>CM053793.1:433978074-434578074 GCA_028749045.1 Cupressus sempervirens | reverse complement strand
ATCCTCATCCATATCATGATAAAGGAAAATGTCCTTCCTTTATCCTAAGTCCATAAAACAATTCCTTGAGTTGGGTATTAGACCTTCTCAATTAATCATTATAGGACCACATTAAGAACACATTACACTTAGTGATAACATTAATCTTTTGCCTTGCAACTTGAATCACATTTTGTAGATGTAATATTATGATGAGAAAACTTAGCCACATCATCACCAACATGTCTTCTTCCCATCATCAACTTCAATTCTCATAATAACAATTTTGCTAAGAGATATAATAAGTCTACCAAAGCATGCCTTTAAAACTCTATCTCAGAAAAAATGTCATGAAAACTTACATAACTTCTTCCAGACTTATCATTTCTTCTTTGGAATAATTTGCATCTACTAGATACTCAAACATATCTTCCATCACCTTAGATAGTGATAATACTCAACTAGCCATTTGTACTAACTTGATTTTTGTATTGTTCTTCTATGACATGCCACAGAAGATTGCTATGTTGACATCAATAAAAAACTTAGTCATGAATGTAACATATCATCATAGTAACATATCTAAAATATTTCCTCATCATAGGAATATCATCAGCATTCATGCTTCCAACAATCTCTCAACAAGCTCCCCCTTTGGCATTGATGGAAACATAGATGAAAAACATCTAGTTCCAAAAATACAAACAAAAGAATGTTCATCTTACTTTTCAAATCCTCTTCATCAATCATTCTCCCCATTGATATACCTAAATGTGTTTTCCATCAAACTGACATTTCATACTATACTTCTTCTTTCTTTTCTTGCTTTCTCCCCGTGATGTTCTTCCTCATGATCTTATCATGATATTTTTCATGTCAAACTTCTCCCCCATTGACATCAATGTCAAAGGTTTTAGCAACCATAAAAACTCAACAACTAATTTTTACTAGCTTAAGTGTCCAAAGACACTATTCAAAACAACATCCAATAAGGATCCTAGATGACTTTGTCCATCATAGGTAATCCCCCATATAGGACACATCAACATTCACTCCAAACAACAATGGTGCTTTGTTACACTAGACTGATGCACTCTTGCATCATTTACTCTAATGTAGAAGGGGCATAACCCCTAGCATACCTAACAAATACTCAAAAGTCTCTTTGGGAAGAGGCTAAGTGAATATATCTACAATCTTCTCTTTAGTGCTCACATTCTCCAATCTAATTTCCTTTTCTACAACTTTTTCTCTCTACATGTGATACTCAATAGAAATGTGCTTGTTCTTCAAATGCAACACTAGATTCTTAGACATAAATATTGTGCTTGTGTTGTCATAAGGTAGAACAATAGGTTCACTAATTTCTATCCTTATATCTTTTTGCATCTGTTTCATCCAAACAACTTGATTGCAATTTTTTGCTACTATAAGATATTTTTCTTCCATTGGACTTTGTGATGTACAATCTTGCTTCTTGCTTAGCGAAGAAACCAATCTTCCTCCAAGAAAGAAGGCTTCACCACTGGTGCTCTTTCTATCATCCATGTTGCTTGCCTAATCAACATCAATATAAGCACTTAAGAGTAAAATCATTAGATTTTTCATACAACAATCCAAATTTTGATGTTCCTTTCAGATATCTAAACATCCTTTTGACTATTGCATAATGTGCTCCATTGGGATTAGCTTGGAATCTTGCAACAATTCCAACTGCATTTTCTATATCCAACCTTGTTTGAGTCAGATATTGCAATCCTCTGATCATAGCTCTATACCTTTTTTTCTCAACAATAGGTGTCTCATCTTTTGTAGATAACTTGTGTCTAGTTATCATAGGTGTTTCAATGGGTTTACATGTTTCCAAACCAAATTTTTTTAACAAATCCTTCAAGTACTTAGTTTGAGAAATAAAGATTCCTTCTTTATTCTATACAATATGCAATCCTAGAAAATATTTCATTTCTCCTAACATACTCATCTCAAATTCTTTCTTCATCTCTTTTGCAAACCTCTCACTTTCCTCATCAGTCCCTCTAAATATGATATCATCAACAAATATTACCAATATCATCAAACCATCATCAATTTATTTCTATCATAGATTACTATTTGTCATATCTTTGCTATATCTAAGCTTTTTCAAATGCTTATCCAACCTCGCATACTAGGTTTTGGGTGTTTTCTTCAAACTATACAATGTTTTCTTCAGTTTGCATACTATGTCCTTGTCATCTATCAAAGGATAACCTTTAAGTTGTTCAATATCTACCACTTCTTCAAGTTCTCCATTCAGAAATGCTGACTTGACATCCATCTGATATACTTTGAATTTCTTTTGTGCTACATTGGCTAAGAATAATCTTACTACTTCTATTCGAACCACTAGAGCATAGGTCTCATTATAGTCTATTTCTTTTTGTTGTGAATAACCTTTACATACCAATCTTGTCTTGCTCCTTACAAATTTTCCTTGTTCATTTATTTTGTTCCTAAACACCCATTTAGATCCAATCATATTCTTATCTTCTGGTTTTGGGACCAATTCCCATGTCTCATTCTTTATTATTTGATCCAATTACTCTTCCAGAGCTTATTTCCAATAATCATCTTTACATGCTTCATCTACATTCTTAGGTTCAACTTAAGGTATCAAACATAAATTCTTTATTGACACTACTTCTTGTCATCACACCTTTATCTTTGCTTTCGATGATTTTCTCAGATCAGTGATTCTTTATCATATTCTTTCCCAAAGTAGGAGTTGCTATCTCAACTCTTAGCTCTACTAAAGGTTTTGAGCTTTGTTCCTGCCTTATCTCTCTTTCATTCTACAAATCATTTTTAGTCTCAAGAAATACTCCATCATTCCTTAGTTTAGTAACAACATCATCATCTAAATTGTAATCAACTATTCTCTATTATATCCTAAATATCTCATCAATTCTCACATTATACTTTCCATAATAGTCTTAGTTCTTAGATTATAACATCAATAAGCCTTGTTTTTTAATGAATAACCAAGAAACATACCTTCATCACTTCTAGCATCAAACTTACCAACATCATCATCTCTTTTGATACAACACTTACTACCAAAAATTATGAAATACTTAATTGTAGGTGAGTGACCAAAGCACAGTTCATAAGGGGTCTTGTTTGTGACTTTCCTAACTTACACTTTGTTCATAGTGTAGACTGTTGTATTCACAACTTCTCTCCAAAACATCTTGGTTACATTATTATTAGCTAACATAGCTCTTGTAGCTTCTGTTATTGATATGTTTCTTCTTTTTTCTATACCATTCTATTCAAAGGTATTCAACTCAACTCTTTCTTCTGCTCTAAGATTGAATCTTTTCTCTTCAATCTAATTCTCATTATGCAAATCATTGCTAATGATAACTTCCATATTTTCGTGGTTATCCTTCAGATCAACAATAGTTACCAAAGTTATCTCTTCTACTACTTCCTTTTCCTTAACCAATTCAAGCTCATTATCTTTATCACAATAATTCAAGAATATTTCCATACTTTCTTTAAATTCTTCGTCTTTGTTAGAAAGTAAACTCTTTCTAGTTTTGTTTACTCTCTTAGGGAAGGTAGATGAAAAATGACCAAACTCATTACATGTCCAACAAGAAAAAATTTCCATACCTTCTTTCTCTCTTTTCATAAGAAGATCAATACCTTCTTTGATCTCCATGTCTTCTTCGAATCTAAATCTATCTTTACTTGTGCCTCTATCCAATAGCTTAATGCTCAATTTTGTATAGAATAATGATTTCTCACCAAAAAGCTCCACCTTTTGGGTGTTAAAATTTCCTCCATTAGATTTAGGATTATCTTTTTTGAAATAACTCACCACTGATCGCCCAAAGCTATTAAACCTTATCTCCAAGGACCTAATGCTTTGGTACTAATTGTTACAAATAATAGTCCACCAAGATAACTAAGAGGGGGGAGGGGTGAATCAGTTATCTAATAATTAAAGCATTTATCTTCTTTAAACAAACTTAACCACTCAACCAAAGAACCATAATAAGATGCACATAGACAATTACACTAGATATGATAACTAGAGAAACCCTTGATCAGAGGGAAAACCCCAATGGGAATGATGCCCACAAGATGATGTACTAATATAAACATTCCTTGTTAGAGGATGGAGCTTTTTAGGAGTCTATTACAACATTTAGTACATAGAGTCCCTATTAGGAGAATTTGAATTCATATTAGGAGATTCCAACCCTATTAAGAGTTGTCCTAACCCTGTTAGGAGTTGTGCTAACCCTATTAGGATTTGTGCCAACCCTATTAAGAGTTATAGGACAATGTATGCAAGAAGAGCCCACTGCCCAAACATGAAATTTCAACTACAAGAAGATCTCACTACTCTAATGCAATTTACTATTATGTTTCTCTTTCCTTTTTTCTTTAGATAAACCAATCACAGTTAGACCTTGTAGACTAGGTCACAAATCTTAGATCCAAATATCAAACCTTAAATCACTTAGCAAAACCTCAACAATGAAGTTTCCTTCACTTTCTCTCTACTCTACTCACTTCATATTCATCCATATCATGATAAAGGAAAATGTCCTTCCTTTATACCAAGTCCATAAAAAAAATTCCCTAAGTTGGTTGTTAGACCTTCTCAATTAATTATTATAGAACCACATTAAGAACACATTACACTTAGTAATAACATTAATCTTCCACCTTACAACTTGAATAATTTTTTGTACACACAATATTATTATGAGTGAACTTAGCCACATCATCACCAACATGTCTTCTTCCCATCATAAACCTTGATTCTCAAAATAACAATTTTGCTGAGAGATATAACAAGTTTACTAGAACATGTCTCTATAAACTCTATCTTAGTACAAACATCACCAAAACTTACATAAATTCTTTTAGACTTATCATTTCTTCTTCTAACATTAACTACATATTCTAGATACTCATGCATATCTCCCATAACCTCAAATAGTGATATTACTCAACTAGGCATCCATACCAATTTGATCTTTCTATTGTTCTTCTGTCAAATACCACAAAAAACTGCTATGTTGACATCAATGACAAACTCAGTGATGAATGTAACATATCATCATAGTAACATATCTACAATACTCCCCCATAGGAATATCATCAACATTTATTCTTCCAACAATGTCTCAACATTATAGGATCAAAGGTCCCTGTGTTAGGTTTACTAAATTCAAATGGGTAAGTTTCTTCATCTTCAAGAGTTGTAGGTACACTTCCACATCTAGATGGTATAGGTACAAATATGGGATTAAAATTAGGACTCCATTGAACCATTCCATGTGTAGGGGAAGTGTTTGAAGAAAATCTCATAGTAGGTGCATTATTTGGGGTTGGTGGTGTCATTCCTTAGTGATTATGATCTTGTGGATACATGCTTAAGGGGTCCACAAGTAAGGGCTGAGATGCTTCAATTTTGTCTTCATCAAATATTTTTTTGGGTTTCTTGTTCTTATTTTTCCTTGGACAAGTTTTTGGTTTTACTTTGGGTTGTGTTTGTAACTTGAAAAACAAGGGTTGATAAAGTGTTGCAGGTCTCTAAGTTGATTGTGTCCTTGTAAGTGTTGGTATGATACCTAAGGATGTAGATGCAATGGACAAAACCATAAATGGACACTCTACCTCCCAACTACACACCTAAACTACTAACTACACTTAGACATTACCAAGTGTTCCCTTAGTGAACTTGGAGACCTATAGGTAACTAGTTGATAAGCAGAAGGTATGCAATTAGTAAAAAGAGGTGTTAGGGTGACCAATATGTAGAATATTAATATGATTTGAGTATTTTTGGGTGTTTTCTAAGGTTTGAGATGCAATGTAAGCTATGAAAGTAAATATTAGGGTTATATAACCTAGAATGAAATCTTTAATTACCAAGTGTGCTCTAGAACTGCCAATTGCACACTGAAACTATCAATTGTGCACCTAAAGTGTGTAGTTAGTAAAACAAGGGTGGAGTTGGTAAAATAGGGAAAACCTTGGAAATCTAGAAGTGGGTATGCAAGATATGAGTAATTTTAGGGTTTTTTAATGTCTAGGGATGTTATATAACCTAAGGAAGTGCCTAATGAACTAGGGTTTTGATATGAAAGGTGTGAATGTCCTAGGGAAACTATGAAAATGCAAATGTAAATGGCATTTTGGATTTTGATCAAAGGAGATGAAAATGACTCTATAGTATGCAAAATGAGGATTAGGGTTAGATTTTGGACTTGGGAATGATGTTAGAGTTTGATGTATGCAAGTTGGATAATGCAAAGGATTGTATGCTAAATTTGATAATGATATTTAGAACATGCAAAGTGGGGATTTGAGATCTAAGAGACAAGTTGATTGATGGAAATGTTTTTTATCATGTGGAGCCGAATCAAACTTAGAGGTTTATTCGGCATGGTTTTCTACCCACATTATTTCCATGGGGGTTTGGTTGTAGTACCCCCAAGATAGGGTCAAGGGGTAGTGCCCCTACAGGATCGTATGGTAGCACCTTTGAAAACAAAAATGAACTTATATTGTAAAAGGCATTGGTTGCTATTTTCCTACTAGATGACTTATTCTAGCCCTAATTTTGTAAATGGTAAAAATCTTGTATAAAAAGGCTTAGGGTTAGGGATTTCATAATGTAATGGTGATATTGTAGCTTCTTGTAGTGGTATTGAGCTATAAGGAATTGCAGATTGTAATCACTAGATAATAATAATATTGGACTTCTTGTTGGTGGATGTAGCCTAGGGATTGGGTGAACCATGTTAAATCTTATTGTCTTGTGTTCTCTTCTATGTGATCTACTATTTTCTAGTACTAGTTATATTTGCATGTAACTATTATTTCTGTCTGAGGTTAACCCTAATAAGTGGTATCAGAGCTAGCTAATCATCATTTTTTTAGCCAGACTGTCATTAATTTTTTTTAGCAAAATTGTCATCATTTTTCTTTTTAGTGATCCTTTGTAGGAAGGTCTCACAAATGAGTGAGAGTCTCACAGTTGAGTGGGAGTGATGGAAAATGAGGGTAAGCTAAGGGTTGACAAATTTAATGGGCAAAGATTTCAGTTATGGAAGATGCAAATGGATGACTATATCTATTAGAAGGATATATAGAAGTTGTTGGAAGGAAAAACTAAAAACTAGGGAACTATGACAAATGAGGAATGGCAGATTTTAGACACAAAGGTACTTGGAAGCATTTAGTTATGCCTGGAAGCATCAATGACATTTAACATTACAAAAGTAAAGATGGTGGAAGAGTTTATGGAAACCCTAGAAAAATTGTATGAAAATGGCAAAAGGTGGATCTATTGTAAATTATTTAAATGAGTTTAATTCTATTACTAGTTAGTTATCTTCTATGGGTATTAACTTTGATGAAGAAATTAGGACTCTCTTGATTTTGTGATCTTTTCTTGAAAGTTGGAAAGGCTTGGTAATGGTTGTGGGTAATTTTGCTTTTGGATCTAATACCCTAAAATATGATGATGTGATCAATGTTATTTTGAATGAGGAAACTCATAGGAAAACCTTAGGTGGATCTACATTAGGAAGTGCTTTGAACACACAAAGTAGAGGCAGAATGATTGAGAGAGGGAATAATTTTGGAAATCATGGGAAATCAAGAGAAAAGTCAAAGGGGAAGAGATCTCAATCTAGAGGACTGAGAGATTGCTGGTACTATGGGAAACCAAGGCATAAGAAGAAAGATTGCTAGACTTGAAAGAACAATGAAGGAGATAAACCAAAAGGGAACAAAGAGGAAAATGTGGTAAGTAACAAATCCAAAGAGGATGTTTTTCTTCTATCTTTAGAAAGTGATGATGGTTCATGGGTTTTAGATTCTGGTGCTTCATTTCATGCTACACCTCATAGAGGTTATTTCATTGATTATGTCCAAGGGGATTTTGGGATTTTTTATTTGGGGGGTAATGAACCCTATCAAATTGTTGGAAAGGGAAAAGTTAAGATTAAGTTACTGAATGTGAATCATTGGCTACTACATGAGGTAAGACATGTTCCAAGGCTGAGTAGGAATTTAATTTCAATAGGGCAACTCAGTGATGATGATTTTGTAGTTACTTTTAATGATAAGAATTGGAAGGTTTCAAAAGGTTCCCTTGTAGTAGAAAAAGGTGTGAAAGTAGGCACCTTATATCTTCATACAGGTCATATTTTTCCTTGTAATTTGATTGATTTAGAGAAAAATGAATGGTTAGGAATAGTTGTTGTTGTAGTAGAGCAAGGAGAAAAATAGTTACTATAGATTCTAATGAATCATTGTGGCAAAAAAGACTTAGGCACAAGAGTGAGAAAGGTATAAAAAATACTTCATTTAAAGTAAGTTTTACTAGGTTTGAAATGTGTCAATATGGATTTCTATGAAATTTGTGTGTATGGAAAACAAAAGAGAGTGAGTTTTGTGAAGACTAGGAAGGAAAAAAAAAGTGAGAGATTAGAGCTTATGCATACAGATGTATGGGGACTTGCTCAAGTTTCTTCCCTTGGTAGCTCTCTTTATTGTGTTACATCTATTGATGATGCAACTAGAAAAGTATGGATTTATTTCCTTAGATAGAAATTTGATGTATTTCAAACTTTTAAGAAATGAAAATGCTTCGTTGAAAATGAGACTAGAAAGAAATTAAAATATCTCAGATATGATAATAATAGTGAGTATTGCAGTCATAAATTTGAAGATTATTGCTCCACTAATGGTATTCATAGATTAAAAACTATTCCAAGAACTCCACAAGAAAATGGAATGGTTGAACGCATTAACAAGACTCTAATGGAGTGTGCAAGAAGCATAAGGTTGGATGTAGGGTTGCCCTTAAACATATAGGTAGACGCTATTAATATTGTTGTATATTTGATTAATAGAGGTCCCTCTACTCCTTTCGATTATGGTATTCTAGAGGAAGCAAGGACTAATAAGAAGGTGAGTTATTCTTTTCTCAAAAGTTTCAGGTGTGAAGCATTTGCTCATATAGATTCTAACAATAGAACCAAGCTAGAAGCTAAATCAAAGAAGTATGTAGTTGTTGGATATGTCATTGATGAATTTGGTTATAGGCTTTGGGATTTTAAAAATCATAAAATTGTAAGAAGCAAGGATGTCATATTTAATTAGAAAGTTTTGTACAAAGAAATAAGCTATATTAATGTCTCAAATTTGATATAATTTTTATATAGTCTGAACTTACTCTTTGATCCATAAGAAAAACATTTCCAAAATACTTGGTTTAAAATGTCTTGTGAACTTATGCTAAATGCAGTTAGAACCTATTAAACCTATGGATAGTGGATATGACATACCTTGCTTAATATTATATATAAAGTGCAGTATTTCATATAAATATTTTAAGTTATGTTTTAATATTTGAATAAGATTTGAAATGTTTGTTGTATGTATTCAAATGTTGCTAATCTTCAGGAAATGTAAAAGTCGCATGAAAGGTAGCAAGCACTATGTTAGAGTAATGAAGACCAGACATAGGGTGAGAAGCACAAGTCAGTTCTCGATGACAAGCTGCATCTATGGAAAGAGTTATTTCAAAAAGCCAACTTGTTACATTATCTATGGACCATTATTGTATTACTCAATCAATGTTATAAAAGTCATGGTTAACATCCTACCCTCTTTCTACTGATAATGTTTGCTCACGATTTTTTATGTTATGTTTTGTAATAAGTTCCAATTCTCTATATAAATGGAAAGTTAGAGTTATTTTGGGGATTTGAAGATTCTGAAGTTGTTCTCTCTATTCTTTACAAAAATTTTAGTCATGTAACAAAAGGAGAATTCTAATGAGAAAGTGATTTTGGATTACCCGTTGTGTTCTTAGTTAGTTGAAGCCAACCAAGGGGGCCCACTTAGGAGGTGGAATAGATTTAGGTAGAGTAGATTTATTTCTTGTAAGTTCCTATTTAAGATAGATTTATTGTATTAGTCTTGTGGCATAGTTACTATGAAAGTTCCTGTAGCACTTGTGGAAAATTATCATAGTGGATGTTTGAACTATTAACTAGTTTAGAATTTCCTTTCCTATTGTTTCTACATTTCTCTATTGATAATCTAAGTATGTTTAATATTTTGTATCAGTAGTATAGATTCCTTCATGCATTTTACTTTCCTATAGCATAGGTATTAAGACTCTTAAAGGAACTTGGTGCACATACTATGTTGACCCATTTCAAGTCCTACGTCCTTACGTTGACAATTCAAATGTATTTTCATAGTGGAATAAATAGTTCTCAAAATGGATAGAGCACCCTTGTTAGAGGAAAAGTAGTGTGATTATCTTGATCTATTATGGAAACTTTCATTTTTGGTGGCATTTTCAAGGATGGTTTTAAACTAGGAGCCTTCATGAGTTCTCTATTTTTAGTTTAGTTTGTTAGTTAGAAACCATAAGATTGAGTGATTGATTCACAAGTCACTAATTCAATTGCATGCATTGAAGAGGAAGACCATGAGATGAATATGAGAGATTTCTTCCATGAGAGCCTATTAATTTGAATGAAGAAATTGAAGAAGCTAAGTTTTCTTTTTCAGATACAAGCCCTATTTTTCCTACAGAATCATCCTCAAGGGTAGAACCTTTGGATACAGGTGGCCTTCAACCTTTTGCTGAAATTTTGGCCAATTTTCTTGATAGTACTGCTCCAAATCCACCAGTTGTTAATAATCCAGTGCCCAATATCCCTTTTTAGCAATAATTTCATAATCAAATACCTTCAGTAATAGCACAACATACTTTTCCATTTCCTCTTCCAAGCCTTGTAACTAATGCTAATATCAAAAATATACCTCCAAATGCTCTTCCAAAGTTTTATGGCCTCACAACTGAAGATCTTGATACTTTCTTGTTTGAGTTTGACATACTTTTTCATAGCTTTGACTATAACATTGATGCCCATAAGCTCAAATTATTTCCAAAAACATAAAAGAGTTAGTGTTATGATGGTTCATGGGTTTAGGAGCTAATGTAGTAGGTACTTGGGATGAAATGCAAACTCTGTTTTTGGGAAAATACAAAGAGTATTGCAAAGAAAATGATTCAAGATGAGATGATATTTTTAGAATATCAAAAACAGAGGAAGAAACATTGGAAGACTATGTTTCACATTTCTTATATACACTACAAAAGAACCCTCAGCATGTGTTGTCTGAGGATTCACAAAAGCTAGTCTTTTTGAGAGCTGTGAATAATAGTTGTCTAGAAGCATTAGACTTGATGGCTAGAGGGAATGTGTATCAATCTTCTTGGGATGACCTCAAGAAAATTTGTCTGAATTACTCAAAATCAACCATGAAGAAAGGAAAAGGACATCAGATTATAGCTATTAAAGGAATCAGTCAGGGTATTTCAAAGCTCAAGATATCTAATCTACTCTCAAATTTTAAGTAGGATATTATAAATGATGTTGCTATACATCTTGACACAATGACTGCAAAGAAGAAACATGCAAAAGTTGAAGTACAACTAGCTGAGTACTGCCCCCATTGCTAGAAGTAGAAGAAAGATTGCCAATGCAAACTAGTCGCTAGCATGGAAAATCAACATCTTCCAATTGAGTACATCAAGATAGATGAAGATGATGAGCAAGTATTCTTTGTTGCTCAATGTCAACCATGGGCCCAATGTCAAGCTATGCCTCAAGTCCCTTTGCAAAATTCAAATCTATATGGTAATCAATGGCAAAACCATAATACCCAAGGTCCTCGACAATATAGTCAACCTAATTGGAATAACACTTGGAAAAATAATCCACAGTAGCCCCAATGGCCTCAAAATTCCCAACCTTCCTAACTAAACAAAGAGAATAATCAATGGTAGAACCAATGGCAACCATCCTAGTGGAATTGGAAGTCTACAAATCAATGGAGAGGACCTCAACATTGGCCTAACCAAAATACTAGTACTCCACAATTACCACCTCTAGCCCAACAACTTACATTAATGCCACCACCTACGAGTCCTAGACCTCAAAAGTAGACCCAATTACCTACACAACCTTGGCCAAATCCAAATAACCAACAGTCACAATAACCCATGTACTTTGTTGATGCTCAATAATATCTTACTTACACTCTAAATGTTGCAAATATACATTTGAGATCTAGTACAACCATACCAGTGTAGGCTAAACTACCTCTTATAACTAAAATACAAAATACTCCTACAGCATCAAAACCCCAAATTTTGAAAGATGTTGACCCAACTAATGTCACTATTGCAACTCAAGCCTAGCCAATGGTTGAACCTCATTTTCCCAAGAAGCTCATACAAAGTAAACCTGTCCAAACAAAGGAATAGTTTTTTGATATTGTTGATCAGTTAAAGAATATGCATGTTCAAATACCCCTATTCCAAGCTATTAAAGATGTTCCCATCTATGGAAAAGCCATTCAAGAAGCCTACCTGAAGAATCTTAGGAGGAAAAAAAAGGACCCAACTATAGTCCATGCTGAAGGACAATTGGCTGACATTATGTTAGGAAAATTGATCATTCTTAAATATTTTGATCCAAGTAGTACAGTTGTGAATGTGATTATAAATGTTCAATCTGTTAAAAATTCTTTAATTGATCTTAGTGCCACTATAAATGTCATGACCAAGGATACTATGAAAAAGTTGAAAATAGAAGGATTAAGGGCTACTGCAACAATTTTGCAACTTGAAAATAGTTCTACTGTCACTTCTGATGGGATGATAGAAAACATCGTTGTAACCTTAGAATCTCTAGAGTACCCTACAGATTTCATGATTTTGTTTCTCAAAGTCAATTTATCTAGTTACCCTATTATTCTAGGATAACCATGGTTAGCTATTGTTGATGCAAATATAAGTTGAAGGTTAAGGAATAGGACCATATCTAATGGTCAAGCAACAAATAAATTTGATTTATATCGTCTAGCACAACCACAACCAGATTTAAGCACATTTGTCTAGCCAAATTTATGGGATGAAGAAGAAGAGTTAAACTCTATAGCACAATTTATGATGTTACATAGAAAATCTTTCCTAAAGTTGCAAGAAGAGGATTTAATAACTTAGAGTATCCTTACTAACACTTGTGTGGTAGAAAAAGATGTATCTGACAGTTTTGTGTTAGAGATAACCACATATGAGGAATGTAATGAGAATTGTATTTTACTCCAAGAACTAGAAATTATTTATCAACTCTTACCATGTGAATTAGATACAATTTCAATCTCTAAAGTTGCTATAATTGAGTCTACCACTATTTTTGAGCTATCAAAAGGTCATAATCTTCACATCAATCCCAAGTTATCTTCCACATAGATGAAATAGTTAATAGAGCTACTTCAAAAACATGAAAAGGCTTTTGCATGGGACCATGGGGATATGAAAGGTTTGAGTTCTACATTATGTACTCATAGAATATACATCAATGAAGGGTGCCTATAGCTCTATCAACCCCAGAGAAGGATTAATCCAACTCTTAAAGAAATAGTTAAAACTGACTTGCAAAAATTGCTTGATGTTGGTTTTATTTATCCTATATCTAATAGTAGATGGGTGTCACCCCTAGTCATAGTGCCTAAAAATGGAAGGAAATGGCATGATTTGTGTAGATTACAGAGAATTGAATAAAGCAACCAAAAAGGATCACTTTCCTTTACCATTCATAGATCAAGTTCTGGACAATCTAGCTAGAAAGAAGTATTTCTCTTTTCTAGATGGGTATAGTGATTATAATGTCATGTCCCCTTTTCAAATAATAAAAAAATAATAATCTTTGCTAAGACAGGCAGGCCCAAGAAAGTGAAGTTTCGGAAAAAGGGAGTTAATCTTTGGAAACCGTTGGACTAATAAATGATAATTATTATTAAAATATGTTTCATTAACCTCTCTTGGACGTGAGTTACAGTTATTCCCTTTTTAAAGAGGTTTGGAGGCATTTTGGGGGGGATTCCAGACTTGATTTTCGCTCATTCTTTGTTATTCTTCAGAGGCTGCCAAACCTGTGGAGAAGGAGACCCAAGAACGGGAGTTTGCAGGTTTCCAGGGAGACCCAAGAATGGGAGTTTTCTGGTTTCCAAGAAGGCTAAGGATGGGAGTTTGAAGCCATTCCATGTGCATGCTCATACAGAGTTTGCCTTTGTGCTGAACGGTGTAGATTTGTGGATTTTTGGGTGTGTTCTTTGCATGAGTTTGGTGTTTTCAGTTGAGCATTTCATATCAGTTTTGGTTGCTAATGTATTTCAGACTTTAAGCTGTTAAAATAGAGCTGAATATATGTATTGGGATGTGATTAAACTTCTGAGATAGTTTATTAGTGTTTTTGTGGTGTTTCCGGGCATTTTGTGTTAATTTCGAGAGCCCGATGAGCATAGTTTTTGTCCTACATTTGTGAGTTGTTGTGTAAAGGCTATATAGATCTGGAAACATCATTTTGTAGGCTGTTATGCTGTTGAAATTTCTGTAAAAATGTCCACTTTCAGATTTATTAATAACAGGTGAAGCTGTGAAGCTTTTTGGCACTATTTTCGGCATACCCGATTTGGGGTTTCTTGAGGAATTTGGTGGATCTTTGTGATATTAGCTATTTGATTTTGAAAATCTGATTAGAGGTGTGAAATAACATATCAAATCAGAAAAGGGGACATTACAGTGGTATCAAAGCCATGATCTTGCCAGCCTGAGGGTTTGTAGAAGTTTGCAGGTCAGTTTTGACAACTACCCAGATCTTGCATTTCAGTTTTGAGAACTACCCAAATCTTGCATGTCATAATTTATGATTGCATGTTGCTTCTAATAAGTTGCATGTCCAAATCTATGGTTTCATGCTACTTCTAATCATTTTCATGTTAGTTCTTGGTGAATTTGGTGGTTGTAGAAGTTTGCATGTCAGTTTTGACAACTACCCAGATCTTGCATGTCAGTTTTGACAACTACCCAGATCTTGCATGTCATAATTTGGTGGTTGCATGTTGCTTCTAATCAGTTGCATGTCTAAATCTATGGTTGCATGCTACTTCTAATCATTTGCATGTTAGTTCTTGGTGCTTGAAGAAGTTATATCCTATTGGGGTTACACTCTATTTGATCCAGAATGGACAGGTATAGTACAGAGTCTCAGAGGGAACGATCTTGGACAATTGATAGCCAGAGTCAAAATAGTAGAAAGGATGGTTATTTAGACATTCGAGATAAACTTATGAAAATAAGCCATGACATGTCTAAACAGTTGGTTGAGCACCACCGTATAAATGACATGTTATCTGACCCAGCTAAGGTGGATAAGTTGACTGGATTTCTATTTGGCAGATTTTCTCACAGGATAGATGACACAATTTCCAAGAACTTGCATGAGGAGTTTGAGAAACTAGCTGATAGCCAGGTAGAGGTCTCAGATTCTACTCTGCCACAGGAGGTGGTGGGAAAGGATATTACACAGATTAATAGTAACGGTCAACTTGATACTCAAATTGAGACAATTGTTTACAGGTTGTCAAAGGGTGATGCCACAGGTATTCAAGATGGTATAGTTACAACAGGCAGTGACTACAGTGTAGTGGGTTCAGATGATGATTATGAGGATTTTGTTGTGCAGGATGGTGAGATACCTGGTAGAGATGAGCAAACATTGAGCATTCATGACTTTGCTGAGAAAGAGTACCAAGCACAGTTAGATGCTTCATCACATGAGGTTGAGGCAGGTAGTACTTCACATGATTTATCCCACCAACCTAAGGTGAGTAAAGATAGTATTTTGACTTCATTATCTCATCATGATAGGTATGTGGAGTTAGTTGGTATTGGTCATATTACTCAGGTGAGTAGTTTGCTTGAGTTACCAATTGATTCTAGTTTATGGATATGGACTCGAGATTGTTATATTGGCATTTGGGATTCAGTTGACTAGAGATCTTTAACACTTTTTGGTAGCAGTGTTTGTTTGGGTGCTATCATGGATTTGATTAGCAGATTACACGGTGTTGTCTTTTCTTGTGCCAGTATCTTGTTTGATGTTGGTATTAGTTTTTATACACCAATGTTGGGCTTTGTTCATATATCCAGTTGACCATACTTGCTAGAACGTGTTGATGATATTTCATATTTGGCAGTGTGTATAGATGAGTCCCAGGATCATATTGGCATTGATGACATCCAGGAGGATGCAGTGGGCAATTTTGAAGACTTAGTTTCCTTGGGTATAGAGGAGTTGGACAGCAATGCTAATGTTTTTGATACTCCATATGTTGATATGAGTTTTAGATTTGATTCACAGGATATGGATGGTAATACTCTAGAGACTAGTAACTTTGAGGATACTCCTTTAGACAGTGCATCAGAGGAGGTTTGTAGGAGACAGTCAAGCCAGTGCCATCATGTGTCTAATCAGTTGAGAGTTACTGACCAAGACATTGCTATCACTTGCCAGCATTTCGATGCTGCTCGTCAGTTGTTAGCAGTTTATGGATGGGGTTCTCCTACTAGTGATGAGCAGGGAGGCAGTTATCTTTCCTTGATAGAGTTCCACTCTTTATGGGAGGCTATCCAGATTCTGAGACAGGATTATATGCAGTTGGTAGCCGACAGAGATTATCTTATGAAGTGGGGCAGTACAGCATATGATGCATTGTTGGCCAAGGAAGATGAGGTGAGTGAGCTTACTGAGCAGCTTGTGGTGACTTCTGAGATTCTTGAGAGTACACAGTTGGCTTTCAAGGAGTCACAATTTCATTTGGCTAAGGTGACCATGGAGTTAGAGTGACTACAGTCTTTATCTGATTCTATACAGTCACAAGCTATGGTGTTTGGTGATTCAAGGATGTCCATGGCTGAGATTGTCAGAGATAGTGGAGATGGGGATGCATCCATCCTTGATACTAACATTGGCATATCAGGTTCATTCCCACTAGAGTCAAGTTTAGTTGAGTTGGGTATTGTAGAAGATTATTGTATGCCTGACAGGGTGGTGGCCTCTAGTACTAAAGGCACAGAGACTAGAGATGTATCAAAGGTCATGTGTGATGTTGGTGAGTCGACAGTTGGCATGGTTCCTGCTAGTAATACTACTCCCTTGGTGATATCTTTGGAGGTAGTAGTCAGTTCCAACATGGTTGATGATCAATTGCAGTTAGTTTTATCTAGATTACAGTCTGAGCCACTGACTGAGATTGGCGCATTCTATCGGCATTACACTATGAGGTACGCTCATCAATTTACCTTTGATGACCATGTTGATGAGATTATGATACAGAGATGTACTTTGGTTCCTAGTGCTTATCATCAGTTATGGAATAGTTTGATGCCTCGAGATGAGAGTTGTGATGGGCACGACATGGCGACAGGTTCTGTAGTTGATAGCTTGATAATACATGACTTAGAGCAGGAGTTTTGGAGTGATGCTTCAGCAAGTGTTGTTATTGATTCTACTCCTTTGGCTATGACATCTCCTGACTTAGCTAGTGATCAGTCACAATGGGTTGTATCACTTGTTCATGATGAGCTATTGACTGAGGTTGGTTTTTTTAATCAACATTATATTGCAGGGTATGTACATCAGTTAACAATTGATCCTTATGCTGAGGAGTTGATGGCAGGAAAATTTGGTTTGGGTTCCATTTCTTGTTGTTTATCTTGTGATGGCTTTTCACCATCAGGGGTGCATGGGAGTTATGGTTATGAGACAGTGGCCAATGATCTACAGAGTTGTGTTGACTGCAGGAGTTGTACAGTGTGTGGATTCTCCATACTTGGTATAGTTTCATTTGAGAGCATTCACCATTGTTGCAGAGTTGGATTGTACATTCCATATAGGCCAGTGGAATGCATTGATGGTATTTACTATGTTGGTAGTCCACTTTACTTGGGTTTTGATATTCTAAGAGTTTGTGTCTCATGGGTTTTTTACTGTGGTAATGGTGATTTTGGAGTTTGGTTGAGCTATAATTGCCAGTTTGATTATGGATTCCTCTTGGTCATATTGCAGAGGATCTTGCAGGAGTCTGTGTTAATTGGTAGTAGTATAGTTCATGACTACATTTGGGATCCAGGAGGATTGATTGGTTTATTGTTCAGCCATTGCTTGAGGACAAGCAATGTTTGGGAGGGGAGGACTTGTCATGTCCCCTTTTCAAATAATAAAAAAATAATAATCTTTGCTAAGACAGGCAGGCCCAAGAAAGTGAAGTTTCGGAAAAAGGGAGTTAATCTTTGGAAACTGTTGGACTAATAAATGATAATTATTATTAAAATATGTTTCATTAACCTCTCTTGGACGTGAGTTACAGTTATTCCCTTTTTAAAGAGGTTTGGAGGCATTTTGGGGGGGATTCCAGACTTGATTTTCGCTCATTCTTTGTTATTCTTCAGAGGCTGCCAAACCTGTGGAGAAGGAGACCCAAGAACGAGAGTTTGCAGGTTTCCAGGGAGACCCAAGAACGGGAGTTTGCAGGTTTCCAGGAAGGCTAAGGATGGGAGTTTGAAGCCATTCCATGTGCATGCTCATACAGAGTTTTCCTTTGTGCTGAACGGTGTAGATTTGTGGATTTTTGGGTGTGTTTTTTGCATGAGTTTGGTGTTTTCAGTTGAGCATTTCATATCAGTTTTGGTTGCTACTGTATTTCAAACTTTAAGCTGTTAAAATAGAGCTGAATATATGTATTGGGACGTGATTAAACTTTTGAGATAGTTTATTAGTGTTTTTGTGGTGTTTCCGGGCATTTTGTGTTAATTTCGGGAGCCCAATGAGCATAGTTTTTGTCCTACATTTGTGAGTTGTTGTGTAAAGGCTATATAGATCTAGAAACATCATTTTTTAGGCTATTATGCTGTTTAAATTTCTGTAAAAATGTCCACTTTCAGATTTATTAATAACAGGTGAAGCTGTGAAGCTTTTTGGCATTATTTTCGGCATACCCGATTTGGGGTTTCTTGAGGAATTTGGTGGATCTTTGTGATATTAGCTATTTGATTTTGAAAATATGATTAGAGGTGTGAAATAACATATCAAATCAGAAAAGGGGACATTACATATAATCAAATAAGTATTGCTCCTGAAGACCAAGAAAAAACCACATTTACATGCCCATGGGGTACTTTTGCATATTCTATTTCGGCATTTGGGCTATGTAATGCTCCTGCAACATTCCAATGAGTTGTCATCAGAATCTTTGTTGATATATCACATGATTGTATGGATATATATATGGATGATTTCACAACATTTGGAGTCACCTTTGAAGAAGCCACGATGGATCTTGAAAAGGTTCTTATTTGATGTAAAGAACATAATCTATCATTTAATAGCAAAAAATGTTTCATGCTCATGCAAGAAGGAGTGGTACTTAGTCATTTCATATCAATTGCAAGAATACAAGTGGATCCAATTAAGATAGAGATAATTCTAACACTGCCCATAACTACAAAACCAAAAGATGTAAGATCTTTTTTAGATCATGTTGGATATTATAGGTGTTTCATAAAAGATTTCAGCAAAATAGCTAGTCCTTTGTACACATTGTTGACTAAGGAAGCTAAATTTATTTGGACACCCGAATGCAATGAAGCCTTCCTACAGCTTAAGAAACTTCTCACCATGCACCAGTTTTACAAGGACCAAATTGGTCAATTCCATTTCATATTCATACTAATGCATTAGATTATGTCATAGGAGCTATATTAGGACAAAATCCTACTAATCTTAAGAATGCCATCTACTATTTTAGTAAAAGCCTTCATGAACCCGAGCTGAATTACATAGTAACAGAAAAATAACTTTTAGTTGTAGTCTATGCATTGAAAAAATTTAGTCACTATGTGATTGGATATCCTATTTTTGTTCATACTATTCACTCAGCTATAAGGTATTTAATGAACAAACCAATTGTCACAGGTAGATTGGTAAGATGGCTCTTATTGTTACAAGAATTTGATATTACCATTATTGATAAGCTAGGAAAATCCAACATAGTTGTAGATTATTTGTCTAGATTGACCATTGTTAGTGAAGATCCAACTCTAATTGAAGACACCTTTCCAAATGAGTACTTGTTCCATATAGCAACCCATACACCATGGTATGTAGATATTGCAAATGATCTTGCTACAAATAGACTGCCCCCACACTTCTCTTATAAAGAAAAGAGAAAGTTAGTAGAGAAAATTTTTCAATATTCTTGGATAGATAAAAATCTCTTCTATGTAGGACTAGATTAAGTCATGAGGAGGTGTCTCAAGGAAGATGAGATATATGATATACTACATGCTTGTCATGATGAACCATGCAAAGGCCATTTTGCAGGGAAAAGAATAGCACTGAAGATACTTACAATAGGATACTATCGGCCAACCCTACATAAGGATGCAATGACATATATAGCTAATTGTGACAAATGTCAAAGTATGGGCCAACCAACCAAAACTAATGAAATGCTAGTCACTCCATAGGTTGTGGTCACACCTTTTGATAAGTGGTCCATGGATTTTATAGGTCCAACTGACCCACCATCAAGTGGCAAATATTACATCTTAGTATGTACAGATTATGTAACTAAATGGGTGGAAGTTAGAGCAATGAAAAATGCCAGAGATGATATAAAGTAGCTAATTTTCTATTTGAAGAAATATTCACCCATTATGGAGTGCTGAGAGAAATTGTCACAGATCAAGGAGCTCAGTTTACATCAAATTTGATCACTAAGGTTATGAAGGAGTACAACATAAGGCACTATAAATCTAGTCCTTATCACCCTCAAGAAAATGGGCAAGTAGAGGTTACTAATAGAGAACTTGAAGCCATTCCAAAAAAAATAGTACACATACACAAGAAGGATTGGACAAGTAGATTAACTGAAGCTGTTTAGGCATACTAGACCACATGGAAGACAACAATTGGATTCACTCCATTTGAGCTTATCTATGGTAAAGAAATAATGTTACCCATTGAATTTGAACACAAAGCACTGTGCAATACTTTAGAGTTGAACATCAATCTTCCTATAGCACAACAAGAGAGACTCATGCACTTGAATTCACTAGATGAAATATGAAAGAGAGCTTTAGAAAGAACATAAATTATTCAATAGCAGTGAAAGTAGTTGCATGATGCACATATCAAGAATAAAATATTTCAAGCAAGAGATTGGTCCCTCCTCTATGATTCTCATTTCAAAGAGATTCCAGGGAAATTGCAGACTTGATGGTTAGGGTCTTATGAAATTCAACATGTATTTGACAATGGCACAGTGCAACTCACAACTATTGATCCTTTTCAGTTCAAGTTACTTGTAAATGGTCATAGGTTGTGTCTCTACCATAAGCCACAAACTAAAGCATAGTTCCTACAGCAATTTCAACCAACCATTGCACCAAATCTTCTCAACATAGTTCCTATAGCAAAAGATGGAATTCTTCTTCCTATAGCCATGCAATGATAGAATTTTAAGAACCTTCATAATAAAACCTCATTTAATATGAGGCCCCATTCTTCCATTTACTTTTCTCTTTCTTCATATCAACCCATCTCATTTCTTTATCTACCATCCACCCATATTCCACGTCACCCACACTCTATTTTTCTTGATTTCAATAAACAAAATTATCAGCACTTTTTGCGATCATCGGCCTTCACCACCTCATCAACTTGCATGCAGATATACAATCTCAAATTTGTAGGTACAATAATTTCTTTTTCTCTTTATTCATTTTTAAAATATAGGTTTTGATATTTATATCTAATACTACATTATATATCATATAAGGCTTAAGTTAGTTTCTCCTTCCCATGCCAAAATTTTTAAAGTGAGGACACTTGTCAAATTTTAGTGGTGGGCTAGGAAAGTGTAGTAATTTCCAAATGTCACCTCCATGTTATCCTAATCATGTCTATATTAAAGAATGTACTTTGGTAGTAGTCTGATAGTTTTCATTTCATTAATTTTTAAAATCTTTCTGTATCTATTATACCTTTTATTACAATTTTTGGGAAAACATCTCTTGTACTTGGCATGATTGAAAGGACTAACAAATATTATGTGAACATTTGTAGTTAAAGCCTCAATGTACTCCATCATTAATGCATCATTATTCTACATGCTAGAAACAAAGGGGTCCTAATTATGAGAAGTGGTAACAACATACGACATTTTTTAAATTAGTTTTGAAGCTTAGAGAAAAAGAAAATTTGTAGGTAAGAGGGAAAAAAAAATTTCATAGTAGCAAGAGTGGAAGCTAGACATTTTGAAGATGGGAGGATAGCTAAAGGGGTGTGAGCCAGTCATTCATAATATTTTACTTGTAGATAATGAAGTAGTTTAGCAATTCCATGCTTGTGGATGGCTCAGTTATTTCCTACAATTAATAGAACTCAATAAGGAAGTGGCAATGGAGTTCATGACAATATTTGATGAAGGAGAAGCCTCAGTTTAGGGGTTAAGAGTGGTTGCTACCAAGGAAAGGATAGTAGAGGTCACCAGGTTATCAGCAATTGGGAAACATCATCTAAATGAGCATGATGCTAGATCTTCAAGGGCACAATTCACTCAACAAGGTGATATTTAACTTGTGAAGGTAGGTTTTCAAACTTACATGCTCATCATTTTAAATTGTTTAGTTACATAAGGCATAACATGCAAGTTAATATTCCCAACTTTCTTTACAATATGTTATGTATCAATGCTGAGGAAACCCAAAAAGGAAATCCAAATTATGTTTCCCATCATGCCCTCATTAAAATTCTAGTTGAAATATCTCTTAATGATTCTTTCCCTATTTCATGGGTAGAATTTGTTGAATCCAAAACCTTACAGCCACAAGTTAACCCTATTCCTCAAAACTTAGAAAATGAGGAAGAAACCACATAGCCAATTCAAAATCTAGCTAAGAAGGAAAAAGAATCCTCTCTTGATAAGTCCACTAAGCCTAATTTAGAGGATGATATGTCAAGTTCTTCTAGGGGTAAAGGCAAGGGTAAGGTTAGCCCTAACCTTGAAAAGGAAGTACAAAATCCCTCTGTTAAGATAACAAAAAGAAAGAGGTTTGTTCCTATAGTAACTAATCCTACAACATCTACTCCAGTCATGCCTAAACCAAAATGGACCCATAAAGTAGTCGAAGCTGAAGAAGTTCCTATACATAGAAGCCCTTGCATGCAAGGTTGAGTATCTCTAACTTCTATTGAAAATCCACATGCCCCAGTTTTAAAATCTCAAATAGAGTTAGTAGTTGAAAATGTCCTAGATTATTCTCCCATGCAAGTAGAGCCCAAAAATGTAAAAACACATGAAGCTAAGTCTATCAAGGAGACACCACAAGAGAATCCAAAAATTTACAATTCAATTCCTACTATTGTTTTAGAAAAAGCACCTAGAAATGAGCAACCTACCATGTCATCAGTCTCTGAATATTCCAATGTCTCCCTTATACCTTATAAATCTTCTTGGTACACCCAGTATTTCCAACAAGTTGGTAGAGAACAAAAGATGAAATCTGAAACTCGAGAATGTTTGTCATCAACAATTCAATCAATATTGTTTGGTCTATACAATCATTTTATTTTTCAAAAAGCCTTGTGGAAGTATGAGAGAGACCAAATGCAAAAGGAAATATTTGACAGAGATGAGGAAATTGAATCATTAAAGGAGAAACTAGAAAAGTAGAAGCAACAAATGAATAAGGCTTTGAAGCTAGTTGATTAGGCTATAGCCTGTAGACCACCCCCAAGGGTGTATGACATGTGTTTGAAAGAATTTTTTTTGCTATTCCAGTTGATGATGACGGTGAGAAATATTGATTGTGAATTTAAGAATGCTTGAGATTTTTATAATGTGTATCAAACTTTTCCCTCATGGCAAAAGAACTTGTTGTATGAGCTCTATTTACATAATTTCATAATTCCACAAGAAATAGAGTGGAATCCCTTTCTCTACATAGGGGATATTCAATTAAGAGCTCTAATGTCATGGATGCAAAATGAAACTAATAATGATAGATAGTTAGACACTTATAGAGACCTCAAAAATTTTGAGCCATAGCCATTTCGAGTTGAATCCCATAAGCCTTATGACCTTCTGAGGGATTAGTTCAAATTAACTTGTGGAAGCCCAAAACCAAAAATCAAAGAGAAGGTGTTTGAAGAAAGGGAAAAAGTTTATAGAGAGTATCGAACACTTTCTAATTTTACACAATAGAGAGTAATTGCAGGGCTTAGAAATAAGTGTAGTTGACTAATAGAATCTTTCAAGAAGGCTGAACCACATAGCCCTATTAATTTTGAGGCAGCAATGAATAGAGTGCCTGAGACATGCAATTGGAAAGGAAAATAAGGAAAGAATTATGGATGCCACAAACCTTCCAATGTCCTACACTTCTCTAGCCCCTGTATGAAAGCAATGCTACCAAGTTAGATCCATTAGTTGAAGAACACTTGGGTGAGCATTGGAGATGATCCAGAGGGTACTTCTACACCTTCAGAAGTGGGAAACAAGGGAAGACAACAATGGGAGATTTCAGAGCAATGGTGAAGAAGTACAATGCTTGAGGACAAGCATTGGCATAGCGGGAGGTAGATGATGAGGCAGATTAATGTCCCAAATTTGATATAGTTTTTATATAGTCTGAACTTATCTTTTGAGCCATGAGAAAAACATTTCCAAAATACTTTTTTTAAAACATCTTGTGAACTTATGTTGAATACAATTAGAACCTATTAAACCTATGGATAGTGGATATGACGTGCCTTGCTTAATATTATATATAAAGTGTAGTATTTCATATAAATGTTTTAAGCTATGTTTTAATATTTGAATAAGAGTAGAAATGTTGTTGTATGTATTCAAATATTGCTAATCTTTAGAAAATGTAGAAGTGGAGAAAAGAGTGGTGAGCACTATATTAAAGGAGTAATGAAGACTAGTCATAGCATGAGAAGCATGCGTTAGTTCTAGATGACAAGCTACATCTATAAAAGGAGTTATTTTAGAAAGCTGACTTGTTACATTATCTACAGATCATTATTTTGTTACTCAATCAATGTTATAAAATTCATGGTTGATATCTCGCCCTTTTTCTACTGATGATGTTTGCTCACAAGTTTTTATGTTATATTTTGTAATAAGTTCCAATCCTCTATATATATGGAAAGTTAGAGTTAGTTTGGGGAATTGAAGATTCTAAAGTTGTTATCTATGTTCTTTATGAATTGTTCAGCCATGTAACAAAAGGAGAATTCTAATGAGAAAGTGATTTTGGATTACTCGTTGTGTTCTTAGTTAGTTGAAGTCAACCAAGGGGGCCCAATTGGTAGGTGGAATAGATTTACATAGAGTAGATCTGTTTCTTGCAATTTCCTATTTAAGATAGATTTACTTTATTAGTGTTGTAGTATAGTTACTATGAAAGTTCTTACAACACTTGTGGAAAACTGTCATAGTGGATATTTGAACTATTAACTAGTTCAGAATTTCCTTTCTAGTAGTTACTACATTTCTCTGTTGATAACCTAAGTATGTTTACTATTCTATATTAGTAGTATAGATTCCTTTCATGCATTTTACTTCCCTACAACATAGGTGTTAAGACTCTTAAAGGAACTTGGTGCACATATTGTGCTGACCCATTTCAAATCCTACATCCCTGGGTTGACAATTCAAATGTTTTTTATAGTAGAATAGATAGTTCTCAAAATGGATAGAGTACCCTTGTTAGAGAAAATTTAGTGCAATCATCTTGATCTATTATGGAAACCTGCACAAAGATCTATTACAACAACATGAGAAGAAAGAAGATGATTATGTAGTGCTAGATGATACTCCAAAAGATTATGTTCCAGCAATTCCTCATGATGTTAAACAATTGCAACAACAAATACCATACACAATAATGACTATTAAATGGTCAACAAGGCTAAGTAGACCTCCAGAAAGATTTTACCCCTCTTTGTATTATATTTTACTTACTAATTCTAGTTAGCCTAAATGTTATGATGAAGTTACATAGGTGGATACAAGGATTTAGTGGGAGTCTACAATGAAAGAAGAAATGGACTCCTTGCTGAAAAATAAGGCTTGAGATTTATGCAAGTTGCCTATAAGTAAACAAGCTTTATAGAATAAATTGATTTACAGGTTAAAAGAAGAGGATGGAGGTAAGAAATTATTTAAAGCCAGGTTAGTGGTAAAAATATTTGCATAGAAAAAAGGCATTGATTTTGATGAGATATTCTCTCCTGTTGTAAAAATGACTTCTATTCATATTGTTTTAAGTATTGTGACTACTGAAGATTTTCATTTGGAGTAGCTTGATGTTAAAAAAACCTTCCTTCATGATGATTTGGATGAAGAGATATATATGGCACATCCTTAGGGATTTGAGGTCAAAGCTAAATAGAACTTAGTGTGTAGATTAATGAAAAGTTTATATGGCTTGAAGCAAGCACCTTGGCAATGGTATCTGAAACTTGACAATTTTATGCATGAGCATGGATATAGTAGATGTCATTTAGATCATTGTATTTATTTTAAGAGATTGGATGATAACAACTACATTAGTTTATGTTTATATGTTGATGATATGCTTATAGCTGGGTCTAACATGGATCATATTAAGGGGTTAAAATGTCAGTTAGCACATGCATTTTCTATGAAGGATTTGGGGGCACCAAAATAAATCTTTGGTGTGAAAATTTATAGAGATTGAAAGAATAGGAAATTGACATTATCTCAAGTTGATTATATTGCGAAGGTGTTGCAATGTTTCTCTATGGAGAAT
Source organism: Cupressus sempervirens (assembly GCA_028749045.1). Taxonomy (NCBI): domain Eukaryota; kingdom Viridiplantae; phylum Streptophyta; class Pinopsida; order Cupressales; family Cupressaceae; genus Cupressus; species Cupressus sempervirens. The sequence goes on along the minus strand of CM053793.1, from coordinate 434,551,298 downwards.
GCTAAAGCTAGTAACACACCTTTACCTATTCATTTGAAGTTGACAAAGGAGATGTGTCCCAAGACACAAGAAGAGGATAAGATGTCTAAGGTACCTTATGCTTTAGCTGTAGGAAGCTTGATGTATGCTATGGTATGTACTAGGCTAGATATTGTACATGCAATGGGAATTGTTAGCAGGTATATGAGTCATCTAGGAATTGAGTATTGAAATGTAGTTAAATGGATTCTTAGATATTTGAGAGGAAAATCTAATAAGTTTCTACATTTTGGAGGCTCTACTACTAATTTACAAGGCTATGTTGACTCAAATATGGCAAGAGATATTGATACCAGGTAGAGTACTAGGTTATGTATTTACTATTGGTGGGGCAATAGTAAGCTAGGTTTCTTGATTGCATAGGGTTAATGCTTTATCCACTATAGAGGTAGAGTATGTTGCTACTATAAAGGAAACCAAGGAGATTAGATGGCTTTAGTTCTTCCTAGAAGAATTGGAACACCCTTAGAAGGATAATTGTTTGTTTACAGATAACCAAAGTGTCATTCGTTTTGCAAAGAATTCAGCTCTATATTTAAAGACAAACACATACAGTTGCAGTACCATTTTATTCAGTCAATTTTGGATGATGGACAATTAAAGTTAGAGAAGATACATACAAATGATGTAGTTTTTACCCCTAGTTTGCATTTTGCTATCATTTCTGAACTCTTTTAGGCCATTTTTATGCTTGATTACTAGTAGTATTGTTTTGAGTTTATTAGATATTGTTTCAGATTTAGTTTATTATATGATGAGATTACTTGGTACTCTATATTTCATGTATGCATGATGATTATTCAGTGATTTCAGTTATTGATGATGATTAGTTAGATGGATTATATGTGTTTTCTTATGGATACTTACCCCATACTGCATGTGTATGGTGTGCATGTTTATTTTATTTATCTATGACATTTATGATGTGGTTAAGGAAGGGAGACATAGTCACCTGCTAGTCGAGATCTACACGATGCACCACTTCCTACCATTGCTTGTTTAGCTTAGAATATTGTGTTTGTACATGCATGGATTTTACGCAGGTTGTAGGTACCGAGTATCGACTTCTCTGAATTGCTAGGATAAGTGTACCCTATTGCATTATCTCAATGGTAAGAGAGGAGAGATAAAATTTTAAGTCCAAATCCTAAGCCCTTAAGCCATTTGTCCTAATTGATAATTAGGACAAGTATATGAGTTGTGTACCTTCTGAATGCGTCAAATGATATTAATTCATGATTATAACCCTTTAGTTTGATTTGTGTGTGTTTTGCTATGATGGATTTTCGTGTTTTATTTTTATGAGTCTTTGGTGAATTTTCTATTAACTAAGTCTAATTAAAAGACTAAATTAATTAATTAATTTAATGGAAATTATTATGACATTTTAATATTTAATTAGATTTAATTAATTAGGAAATTAATTAAATAAAAAGAATTAAATTTGAAGATAAAAATTATAAGAATTAATTTAGAATGTGATAATATTTATTTAATTTAACAATAATATATTTAGAGTTCATTTTTAAATAAATGCTAAATATTATTATTATTTAAGTTGATAAATATGTTACCAATTAAGTTTTGAAAATATATAAAAAGGAGAAAGATATTAAATTATGAAAATTTTTAAGTTTGCATGATGCGTGCATGACATTAAAATATAAGAAATTAATTAAAAAGATAAAACATGTGAATTTAATAAGATATTTTAATTGCATAAAGTGCCCATGGAATTAAATTTAATAAATTAATTAAAAGTGAAATCAAGTGAAAATTTAATAAAGTAATTTAATAATGCAATTAATGTGCATGGGAAAAGATAAAGAAGAGATTAATAAAAGTTAATTTGGACTTGAAGTGATCTGATGAGCATGGAGTTCTCTCAGGAAATGCACAATTAGTGCCCCAATTTGGGGAGAGAACTCCTTATCACCAATTGAAGGTTCATTTTTGGGGGATGCAAATTTTGGGAGTGAATTTTGAAGAAGGAATTTTTGGAAAGGGGAAGGTTCTAGGAAGAGAAATTTCTCTACAAGCTTCTTGGGTGTACCAATTAGCATCAATGTCCAGGTAGATGCTTGTGATTATTTGCTAAATTTGTTATGCTATTTCCTTTCATGTCTTCTTCGTGACTATGACTTGCTTGTTCTAATTCCCTAAGACAAATCTTTCAATATTATATTTTGGAATTATTGGAATGCTTGCGGGTTTCTTCTATATACGTGGAGATTAAAATAATGTTAAAACCCTCTTTTAGTAGATGTAAAATTGTAAATTAAATTGAGAAGGGTTTGTTATGAAATCAAATTTTAGCAAATACAATTGATGGGTTAGATGTATTTCCCCTATCAGAATATATATATATATATTCTATTAGGAGAGGGGTTATTGTTTTATAAATTTTAGTTTATTTTTAAATATTTGAAAATATATATTGTTGAATTTTTTTTTATTAATTTTAATAAACTTAAAATTTTAAAAAATAATAAATAATTAAAAATATATATTGGGGGGAGGCGAGGCCACCACATCCCCACCTCCCTATACCCATGTCGACGTACGTAGGCCTGCTACTATACACGGTAGCATACAAGTCTAGGGCCACACGACCTTGTAATTAAAACGGCGTGTGAGTTTGGAAAAAATTATAGTTAATGTGATCTTTGATTTTTATATAATTAAATTTTATTAATTGTTTAAAATATTAATTATTAATAATTTTAATAATACTTTTTTTAAATTATTAATAAATTATTGTAAAAATTAAATAATAATTATTAACAATATTATTAATAAGTTCTAATTAATTATTAATTTAACTAATATTAAGAAATTTATTAATTTAGTTGTATATATATATATATATATATATATATAATTAGATTTAGTTTAATTAAATGTTAATAGTAATGAATATTATTAGGTGAATTTTTACATTTATCTAATAAGTATTATTATCAAATAGTATTGATTTTTTTTTAAATAGAATCGTAAAGAATTTTATTTGAAAATCAATAGGTACTATTTTAAAAATCAAAATAAATAGATCATTTTGAAATAAATGGATTTAATATCGAATAGAGGTAAATTATGCAAGCATTTAAATATAAGAATGGGTTAATTGTAAGGGTTAACAGGGAAACTTATTTGAAACGTATATTAAACTAAAAACTTAAACCTTAATATTTAACTCTACTATGTGATTTTCAAATCAAACCGAACTGTGGGACTATTATGTTTTCAGTGTGATATCTATGTTTTGGGGTCTCGGGGTTGACCTAGCTTGGTCAGTCTTAGGATGTTACTAGAGGCTCGGGAGTTATGATTTTGATGTTATGGTGTTGATCTCGATCTTGATTACTTTTACCTAACCATGGTATGTGATGGTATACTCTATGTTGAGTGTGTTTATATTGTTGATTACTATTTTTAGTGCTTTGTGGGATGACAAGATTTATGTTATGAGATGTTTAACTTAACCATTTTTAGTCCTCAATTAGTTATACTTGGGTTACTTTCTAGTCAGCTTAATGGGACTGAAGTGTTTGCTTGATCTTGGTGATGTCATGTTGTGACATGTTTGACTTGACCATGTTGGGCTGATGATTAGTATTATTGGCATACTTTCTAGCTACTCGATGAGAACTTATGGGTATTGTGATTTAACTTTGATACTTTCTAGTCATTTCTATAAGATTGAGGTGATATATTATGATTCTTTGATTTGTGCCTTTATGAGCCTAGGGTAGGTTATCTACTTGTAGTGTTAGGAAGTGGATTGCAATGGGGGTCGGAGCCCTAAGTGGATGCTAGGGTAACTCATTGTAAGTTGTTTAATTAAGTGATAACATTACACTAAATGAGAGTAAAATGAACCTAATAAGAGTTCATTGTATGTTCTTGCCCATGCCTTGAGTGCTAGTACAAACTAATATGGGAGTAGAGAGAATGCTTGGTTGCAACCTTACATTTTGTAGTATGCCTTGTCAACATAAGAGGATACTAATGGCCGCAGTGGGATCACTAGGGACCTAGGAGTGCTAAGGGACTACTTAGGTAACTCTGAGCATGATTCATGCGATGACGATTGCTCGCTTACATAGTAGGTTTCCTACATATCTTGTGTGCCTCTGGGAATTAAATGTTGACCTATCTTAGAACCTTTGAGTTAGATTATTTTTAGGATTTCCTAGATCTAGAGAGTACTTGTGTTATGTGGTTGGACATCATGTTTGGGACTTGAGACTATCTCCTCAACATGGTGGGAGTGGGCCATTTAGGTTTCACATAGTCGGGTGGTAGTGCTTTTTACTCTTACCATTGTGATACATTTGTAGTCACTGTGGCTAGAGCTTCTTGGGATGCTTGTTTATCATGTTTAGATGATGTTATTTATTGATGCATTTCCTTATATTGATGATTAGCATGTAAGATTTCCTTACGCTTATGTTGTAGCATGTTTTAGTAGTGATGTCCCTATTATGATAGTACCAACGATCTATTCAGTGGCTTGGGATGTTACATGTGGGGATGGCTAGGGCCTATGATGGTCTTATGATGCTATTGGCAATTGGGAGGAACCACACACTTAGTTAGTTGTGTTTTATGATGGATATTTGTATTTCATGTTGTATGTTTATATCTTTTATGATGGATGGATGTATCATGTATGGTGGATGGTTTCATTTTTTTTACTGTACTCTATATCATGGATTCGAGGAGGATGATGTATCTTTATTTCTACATATTTATATTCTTTTAGCCTTTCATACCTTGTGACATGTACAGTGGATGATTGAGCATTCTGAATTTCATTGGCCAAGAGGCATTCGGAACAAATGTATATTATGGACTTTGGACTTTTCATTACTCATTCATATAAATGTGGTAGTTGTTAGACTTAGTATTAATTAGATTTAAATGTAATACAACATCATGGGATCCTTAAGGAATGTAACATGTTATTTATGTTTTAGTTGATTGTATGTTATTGCTTCTGATATTATGTGTTTGATGTGTATGTTACTCTTTCTTGTTTCAAAAAAAAAAAGTTACCAAACTTAGTAAAATTTAGGTCATTTCTTTTGGGTCCCTTCGCGGGGCATTATAGATGACAATCCAATAGATATGTTTACAAAAGTAGTGACAAGGGAGAAGCTAAACTCCTCTTTAGTTTCAATTGATCTTCTTGATTTATAGAATAAAAGAACAATAGATTCTAGGGCAGTTTGATATTCCAGTGGGAGCTACATATTTAATAGTGCTATGATCAGTCTCCAAGTGGAAGGTTATTGTTGTGGACCCTAATTAGTCTCCAAATGGGAGATTGTTGTGATGTGGAGCCTAACTAGGCTCGAAGGTTTATTTGGAGGATTGTAATCACTGGATAATAATAATATTGGACCTTTTGTTGGTGGGTGTAGCCTAAGGATTGGGTAAACCACATTAAATCTTGGTGTCTTGTGTTCTCTTCTGTGTGATCTACTATTTTCTAGAATTGGTTATATTTGCATGTAACTAAATTATTTCTATCTAAGGTTAACCCTAACAAAGTTGATAGGTTTTGATATCAAAAATGATGCTAGGGTTTTAAACAACACAAGATGAAGGGGGTATACCACTAGGGTAAGTCAAAATGACATTTAGGAGACCTAAGAATGTGATAACACTATGACAAGGTTGTATGCAAGGTTTTGAACTTAGGATCAAATCTTTGGAAAGTATTTTATCTAAGAGTTTAACCTTGTTAAGATGGACTTTGGATCTTGACCAAAAAGAGATAAAAGATGAAACAATCAACTTGATAAAAATGACAAGACCAACTCCATAAAAACATATATAGAGTTTGACTAAAAAAAAATGATAAAAATGACAAAAGGACTAGTCAAGATCCATCATCCATCAACACTAGGAGATACTCTAAGACTCATACTTTATTCTAATTTTTGACTAAGTCCAAAGGTTTTGGGTTCAAAATGACATTTGGAGTGATTAAAATGATGGTCATACTGATTGGATATGCAATATGCAAAAGTCCTATGATGAAAAATGAAGTTTTGGGTGCAAGATGACATTTTGGGTCATGTGCAGGATGAGGACCTATAGAGACTTCTAGATGTAGTTTTAGGGTCCCAAAATGTAGTTTGGAGGCCCAAAATAGTCTTTTTGGTCACTAAGTATGTGTTAACAGTACCAAATTCACTCCAAAAATACCAACTATGCCTATAGTGTACTTAGGGCTAGTTTGAGTGTAGTTGGTAGTTTCATGGCACAGTTGGAAGACTAGGTTGAACGTTTGTTGATGCTAGACTAGGTGATTATTAGATTCATATGCCAGAGAGATTAGTTGTTGGGGGTGATGTTATGATTGGATAGGAGATGTATAATGAAGATTATGACCTTAAGAATGAATCCCTAAATGAAGAAAATGAAGGTTAGGACATGTAGAATGTAGATCAGGACATGTCAAGAGAGGGGGGGCTATCTAGGTACCTAATGACACTCCTAAGATCCCAAAATGATATTTGGAATTCTAAATGGTGTTCTCAAATTACCAATTTCACACAAATAGATCTAACTACACCCAAGGTGCACCTACAACCAGTTAGAGAATAGTTGGTAGTTTCAAAGCATAGTTGGTAAGCTGGGCTGAAACTAAGGTGTTTCTGGGTTCTATGGTTTTCAAATTGATGTTTTGAATGGCCAAAGGGAAGAGGATAGTGTTAAGACTATAATGAAGGTTTAGAATGATGGTTAGGACACATGGAATGAGCATTAAAGTATGAAAAATAAAGGTTTGGTATGCAAGGATGCAAGATGCAGATTTTGGGGTTGAAATACAAAGGCTAAAGGATGCAAATTACAGCCTAAAGAATGCAATATGAATGATAAGCAATGAAAAATGAGCACTAATAAGATTTAATATGAGGCCTAGAGGATGAAAGTATAATTCTCAAATTATGGTGAATGCAGGTGGATGCTATGCCAAGCTAGAATCTAATTTACGCCAAGCACTTCTAAGGTTATAAGTTGCCATGTTTTCCCAAGTTTCAAGTGTTTCTGACAAAGTTTGCAATATTTTGACAAGAGATGTAACATTTTGACAATGTGTAATATTTGACAAGGTTTGAATAGTATCCAAGGTGTAAATTTGCAAGTTGATCTTATCTTGATTAATGTTTTACACACACACAAAATATAATAAGCAAGAATAGTTGTTGTTAAAGTGAAAAGACACACACAACCTAGGATTTAAGATTGTATCCATTAAATTCCCACTTGAATCAAAGTTTAGCCACACTTATCTAGAGTGGACAACTTAGAATCTTGGCACCATAGGCTCCCCCTTATAGTGCACTCACTTCTCCATGCTACCAAGATCCAATTCCTAAGGGGCATGACTTCCCAAGTGACTATTGTCTCTATTAAGGACCACAAGAATGTAGGATGTCTTCATAGGCTTGGGTGAACCCTAATCTAGTGGATAGAAAGGTTTTTGGCCTCTAAAACAAGGTATTTAGTTTGGGCATTATGTTTAGAAAGTAAGTGATAAACTTCCTCAAAAGGTCTCCCAACCTCGAGAACTAAGGTTTGACACACCACAAGGGTGTTGGAGGAGATTTGTCACATAGCAATACTTCCAACATGGAATTAACCATATCAAGTTTGTTATAGTGGCTAGAATGTTGACCTAGATTTGGCCCATTACCACTTTGATTTTGTCCCTTGGGGCTTACTAAGTAGTGAGTCTTGGGTCCAAGGTAGGCTTCTCTATAGAAATTGCAAGGATTTCTATTGCACCCAAGATCTACGAATGACAAGGGGAGAGGATACGTCCATGCAAATCCTAGGGTTCTAAATAATGCATAGACACAAAGAAATATAGAAAGTTAATTTTAGTGCACCAAATGAAGTGTTATCTAATCTTTAAAAACTACACATAGAGTTTGGACAAGCACATGGATCTTCAACAACATCCTACAAACAAGCATCAATAATTTTCTCAATGAATGTCTTCACCCAACAATCACCACATGTTGCAAAAAGATCATTAGTAACACAAAATCATCTACTTTAGGTCCATAGATGTAGATTCTAATCAAAATAGGTGTTTTCTATGAACCAAATGTGCTCTAACAAAGTAGACTATGCCCTAGAAGGTCAAAATGACTCGGGATGCCCCCAAGTGTGCTACGATAGTGCTAACTACACCCATGGTGCACTTGGGGCTTAGAAAGGTGTAGTTGGTAGTTTCTAGGCATAATTGGGAGAGTGGAAGTAGGTTGTGGGGAAATTAGGTCAAAACAATACCGAGAAACTAAAATTTGAATACTAGCTATCCAAGTGCGCCTAGACAGTGCACATTGTAACCATGGTGCACTTAAGGCCTAGAAGGGTGTAGTTGGTTGTTTCTAAGCATATTTGGTAAGTTGTAAACAATAGATGGGGGTTATGGTGACTCCTTTGCCTATAAAACTACTTCCTAGAGGTCCCAAATGCACCTTGATAGAGTAGGGTGCACCCTAGGACAACAACCTAACAAAATACATAAATGAGAGATTAAAATCATATTATTTGGCCCCCTAATTAGACTAAGTTTAATAAGGAAGTTTAGATAGCCATTATATCCTTTCAAATGAGCTCCATCCTTGTACCTTCAAGCACCATTAGAAGAAAACCCAAGTTAGTTAAGCATGATCTTCATATCGAGTTCACCAATTGTAGGACAAGAAAATGGACTAATATCTAACATACTATGAGAAAATCACAAACTCAATAAACATACATTAATACCCTATATTCTACCATGAACACTAAATAAACAGAGAAAGCAACATAAAGTAATTCATTTTTTGCTCCCATGTCCTTCTTTCTTCTCCATATGATGTAGCTCCAATTGCCTATAATGCATACAATTGAAAAGAAAAATCATATGATATGATAATGCTATGAGAATACTAGAAGATTGTTTTAAGATTGAGAAACTAAAGACCAAGGGACTAGAAATGGGAGAAATGTGGCTAATTTTGTAGCCAACACACAGAAGAGAGAATTGGACTTGTCACCTTGGATATGCAACTTGGCGAGAAATTCCTTTTGGAAATCCATAACACATATGACACAAGATGCCAAATGTAAGATTGTATGGTGCATAGAATTCAACATGTCTAAAAATGGTGGAGGATCTATGATGTGTCATGTGACACCTCAAAGCCACTTAAAGCCAAAAATTTATGACAATGATGGCTAAATATAGATATACATAAGGGAATAAGAATATATGGATTATGACATATCTTAGCCAAGTGTAAGGATAAAATCCATGATGTAAGATACCCATGTGTCATGAGATGTCAATATTATGTCAATATTTGAATTAAAAATTCATTATTCCACACAAATGAAAATTAGTAATTTGGAAATTAGAGGTGGAAAATGAGACTTAGGAAATTGACAACTTCCATAGTTTGTGAATAATGAATCAATTAATTAATAAAATTAATTAATTGAGGATGTTAGTTAGGAAGAATGATTATTAATGTGAGATAAAAATGATTGGAATGACATAGGATTAAATCATAGGTTATTTAATCTTATAGAGAAAATTAGTAGATGATTGGCCAATTTCATTAGATAAGTGTGACAATATCTTTTGATGAAATGTAATGATTATACAGATCATCAAGGATGATGATGGGTAGACCAAATCCATGGTCAAATTTAATGACTGGTTAGGATTGATTGCATGCCAAGAACATATGACATGGATTAAGGACATGTAATGTTTAATTGACATTAGAAATTCTATAGAATTGAGATTGATTGATAGGGTTGATCATAATAACATCAAAGGATGTTGTTAATATTATTAAAATCATTAATAATGCCATGATATGATACTGGGAGACTCGACAATGTCAAAGATTAGATGATGTGAATGATAGTTTGACCTAGCACTAAGAGCCGTGACAATACTAAGGTCAAATTGATGGGTTTGATAGATTGATAGATTTCCAAGGAACTGAGAGACACAATAATGCCTAGGATTAGACAAATGATGGTAGATTTGGGATGTTTGACATATTCTGGGTTGATTAGGACTATTTTTGAGTGATTCTAGGTAGATTTTGGGTGATTTCAAGTTGATTTGATATGATTCTAGGTTGATTTAATATGATTTTGATGGTGTTGAAATGGTTTCAAAATGATCTACAATTGATGCAAAATACAATATGAATGATGAAGAATATTGTTGATATATAATCAAGTTGGCCAAAAGATCAAAATTGGTGGAATGAGAAAATGGGATTTAGTATGAGAATGTGATTAAACCATAGACGCAAAAATTTTTCAAGTGTCTACACAACTAAGTGTTGAGCAAATAGTAAGTGTCAAGTTATTCAGATGTTGATTGATCAATGGATGTCAAGTCATTCAAAGCTTGAGTTATAGTACCGGTGATACAATGGATGTTAAGCATTAGACATGACTTCAAGTGCCAAGTAAATAGTTTTGGACATAGTTATTTGTAATAGCACAAACTTCTATGTAAACCATTTTTATCTGACGTAAGAATTTTTTTGTGATCCTAGATGATAAGGATGAATCTTTATTGAGGATCCCTATGTAGTACATGCAACCAATCAGTTGAAGGGATGTTTTGAGTAGCTAGATAGATGAATTATAATCATTGATTTATACCTAACCCTAAGTCACCTAGGTCTTCTTAAGGAGGAAAAACCCTAAACTTTTTATGAATGTGGAAGGAGAAAAGAGAGAAATTTGCATGCACAAATAGAGCATTCATGATGACTAAGTAGTTGTGAATTGAGATATAATGTAGAATTAATTATAAAAAAATAGAGGAAAGGAATTAGATGACAAAAGAGAAACATTTGATCAAAGAGGATCAAGTACACATTTTGGAAAGAGTTGATCTATTATCTAGTAGCAGAGTGCTAACCACAAGATCATTGTTGATACATTCTAGCAGGTGAATCAATTAAAACTCTTAAAAAAGTAGTCTTAATGGGTTGTTATAAATCATTTAGCATGGTGCTTACTTCATTGTAAGTTAAAGTTCTTTAATCAAGCACACTTCTAATAGGGTGTTGAAATCCTTTAGAGTAACATCTAACAATCTTGTAAGCCTTTAACAAGGAAAACCTTTCTTAGGGTAGATCATAGTTTATGATCAAACATTGTAGCCTTCATTGGATACACTTTATTACTATAGTAGTGGAGATTTGTGAGTGTCATCCCTACCCCAATTTTACCTTCTCATTGGAGGGTTTATGGGTAACCAAATATCTTGTTTCATAAATGTGTTAAATGTTATTTTCTTTCATACTATAGATGAATATGTTTAGCTAGCTATTTTAGTTTATATGCAAATTATGAGATGGATGTGTGGTCAATGACTTTATGGTTAAAGTTTTAAAGGAACAATTCACCCCCCACCTCTTAGAGTTTACTTTTCCTATTGTATTTCTAATAGATAATTGTACATGATGCAATAGGTCTTCAAACAAAGGAAAAATTTTCATATCTAGTTTGTGATCTAAAGATAAAATCTCATCATTCAAGATGTTTAGAAAAGTAAGTGTTTGATGAGTTTATGAACTTTCTCCATAATAATCATAAGTAATAAATTACTGAAAACCATTTGGAAAAGAAGAGACAACATCAAGGCCACAAAGAATGATACCTCATCTATGAAAGTTGGATTATGATTGATGAAATCATTGAGGTAATGTCTAGTTTGTGGTCCAAAGTTTAAAATTTATATTTTGATATTGTATTTTATTTATTAATGATGTAATTGATCCTTGTGGTCATCAAGGCATAAATGACCAACTTCTTAGAGGAATAAAAAGTTATCCTACTCAATTTAGTAAATTACCGTAATACAAGGATCTTCCAATCATGCATTTGTTTGATGCTATGCATATTGGAAAGAATGTAATAGAGACACTATGAAAAATATTGGATGGAAGGCATGATAGAGAAAAAATTGTCAAAATTTGTAATGACATTCATGAATCCAATCATACACTAAAATTTTTTATTGAATCAAATAGCAATGAAGACTACATGAATATGAGTTCCCTTCCTTGGTTATTGATAGAGCAACAAACTGATGAATTAAAAAAATTCATAACAAAAAGAAAAAAATTCATGAGATTTGTTGAAAATATAAGTAGTCTTGTATCAAAGAATGGTGATTTTGGGCCAGGATTGAAAACACATGATTGGCATACCTTCGTCAAGGTAAATCATGTTCTTTATTTATAATATATTTGTGAAATTTCATGTACTACCTATTGTATTATTTTATAATATATTGAAAAGACCATTTTTTAATGATTATCATACATCCTACCTCTATCCCTCCCACACTAATTTGACAATAGTATTAAACAAGTTATATATGATTTTCAAAAATACATAAGGTTAAAAGTGTTATTTCTTAGATTTGTTGTACATATATTATATTTATGACTTACTTTACTTTTTATGTAATCTATTGTATATTTTCTTTTAAATCTCGTTTATATTTTCTTGCATGTTGAATCTCTTTTAGGTGGTTATCATCTAAAGAAATTGATAGAAAAAATTATATAAAATTGGAAAAGAAAAATTCTACAGCTTATGTGTGAAATGAAATAGTGTCTATCTTTAAATTTTTTTCAATTCTCAATAAAACTACCTCATACATCAAGTTGAGGAGATTGAATTGTGTGGACCTGTACAAACTAGGTTAATGTGGATGGTTAAGAAACACTTGAAATTTATGAAGGGCTTGGTTTGACAAAGAGCACATCCTAAGGGTTCTATGGTAGAGAGATATATGGTATACCATACCATGGTGTACATTAGTGAATATCTTCAAAAGTTTAGAGAAAATATCCATGTAGATCACATTTGGGATCCCAAATCTATTAACAAATTCAAAGGGAAGTACTTGACAGAGAAAGATAGATTGAGGAGAGTGAGGTAATTATAAGACATTATTATAGTTAATTGATTCTTATCCATCTTCAATATATGTTGTTTCTAATTGGTCTACTTGTTTTATTTATAGTTGGTCTTGAGTGGGATGCATTGCATTTGTATATTAAAAAAAATATTGATTGGATGATTGTATGGATTCAACAGCTTGAAAAAAATGGTCACTCATTAGTATAGGACAGTGTTGCATCATTGGTTAAAAAGGTCATTGTAATGGAGATCCCAATTTTATGTCAATAGTACTTGATCTAGCATATGACTTAAGAGATAGAAAGGTACATAAAAGATTACTAATCATGATCCATAATTTTAAGATCAACTCACAGATTAATGTGAATAATCTTGACATGTTTAAAGAATTGCAAATTAAACACCACAAAGCTATGTACTACCATGGACATAAATTTTGCATTAAAAAGTTAGATAAAATGAAGAAAAGTTGTGATTCTTGGATGAGTACAATCTTTGAGGTCACCAATATTTCATCTAGAAATAGCATACATCCTCAATAATATGAAAATTAATACTATGGAATTTTGGATGATATACTTGAGTGTGACTTTAATTCATTCAAATTAGTTTAATTTGTTGTCAAATGGTACAAGCTATGGTTGAATCAAAATGATCCTAATAGGATTGTTATTGAATACGATAGTAAATTTACAATGATTAATACATGGTCATTTGAGCTATTTAGAGATGAGCCCTATATTCTTCTAAGCCAATGCCAGCAAGTGTTTTACTTTGGTGTTTCACATAAATTGGGTTAGTTATTTTTTGTTAGACATGATTCAAGAGGAAGGTCAATAAAGTATAATGTGATGGTAGAAAAAGATACTAAAGAATCAGAATATAAAGTAAATGATGATCATGAATGACTATTACACAATGATGATGATGATGAAGAAGATGATGATTTTGGAGATGCTAAAGATGAGAGAGATGATGATGATGATGACGATCATTATTATGTTGATAAAGATGATTATGGTAATGACAATGATGATGAAGATGGTGGTAGTGACGATGATGATTGCAATGACAAGTACAATTATGGTGATGACATGGATAAAGATGATGATCAATAAAATATCTGTCGACATATGATTAATGTCAAGTTTGATGGGGTCATGATTTATTTATAGAAATTTTTTTGACTTGTATATTTTATAATTAAGTTATTATTTGTTGAACTCTACTATCATGAAGTATATACAATGATATTGCATAGCTACCACGCATAAAGTAGAGGTAAAGAATTAAAAAATACAAAATGATTTCAATGAATGCATCATGTAATTTGTGTCTTCTATGTAATTTGCAGTATATTGATGTAAGGCCAAAAACAATAGGAATATTGAAGGATTTATAAATAGTTCTCGACCTATGTCAACTAATAAGTGGCTGAATTGTATATTTGAGGCATGCGAGGGAAATCATGTTTTTGTATGTGCGATAAAATCAATAAGTGTAGGGGAAGAGTTTCTAATAGATTACAATTTGAATAGTGTAGATACAAAAAAAATTCTCTATCATGGGACTGGTAAGTATAACATTTAAACCAATTGCCTCCAATTAACATTGACTCCAATATACAATCTATTTTTTTATTAATAATTTTAGTTAGTAAGTCTATTACTTTAATTTCACTACTGATTGCTAAGAATTACTAATCTTTTTCCTAGGGCGACATGGATACACAACAACGCATAGGTGAGGATGTACTAGCTCACACATCTTCTTCAGTGAAGGTGAACCTTGATTATTGTAATTGTACAAATTACATAGACAAAAATTTCATATTATTATGTTCTTTTCTTTATGGCTTTGGAGTTATTTTGATAGATTTTACTGATACTGATGTCACAACTTGATACATATTGATAGGGAAAGCAAAAATGATAGCAGATCAAATGTGATATGAAACATAGGCATCATTTCTAGATGACATCACTCATAGTGCTAACCCCATATTTATGGCTCATCAAATAATAGAGAAATATAGTGATGAAATTCTTAACATTATCCTTGAGAGAAACATAACCGAGGAGACAAAGGCACTGAATGAAGAATTGATAATTAGAGTCTGTTCTTTGAAGGTAAGGAGTAATTAATCTTAAGCAATAATAAAATTTCAATAGATGTTTTTTTTCTTTATAGTATCTTATGAATCATGATCTAAAATATTATGTGTTCTTCTATATGATTTTGTGACACCTGTAAGACCACGTGGTCAACATGGCAAGGGTTGTAACGCACAACATTCATGTAAATAACACTTTCTCTTTACAACATTATTGAAAATTATAGTATTATTACACCATTCAATTTATTTAAGACTGATTCAATTATGACTAAGTGTTATTCTATACTTGGGTCTCTATTTGAACTAGTCAAATATATGTCAACTCGGTATATATATTTAATCCATTTATTCAGCATTACTAAAAATTGTAGTATTATTACACTTTCTCTTTAATTAATACTTTCTCACATTCCTATGAGAAGAAAGAATATAGTAGTTGTACACATTGTGAAACAATATGAGTAATAATAGAAGATTCTAGCCCTGCTAGTGCAACATTGTTTGTTTCCATCAGCATTATAACACTTAACTTTTATTTTTGGATGCTTATAACTAGTATCCCATTTTATCATTATCCATTACAAATGTCTTTGATAAAAATGTACTCTTTAGCTCATAATGAAGTGGAGACACCTCCTTTGGTCATCGCTCTAATATTACTGAGTGCATTGTCAACAACAACGAGCTTGCAAACATCTTCAACTATGCCAAGCACATCTAGTAAAACCTTTTTTTGCTTTATTTTGTAATGTACTAATCATGCATTGTTTTTTTTGTTCAGTGAATTTTAAACTCATGGACCTATTTTTTGCACTAGTAGATAGACCTTCAATTGATAGAAAAATAGAAAATAGTACTACTGAAGCTGAACCATTTCCTGGAGTAGCATGTATGACTAGTACATGTTCATTTGTAGGGACATTATTTCTAAACAAGAAAAGTATGTTTCGGTTAAAATTATGAAAGCTTTCCACATGCTTTAAAATTGTTATTATTTATAGTGTAATTTTAGTTTACTTATATATAACTCAATTTGGAATGATAATCCCATGATGTTTTTGTGTGAAATGATGTATGATTTGATCATCTTTTTCATATAACATTGAAGCTATTTGGATCCATCATACATAAAAGGTACATAGTTTCATATCATTCCTACAATGTTTTTCTTTTCTTCCATTTATTGTACACTATTAAATTTGTTGATCTAACAAATTTTATTTTATTTTAAAGATGGAATGAACAAGGTTATGAATTAAAAAATTAGCTCATTACATCCTTTGAGCACCTTTTCGAAAAAAAACCATTTTTGACACTACCCTACTTCTCAAAAGAGCCTCCAAACATCTAAAGGCTGTGAGGAACCAATATAGAAGAGGTCTATAGGATAGCCTAAAGTACAACCATCCTCTTATGATTCCACAAATGGAGTGGAATGAAATAATAGAAGATGCAAAAGAGATAAGGCTATGTAATAAAGGAAATGAACTAGAAAAGGGAAAAAGAAGGTACGTCATGATAGTATTATGTAGAATGTAATCATGCACTAATTAGTGATCTTTTTAAATATATAATCTAACATGTTCCAAACTTTTCATAGACTATAGGACACATCAAAGGCTACAAAAGTGAGACTACTAAAAGTTGGCCAACATAAACTTGGCTCTGGTGGCTATATGAATCGTCAGTCTTGACTTGTTAGTAGTAGCAATGGAATTTCATATTTAAAAAATTTATATAATGCTGCAAAAAAATTTGTTTAATCAAATCATACATGCAAAACTTATGATATTAAGCAAAAAATATAGGGCACAAAATTCAATGTAGACCCTACGGACAAAGATAAAAAAACTCTCTTGAAGGAAGGCTATAAAGTTGTGGTTGCACACCTATGCCAAGAATCTGGTGCACCAAATGAGACACAGGTGAATTCGTCAAATGAAAATAAATTAAATTGAACAGTTGAGAAATTTCTTTTTGGGTCTTAGTTTCCAACATAAATTGACTACATAACAATGCACATAACATTTAACTACAGCCTTCATATCCTATCACAGAACCTATGCATGATGAAGGCTATGATTGCATCATAGTAATGGAGGTATTAATTTGATATTGGAAAATATTATGCAATTATGAATACAATTTAACATCTTCAATTGCAATTTGATGTGTAACCTTTTTTTGAATATTTTAGAGCATGTTGAACATCATGGTGAAGGAGTGGAACATGTTCCAAGTGTTTAGCATGTTGAGCTGGCAGTGGATCAAAATGTTATTGTACATGATGTGGCATTGTCAAGTAAGAAAAATGCATGTTATATTCTACTAGTTAATTAAATAATTGTAATAGTTAAAAAAAGAAAAACAGTATGCCAATTTAACCCATTTACTTATTATTGCAACAGAGCCCCCTTTAGTGTAGCAACCTCCCTCTCCTCAAAACAAGAGGAGGCATCATAATTTGACATTAAATGTGCCATAAGAGGAGGAGAATAAGGAAGATATTGATGCTCCTATCATCCTTTACCTTAAGAAAGCTAAGAAAAATAAAAAGAAGAAATGATTTTTTTTAAATGTTCTTTAATAAACCTTGTTTGATAAAATTTGTTGGATAATGAAAGAACATTGTTATAAGTAAATATTGATGAATGTTGCATATTGATAATAATTTTTTATATCATGTTAATAAATATTGTTATGTGTTAATGAAGTCTTGATTATTATTGTGTATTAATGAATTTTGTATCATATTAATGAATGTTATGTGATTGTATTCATTGAATGTTATAGTTCGTAAATGGATGAATGAATGAATAAAATATGTAATTAGATGATAATGGGGAATTTAGATTGATGTTGTTGGGGGGGGGGGGGGGCTAGATGAGCTTCCACCTTCACATGAGGTGCTTTGTTAAGTAGAGAATATTAAATTATTCTTGAAACTAAGTATTTTGAAGCTCAAACTAACATACCTTCATTAATTAATCAATTTCCTTCAATAGCTTTACCACTTGCCTCATTTTGGGTCTTGCAGCTGGATCTAGAGCTGAAATTGAAACAACAATTTTACATGTAAGATGTGGTTGTTGGTAGTAATCAAATGACAATAACGGTGAGTAGATCAGTATGAATTTTACTTTATTTGATTATTTTGATTAGGGCTTCATTTTATTTATAGTTGGATAAAATACAAGATCCAGATAAAAAAGTGAAAATATAGTACTATTCAACCACTATATTAAATTTTGATGAGCATATTAGTATAAAATTTAATTTGTTCAATTGTTTCATTTTATTTATAGTTGGTGGAAATACAAGATCCACATAAAATAAGTACAAATGGAGTAGTTTTGCTCTTTCTTTGTAATAGTTTTGATTGTTTTCCCTAAAGATTATTTCTCAATCCTTTCTATATCCCTTAGGTAAGCATCCATATCTCCTTATTTTTTAAAAAAACAATTGGAAGAAAATAACTATTGAGAGAAGTAGGGTTGTATTCAAAAATTTGTTCCATGATTTCCAATACTTAGAATGCAAGACTATAAATAGTAATAGCATAAATGAAGTACATCTAGACTCAAATTCAATTTGTAAGTTCCCCCAATAAGGGTATATAACTGAATCATTCAATGTTCAATGTATTCTTAGATTTACAAAGTTGAATACAACATATCATTGACAAAATTTGGACCGACTGTTAATAGCAAAAGCACTAAATTATATACAATCTAGACCCTAACTCCACATCCTTGAAATCCTTATATAGAGGATTGCAACCCTTTTGTCACTTTTGTCTAATCATCTTCCTTGGACGGTAAAGCCTTTATGTCTGCTATAACTTCCTAGATAGAAATATGTGTCTACATCAAGCGAAGTAGCATCCCTAACTACATTTAATTCCTTGAGGCACTTTTTCCACTTGGCATCAATTATAGCTTTAACCTCAATAGTTATCTTTGACATTTTAGCTTCTAACTTATATATCATATCAATTAAATCATAAACTACCACCACACTTACCTCATCATTACAGTATGCAAGAAATCTGGGATGGTTCAAAATGTTGTCAAAAGAAAATGACCATTTTATCTAGTCTTGAACTCCTCTATCATTATCTAGAATGGTGGGCACAAAATTAGGTGTTCCTATGGCAATTGCTTTAATTTTATTCTAGATTAATTACAACTTTATAGCAAAGAAACCATTTAGATCTCTTACCTTATTTGTCATTTTCCTAGAATTAATAACCACTACCTTTGGTAAATCCTTCTTTTATGGCACCAAAGGTACAAGGTTATCAAAGAATTGGGTGCAAGGACCTCAAATGGTAAAAAGGGGGACAACAGAGCAACTACCTCAAAGCATTTGTATTCTACCCTTTGCAAAGCCAGGAAATTGTTGTGCATATTTTGTGAAACAAGTTTTAGTGCATTTACCTTGTGGGTCAACAAAATTTTGATAGTTCTAAGTTCAATCTCCTTGGCACCATCCCACTCATCAATATCCATTTTTTGGCTTTCTCCCATATTTTCTAGATAAGCATCTATTTGGGCTTCTTGATCTTTTACCTCTATGATGGGCCCGGCCATAGTCCTTAGGCTTCTTACCTCCTCATCCAAAGTGGCTACTCTTTGTTCTAGAACATAAATTATCTTTAATGTGTCTTCATATTTCTTCCTAGCATAAATTAATATGTTATATGTTTGATACAACTTCTCCTCCAATGTAACCATCTTGCTCTTCCTGATGAGTGATGTTCTATTCATTAGGTTATGTATCTGGTCACTTGATCCAGTAGTGACATTCCAAAATATAACATTTCCTTGGGGGATTCCTTTATTTCCATTAGGTTTGGCTTATTTTCCTTAGGATCCATGCTCCATATTGTCATTGTTTTACTATCCATGTTGAAACCAAACCCCTATAACTCACCAGTAATTTTTGTCTCTTCAAAAGAGACTAACTTTTCCTACCTTCTTATTTGATCTAGTATAAAAGATGAACTAATTTCCCAACCTAGAAAAAGTAGAATCCCACTTCTCATCACCAGTGTCCTAGCTTCTTCTATAATGAGACTCTCATTGTTTGGATAATACTCTTGCAACCTTTGTACTAGTTCAACAATCTTCTTTGGGGATTCTCTTGGTTGAAGTTGTAAGGTAAGCTCATTTTCCTTGACCTTGTATAGGAATGACTTGAATTCATCTGAGTTATGAATTGATCATCCTTCATGAACTTGTGAGCTTGGATTATTCTCTCATGCAACATCCGAATCTACAATTTAGTTTTATTTGGGATTTTCTCATTTTCCTTGGCTTGTTCTATCAATAAGTCATGTCTTATTATATCAAATAATTAGGACTTCTCTTTGACTTTATTAGGGATCTCAATCATCTTTTGTATTTTCCTATCTTGAGCCCATGAAGAGCTTTCTGGCTGATCATCATCTACTTCTATAGTTATGACATCCTCTTACTAAGGGGATTGAGGGTCTACTCTATCTCTGATTTCAATAAGCACTTGTGCCATTATTTGATCAAAATTGTCAAGGCACCTATTATATCTTTCCCAAGTATGTTGATTCATAATGGAAACCATAGAATGATGGATCAGCTACCTTCATAGATTCTTCTAATTTCATTATACTTTTTCATCTACTTGAGAGCATGCCTCACCAAATAATTTGGATCATAGTTCCTAGCAGGGCTAAGGGAAGATTGAACTTTCCCATGCATTGATTTATCTCTTCTATGGCATATTTTCTTATCACAAAATAACCTATCTTTGTATTTCTAGCTACAAAAGAGCCTTTCTTTATAATAGGACCTAGGTATTCTTTATTCATTATAAGTAGTTGCTAGAAGAACTATGATTTGCCCAACCTTTTAGGGATATATTTTGGTAACACATGAGAGGGCTATGGACACCCAAATACCCTTGTAATTGAAAATTTTCAAAAAGAAGAAAACTAGCCCAATCATGGCTAAGTACCCTATCCCCATTTGGGAAAGTATTGTTCTTATTAGCATTCTTACCCCTCTAGGTACTCTTTCAGTTATGTTTGCTAACATGTTTGTAATAGGAAACAACACTAGCATAGGAATAAAACCTTTGCCAAAAGTGAGTCCACATCTGCATAGGTAGGGTTTCTCCATTCTCCTCAGTGGCCTCAATGAATTATGGACTAATATGTCCTATATTCTTAAAAAGAAACAATGAATAATGGAAAAACTTAAAGTTTTTCAATTCTCCATTTTGAGCTGCCACAATTTCATCATGCATCCTATTGATGATATATTCCACAAAATCATATCCAACATTATGATTTGGATCCTAGTTGTCCAAATCCATGATATATATGTACCCTAGGGAATTCATGGTGCCATGAAGTCCTACCATCTTATCTATCCCGAAAATGGTATACCTAAAATGCTTGTAGAAGAAAGCAAGTGGCATAAGGTATCCTACCTTCTTTAGCATTTCACCCTTTGCTAGTTTTGGTTTGGGAATGTGTTTCTTCATAACTCTTCCAATAAAGAAAATCTTAGAACTTTTGAATGATTCATTTGTCTTCTCTCTCTCAATTTCCTTTGCCATAGGTCCTCCTAGGTCAAAGACCTCGATGAAAGTCTCTCTATCCAATCTGCATAGGATATTCATATCCTTCTTATGGAAAGCTTTAGTTATAGGATTGTAGTATTTGATCAATGCCTTGTTTAGATCAACATCTATTATTACTTCTGGCACTATCAATTTTTCCAAGTCCTCCTAAGTCAAAGACTTTAATGAAAGTCTCTCTATCCAGTCTACATAGGATATTCATATCCTTCTTATGGAAAGCTTTAGTTGTAAGATTATAGGATTTAATCAATGCATTCTTTAGATCAACATCTATTATTACTTTTGGCACTCTCAATTTTTCCATGTTCCTCATAGGTTGCAAATTGGTGACTTTTCAAACCTATAATGATAAAAATATGAGAAAAGCTCATTTCTATTAGTATTAGGTACAATGGTGTCTCTGCAAAAAGAGTATACATCCTTGAAGATATGAGCATTCATAGTTTGAGCATGGGAAGACCCTAAAAGGAAATACACCCATACCTCTATAGACAAACTTGCCAACTTTGGTTTGCCTTGTTTAATAGCTTGTAAAGACCCTTCTATGTCAAGCTGCGCTATTATTTCCCTTCTCCATGTGCCATGATTTTGTAATCAATTCTTCAAACTAATCATTTTTGATACTATCTCTAAGAAAACTAAATGTCTCTACAAACTCTAAAAATTCTTAGCACTCACACTCTTGTCTCTAGACTATGCAAATACTTGTGACTTGAAAAGCTATTATATTAACTCATTAAATAGATAATGAGCAATAGAAAAGTATTTAGGCCTTTATGTCAATGCATATAAGAACTCTCAAAAACTATCTTCAAATCCTTTTGAGAATCTTTTTATAGGATATTACTTTTTAATCATGATGAGACTCTTTACAGCTATTTTGTACTTTAAAACACATGCTTGTGACCTAGCAACCCTTTTTATCATCATTTCATGGTTAGTTTCTTGCCTTGGCCTTTAAAACCAATGACCTGGTGATCAAAGCTTTAGACCTTCTACCATTGCTTCACTACTTACTTCATAGTTTGGAAGCTTAGTTGTGCAATTGAGTGCTCAAAGGAACTTAACCCTTTTATAAATGCAATCACACGATCACCACTTCTTCTTAACATTAGCACTTACTTCCTACAACCATGTGACTACCTTTAACCTTCTCAAAGTCATGGCTTTAGAAGACATTTCTCTCTTCTAGACTTTTCTTGTTGTGACCCTATGATGACTACTTCTTTACATACTACTCAGGACTTCACAAAATCACAACTCTTCCAATATTCTAATAACTTGACCTCATGACTATGTGACTCACTATATTCTTCTTGCAATCTAGCTATTTGTATGGTCGTGGTCAAAATATTTCTTACTCATCTTAACTACATGACAATGTGAACAAGCATATTTCAACTGTCTTTGTCAGGTCACACACTTAAAACTTTTAAGGGACTGCACTAAAAATAAAAAATAGGCCAAAATACAATAGAAACACTTGATTTTCTCTTAAAATCAAAATGTTGTAGATATAAAACCCAAGGGCTTCCTAAGGAAATTGAAAAATAAAATATCAAGCTAGGGTTTTTCTAGAAAAAGGATAACAATTGTATAACAAATCCTAACTGCATAACACAAATTAAGGCACTCTCACATTAAAAATTTTAGACAATTGGCAAAGTGAAAATGAGGGTTATCACACCTTAGGGATGGAAATGACTAGTTATTTGATATTATACTTCATAATTCCTTCACTCGTACTCTTTTCTTTAGATCTATCCCCTATAGCATAAAATGGTCAATAATTCTTCTTAGATTTGTAATGACTCCTTGATTATAATAGCTAACTATAAATTAGAGGGAAAATACTACAAATAAGTGATGACCAGCAATTGATTCTTCATTATAGAAAAGTAAAATTGATTTGATTCTAAATGTGCTTTGTGCAAACACATGAACCTTTCAATTTGCATCTGAATTGATGATCAGTGCCTTATCCATTTCTACAAAGAGTTTCACCAGCAAAACTTGACCTATTTAATTACCTTGCAATTAAAATATCAATAGTTAACCCTAAATTCCATTCTTTTGATATCCCTTTCATATGACTAGAAACCCTACCAATCTATTGAAGCATTTACTTAATTCCTTGAATTAGAAGCAATAGTAAATCAATATACAACCTATCCTAGTTGCATTAAATTTCATAAACCTTGCTCATTCGATCCCAAAATAACCAGCATATGAAAAATGGAGACAGAATTTAGAGACAAATATTATAGAATTTCCTCCTTGTATTAATATTCTTTGAAACTAAAACATTACTAATATAAACTCAAGAATAACTCAAGATATGATATAATTTTCATTCAAGATCCATTTGTATTCTCAAAATTTTATAATTGAAAACATCACAAAATTGACACAAAGACTAACTGGATCAAGTGCAAAAATTGCATAACACTAGAAATTATATAGACTTTGGACCTTCCTCTAGCCTTGGGAACTCACTTATATAGCATGAGTTGCAACAAGCTTTAGGCATAGAGGGACAACCTTTCCAAGCCATCTAAAGAAACTTCTTAAAGGTTTAAGGAAAACCTTTAAAATAAAACTAACTCATAGACCCTTAATACTAACCCCTACTAACTCTAATTAAGCATTTTTAGGCTCATATGGCCAATATAGGCATTTTACAAATTATTGCACTCTTAGTGCTTTTAGCACCACTTAGAGGTTTTAATAGCCTTATTACATCATTTAAGACCATTATTGATTATTTCCCAATCATCCTTCATTCAAACAGGTAGTGGTAGGAAAGAATAGAGAAGAAAACCTCTAGTCTTGCCTAGGACTGAAGTCTTGTATTATTACAAAAATAAAAGGGGCATACCCTAGTTTACAAAATCTCATCTTTAAAACTATTTAATATTGTTTAGTTATATTTCACATTTTACAATCTTCCTCTTTTGGTATTACAAAGCAAATAATTTAGAGGAGGGATCCAGAAGAAATTTGAGAAACTTGCTCCTAAGAAATTTGTAGGTGAGAGGTGGGGATAATAGAAGGAGATGGGAAAAATAAACCTGTCAGTTTCCTACAAGAAACAATTTCTACTTTCCTACTAAGGAAAATTGGATATCAAATTAAATCACAATCTTCCTTTGATGTAATATAAAAATAGATAACTTACATATTAAATATGTAAATTTATTGAGGAACTTGAACTGAAAGTGTCAACAAGAAAGACTAAAAGGAGCAGGAGGATACACAAAGAGTTGTAACCTGTCAATGCCCTTCTGTTATTGAACCACTCCTTTTCTGCATAAATAGATTAGATCCTAACAAACTGAATTAATAATTACCATATCTAATAGAGGGTTAGAACTATCAGTGTAAACTTCTCATCTATCGAGCATATCCTAGATATCAAACCTATCATAGCATAAATGATACGTCAAAAAGCCACCATAGCCCTCAAATAGAAACCAATAGTATCTCGATGTTTATCTATTACCACTAAAATCTTGAAAAATATTTTAAATGAGTTTTAAAAATAAAAATGTACTACCTTCGCCCTAAGACAAAATGGAAGGACAAGGTAGCTGAGGAAAAGATAAGAAACTAAAAACCGAGACTAGGTAAACAAAGTCCTATACAAAGATCGAATACTACTTATGCTACTTTGAGTCATAATCAAACTCTTCTCTAGGTTCTTGTACTACTTCCTCCATTCCTTTATCTTCCAACACCCTATCCTCTATAATGTAATATTCTAGCTAGTTGAAATTTGTTGGATCAAACTCTCCATGACAATGTGCCAAGAAACTCAAATTTCTCGCAAAGATGGGCCTTGTTTCCTAAAAACCTTCCTTATCTTCTGTGAAAATTATTGGATATATTGGAACTTCTTCCCCCCTAACATATACAATTCCATAATTGGCAGCTAATGGAATGGTTAGGTCACCCCTAATGTTCCATATGGCTACTTCCAAACCAAGTTAAATGTTAGGATTGAAAATTTTAGAGAAGAGCTCTACTATCATATCATTGTCAACATAAATTTGATGTCCTATGGCTAAAAACATTGCCACTATATCACAATTGGATATCTACCTATTTGGGCATCTAATATATTGATCTCCTAACACCCTCATCATTGCCCTAATAACCACCTTGTTGCTTTTATTCAAAATTAATCTTATTCTATCTACCTTAATAGGTTCTTCAAAGGCCATGAAACTAGAGTTACTATAAAGTTTAATTGGTGTGTTCATTACAAGAAAATTATAGAGGGAATTTCCCACTAAGACCCAGAAGTGAGGGGAAAGCTACCTTGAATAGTGATATAAAGCTATCAAACTGAATACGACAGAATCATGAGTAAATTGCCAACCCATAAAGCTGAAAAAGGGGGGGGGAGAGGTTCTACACCAACAATAAGTCCAAGGTATAGGACTGACAAATAGTGGCAGTGATAAGATAAGATAAAATAACAAATAAGTCCTAGATAATTGATGGGGACACAACCCACACACAGAATGGAAACAACAAGAAAGGGAAATTTTATTAACTTTGTAAATAAGCTAATACATTCAGTACAGAGATAATAGACTTCAAAACATGCCCTAAGGGCTTACAATAACATAAATCTGGAGATAATTTCTCCTTTCAGTACCTCCTCTCAAACTCCACTCTAAAATGCCTTTTACAATGCCAGAAATGTCCTTAAATAGACCCCAGAGGGTTAAGGACTAGGAATACATTCTAGAAAGTGCTAGTAGGCATCCACCGACCAAATAGAAGGCTCCAAAAGTTGCGTTAGAAGTCGACGCAAATCTAGAAGAATCCAAAAATGGTAATCGAACTTTTGGGAGGCAAACTTTTGAACTGTAGCTTCGATTGACGAACCGTTTACATTTTTGAAAAGCTCTCGAAGCGCTCTATAGCCATATGGACTAGCTTCGCTCATCCCCCATTTTTTGACCCTTTTTGAGGTTATTTAATGCCCCTAACCTGACTTTGAAGCATTCTTAGGAGGTCTCCAAAACCCAAAAAACTGCGATAACTTTCAAACCATGGGTCCTTTTGACCTGATTCTTTTTCTAGAATGCTTTAAATTATAATTACATTCATCTGGCCAATTTACACCTCCTAGTTCACCAAAATGATGGCTCAATTACATACTCCTATTTTTTGGCATTTACACGTATCCCAAGGTGTTCAAATACTCTATCCTAGAACATTGATGGTGGAACTATGAGAGTTGGAACCTTTATTTGACCCAAATGGGTATCCAGAAATGAAAACACATGAAACAAAAACTAAGTCTAAGTACATTCTTTTGGGTGACACAGGATTGCCCTTATACCTCTCGATGCTCCTACATCAGACACCCAAGGTAGATTGAAAAGTGACCCTGTCACTTTATGAATGGTAGAGGAAATCCCAAATGGGAAACCTCATCTGCTGAAATCCAAGTTAAGTCCTCGATTGGCTGTCCTTTCCATTTGACCAAATACTCTTCATACTGCCTGTTTCTGGTACTTCTACCCACACGATGATCTAGAGTGTCTTCTATCTCCTCCTTCTTAGAAGTAGGAATTGGACATTGCTCTAACACCAGCTCCTCATCTGCACCATCATCATGATACTCTGTTAAGTCTGCAATATTGAAAATAGGAGAAATGTGAACACCATCTAGTAGCTCCACCTCATATGCATTTCCTAAGTCATGTTTCTTCAAAATTTTGCAGGGGCCAAATTTCTTCATTTTTAGCTTGTTGTAAGTACCGGCTGGAAATCTTTCTTTTCGTAAGTGCACCATGACTAGATCCCCTACTTGGAATTCCTTGTGTCTTCTGCTTTGATCAGACCTAGCTTTATACTCTTGATTCATCTTGGTAATGTGTGCCTGAACCTCCTCATGTAGACGCTTGATATGTTTAGAAAATTCTTCAGCTTCAACACTTGTCTTTTCCCCTTGCTCTATCTTCCTTAATTCTGGTGCAGTCCTTGGGCTACTTCCATATATGATTTGGAATGGTGATTTTTCGGTACTCCTATTTATAGAGTTATTGTAAGAAAACTCTGCTTGTGGTAGAATCAAAACCCATCCCTTGGGCTTATCCCCAACTAAACATCTCAGCAAATTTCCCAGACTTCTGTTTACCACTTCTGTTTGGCCAGCAGTCTGTGGGTGATGCGTGGAATTGAATTTCAAGTCGGTTCTCAACTTCTTCCATAATCTCCTCCAGAAATACCCCACAAATTTAGTATCTCTGTCAAAAGCTATACTCATTGAAAGACCATGTAGTCGTACCACCTCTCTGAAAAATAAGTCTGCAATATGGACAACATCATGAGTCTTGTGGCATGGAATGAAATGTGCCATTTTGGAGAACCTATCAACCACCACAAATATTGAGTCATTACCCCTTTGTGTCCTTGGCAATCCAAGAACAAAATCCATATTTATGTCCTCCCATGGCTTTGATGGAACAGGCAATGGCTGATATAGTCCAGTATTGTGACTAAATCCCTTGGCAACCTGACAAACCTGGCAACTCTGTACAAACTTCTTCACATCCTATGAAATCTGAGGCCAAAAATAATGTTCTCTAAGAATGGAAATGGTCTTATCTTGACCAAAATGTCTTGCCATCCCTCCACTGTGTTTCTCCTTAATCAAATTTTCCCTCATGGAACTCCTTGGAATGCACAATTGACTACCCTTGAACAACATGCCACCTGAATCAAATAGTCTAACCACTTGGTTCTATCTACAGCAACAGGCTCTTTACAAGCTTTCCATGCTTCAACAAAATTAGGATCCTTAGGGTACAAATTCTTGAGTTCATCAAACCCAACTACTTCAACCTGCATTATTGTAAGCAACAACTATCTCCTACTTAGTGCATCTGCAACCCTATTAGATTTTTCACTTCTATGCTTCAACACAAATGTATAACTCTGCAAGAACTCTACCCACTTCATATGCCTTTGATTCAATTTACCTTGGCTATTTAGGTACTGTAATACCTGATGATTAGTATACAAAACAAATTCCTTTGGCAACAAATAATGCCTCCATTTCTTTAAGGCCTGAACTATTGCATAGAACTCTTGATCATAAATAGAATACTTCTTCTTTGCATCATTCAATTTTTCACTAAAATATGCAATAGGCTTACCTTCTTGGCTTAATACAGCCCCAATAGCACTGCCAAAAGCATCACAATCCACTTGGAACACCTTTCTAAAATTTGGAAGTGCCAACACAGGTTGTTATGTCACCTTCTTCTTCAACAATTCAAAACTTCTCATAGTTGTTGCAGTCCATTTGAAATCTTTTCTATCCCCTCTTATTGTGTCAATTAGGGGTACACATATGCCACTAAAATTCTTAATAAATTTCTTATAAAAACTAACCAGACCATGAAATGATCTTACCTCAGTAGCAGACCTTGGAGTAGGCCATTCCAAGATGGCTTTTACCTTCTTTGGATCCATTTTGAGACCTTCAGGTGATATAACAAACCCCAAATAGACTAACTCCCTTTTTGCAAAGATACACTTCTTCAAATTAATTAACAGTTTCTCTTCCCTTAACCTTTCAAAGACACTACGAATATGCAATAAATGCTCTTCCAAAGTCTTGCTGAAAATTAAAATATCATCCAAATAGACAATAACAAATTTTCCCAAGAACTTCTTAAGTACCTCGTTCATAAGCCGCATGAAGGTGCTTGGAGCGTTTGACAATCCAAAGGGCATGACTAACCACTCATAAAGATCCTCCTTGGTCTTGAAGGTCATTTTCCACTCATCTCCTTCTCAAATCCATATCTGATGATAGCCACTCTTGAGATCTATCTTTGTGAAGTACTGAGCTCCACTCAAGTAGTCCATAAGATCATCCATCCTTGGCAAAGGAAATCGGTATTTGATGGTTATCCTATTTATAGCTCGAGAATCTATACACATCCTCCACTCTCCATCCTTCTTTGGTGCGAGTATTGCAGGTATTGCACATGGACTTAGGCTCTCCTGAATCAAGCCCTTCTTTGACAGCTCTTGAACCTATTTGTTTAGCTCCTCTGTTTCAGTAGGAGTCATCCTATGAGAAGCCTTGTTAGGAAAACTAGCTCCTGGAATTAGATCTATCTGATGACTGATTTGCCTTACTAGTGGAAATCCTTCTGGAACATTATTAGAGATAATATCTCCAAATTCACCTAGTAAATCTGAAACTTCAAGTGGTATTTCACTACTACCTTCTTTATCTTTCCTAGGAATCAAAGCATAGCACATACGCTGATGTTTCATTCCATCTAAAAACTTCCTTCCATCAACAAGAAAAATCCTAGCACTGCTACATACCTTTTCACCTTCCTTTTTCACGAGCTTCAGTTTGTGGCGAACTCCATCCTTTGTTAGAGAATATGTGTTTGCATGACCATCATGTACTGCATGTCTATCAAACTACCATGGTCTACCCAACAATAGATGGCAAACATCCATCGAAATAACATCACAGAGAACTTCATCATGGTAACTCCCAATTTTGAATTTCATGAGACATTGTTCACTTACCAGGACCTTATGATCATCTTTTACCCAAGCAATCTGATAGGGCTGGGGATGTCTCGCCCTCTTGAGCTTCAACTTAGAGAACATCTCTTCTGATACCAAGTTATTAGTGCTACCACCATCAATGATCACGTCACAACATTTATCCTCACATTTGCATCTGGTACGGAACAAACTCCTCCTTTTTCCTAGTTCAATCTCACCACTTAATAGGACCCTTTCATTCACCAAGGTCTCTCCTCTTTCTGCATCCTCTAAATGTGATGATTGTGCATCCTCATCCACATGAGCAACCCTGTCTTGACCCTTAGCTCTCCTATCTGTCCTTCCTTGTCATTGAGGGCATTCAAAGGAACGATGACCTTCTTCATTACAATGGAAATAGGTACCATGAAAGCCTCCTCTTCCTTTTCCATGTCCTCTACCTCTTCCTCTCTGATTTCCAAAGTCTTGATCACGGGAGCGGTTGAAACCCTCATTCCTCTGGTTCTTGCTAGTACCCACATCTTCATTTTTCTTTTGGGTTTCATTTCGACCTCCAGATGACCTACCACTTCCCCTTCCTCCTTGACCACACCCTCTTTGTCTCCCTTTAGAGAAAACTGGTATACCTCTTCAATGCTGGTCATTCTTACTAGACTTAATTCCTCCTGGATGCTAGGTTGCAACCCATTGATATAACGAGCAACCTTCTCCTTATTTGCTTTTGCATGCCCTACTCTAATAAAAAGTCGATAAAACTCCTCTGTATATTCTTGGACTGATCTTCCTGCTTGCTTTAGCCCATGCATCTTCTTAAACAAATCAAGCTCGTAGTCCACATGAATGAACTGCTTCTTTAATTTGTCCACCATTGGATCCCACCTTGTGATCTTCTCCTTTCCTCTTCTGTTTCTTTCCAATTGAACCTCTTGCCACCAGATTTTGGCATGGCCTTTTAGTTTGGCCTTTGTAAACTTAACCCTATCTAGGTTCCTGATATCCTCATACTCAAAGTATTCTTCCAGTTCATTGATCCAATCGATCAACTCATTTGGTTTTAGATTTGCTAAAAATACACCCACATCAATTGTAGGTATTTTCTCAAATTTAGTAATGGCCCTAAAAAGCCTTCCATCTATCTAATTCAGAACTTCCCCATCAAATTCCCCTTCTGGTCCAATTTCTTCTTCTTCATTGTCATCCTCACTGTCATCACCTGCGACAACATTTGTTCATCTATGGAGCTCCTCCTGCAATGCTTGTACCTGCCTTTGGAGGGCTCTAACCTCCTCAAGATTAATAGTTCTAGCCCTTCCACCATGCTCTCTTCATGGAGGCATTTTCTTAACTCAAACCCACAACGACACAGTCTTGGTGCAAAGTACCTTACAGTCGGCATCTGTCTACACACTCAGGAAAACTAGCTCTAATACCACTTGATGGGGACACAACCCACGCACAGAATGGACACAACAAGAAAGGGAAATTTTATTAACTTTGTAAATAAGCTAATACATTCAGTACAGAGAAAATAGACTTCAAAACATGCCCTAAGGGCTTACAATAACATAAATCTGAACTGTCTTTTACAATGCCAAAAATGTCCTTAAATAGACCCCAGAGGGTTAAGGACTAGGAATACATTCTAGAAAGTGCTATTAGGCATCCACCAACCAAATAGAAGGCTCTAGAAGCTGTGTTAGAAGTCAACACAAATCTAGAAGAATCCAGAAATGGTAACTAAACTTTCGAGAGGCAAACTTTTAAACCGTAGCTCCGATTGACGAAGCGTTTACATTTTCGAAAAGCTCTCGAAGTGCTCTATAGCCCTATGGACTAGCTTCGCTCGTCCCCCATTTTTTGACCCTTTTTGAGGTCATTTAATGCCCCTAACCTGACTTTGAAGCATTCTTAGGAGGTCTCCAAAACCCAAAAAATTGGGATAACTTTCAAACCGTGGGACCTTTTGACTTGATTCTTTTTTTGGAATGCTCTAAATTACAATTACATTCATTTGGCCAATTTACACCTCCTAGTTCACCAAAATGATGGATCAATTACATACTCCTATTTTTTTGGCATTTACATGTCTCCCAAGGTGTTCAAATACTCTATCCTAGAACACTAATAGTGGAACTATGAGAGTTGTAACCTTTATTTGACCCAAATGGGTATCCAGAAATGAAAACACATGAAATAGAAACTAAGTCTAAGTACAGTTTTTTGGGTGACATAGGATTTCCCTTATACCTCTGGATGCTCCTGCATCAATAATCATTTTAGTAAGAGACAAAATTTAAACATTCTCTCATATTGCAGAATTTAGAGACATAGATATTGCAGAATTTCCTCCTTGTATTAATATTCTTTGAAACTAATACATTACCAATATAAACTCAAGAATAACTCAAGATATGATATAATTGTTATTCAAGATCCATTTGTTTTCTCAAAATTGCACAATTGAAAACATCACAAAATTGACACAAAGACTAACTGGATTGACTTCAAAAATAACATAACACCAAAAATTATAGTTGGTTGCTCCCTTCTTCTTTCTTCTGTTTGAACCAGTGCATCAATTATTTTTACCTCATCTTGGTCCACATCCATTTCTTTAACTTCTTATGGTAGCAACTAATTTTTTGAGGAATATTCTCCATGCAAATTGGTAAAAGGTGCTTGACTTTATAAAACTGTCATCAAATAAGAATTCATGGCTAGCCTATTCTATTACAGGATCTAGCTCTTTTCCTTTGAAATCAGATATAATCAATTTCAAGTTGTGCATGGGAGGTTCTATTGGATTTCTTCTTCTAATTCTATAGTAGTGATGAACACTTCACCCTAAGATCAAAGTTGTTCAATTTTCTCTCTAGTGAGTTGTTCTTCATCTACACATAGGGGAGATTGGGATGGTGTGTAATCTTCCCCTTGTGATAGCATGCAAACCCATATCTTTTTGAACTTCATAACTATCCTCTCCAAGTTGTAGCTCATCCTACATATCATGGTTTACTTGCCATAATAGTGCAATTGAAAATGATTTAAAGTTCTTTAACTTGGTTGCTTCTTCACAGTCAAATCTCCTAACCATTTGCTCACCCCTACAACTATGTGAATAAAGTTCTTTATGTGAATCATGGTTATCTTTCAATCTTTGTCTTTTGAGGCCCCCACTATAAAAACACAAGAATCTACCCAGTCACTATAAAGGTTAATTCTACTTTTTTCATTCAAGAAACTGCATGACTGAGGCTTTACTGATTGTTTCACTCAACCACAAGCTAAAAGGAAGTTGAGCACTTAACTAATGTGACTCAGTGACCACGGAAACTTCACTACTTTGCTAGGTTGCACTATAAAATATTGTTGTCTTTTGATAAGCTTCAATTGTGGGATCAACTTGATTCCTAGATCGCACATGTGAAAGCTTTATGAGCTCAAATTAAAACTCCTAACCCTTGGAGAGTTTCTTTCATTGATTGTCAATCATGTTAAGATCAAAAATGAGTGTATCCCCACATTGTGAAGTTGTGCAAGGTTTAAAAAAAATAGGGCTATGAGGTTGTGAAATATGGATGTGTGGGCACATTTTCCTTAGTTTTAAAGCAATGTATATCATGCAAGTTCATGATTGTCAATCAAATGATGATCAGTGATCATCATTCCTTGAATTATGAAGATGTATAGAGTTTAATGAAAGAGGGGAAGTGAGAAGCTTCCATGTCGACAAAGTGGGACCGGATCAAGTATGTGGGTTGCAAAAGGAAAACTGTCAGATCAAGTGATAGATTGGTATCTTCCTATTAGTTTAAGGTTGCTAACTAGGATAGTGGAGTGTTAGTTTTGCCAAACTGTCAATCAAATGATCATTGATCATTGTATCATCCTTGCATTT
The DNA here is from genome assembly GCA_028749045.1 of Cupressus sempervirens. Classification (NCBI taxonomy): domain Eukaryota; kingdom Viridiplantae; phylum Streptophyta; class Pinopsida; order Cupressales; family Cupressaceae; genus Cupressus; species Cupressus sempervirens. Next base: position 434,517,075 of record CM053793.1, on the reverse strand, counting down.
TGAAAGCGCACAAAGTTTAACCAAAGCAAGCAAGCGAAGTTATAACACGTGGACTTCATAGGTGTACACTTAAAAGCCATCACACACTATACCCTTCTATCCAAGTGGTTTCATGAGTTCAAAATGCTTTGATGCCAACTTAGAGCTCCCTATCCATGAAGATCAAGAAAGTATGTTTCAATCATATCAAAGCTCTCAATTGAGCCTTAGAGATACTTTTCTTGCTAGTAAACCATGTAATGGGGGGTTCTTTGAGACAAGAGAAAGAATGCAAGTGTCTACAATAAGAACTCTCAAAATGAAATGCAAATGTGAAGTAAGCTAATATGAAATGCAAAATGCAACTATGTTAACAAGAATGAGAGTGTCAAAAATCCAATTATTTGAGCTATTTGAGCCATATTATGAAAAAAAAGAACTAAGCTACATGAAATACGATATGAAGCTAAAATGTTATGGATGCTAGAAAGTAGACAAGAAGTAGAAGTTCTCCACAAAAAGGCTCTCAAGTATTTGAATGTAAAACCTGCAGCATAACAGTACTCAAGAGTGTGGATCCTTTGAAGGGGAAATCTCTCTCTCTTTTAAACTTGTACGGATGGTACAGATTAAGATCAAGATGATGGAAGATCAAGGGTGGAGTTTAAAAATAAATTGATCCATATTCACACACAAGTCAACCAATAAACAAAGATTGGGTTAAAAGAAAGGGGGATTTTATTTAATTAAAAGGGGACATGTTATTTTAATCAAATAATGAACTTAGGATAGTATAGTCAAACAATAGGTTATAATCAAATTACTTAATTTCTAACAATTTGGTCTAGGTAAATGATTAATTAATTTAGCTAAAATGCTGACAAAGGGGCTAATAGTCTAGATGACCATTTTTTGGTGATTGAATTCACCCCTCTTTGAATAATGTGTGATTGATATGGGAACACATTACATCAAATAAAATAGAAGCCAAGTAGGTAGCAATAGAGATTTGATTCTAAAGAATGAAAAGTAGAAAGAGATATCAAATCATGAATGTATAGCCTGATTGAGGTAGCACTAAACACTAGGAAAGAGACAATATCAAAACTTAAGAAGAATGCTAACATCGAGAAAAGTAGATAGATTGAGAGCAAATGAAAAGATCAAACATATGCTCCTAAGAAATAGATAGTTGTAGCAAGTGATGATAGAGTATTTTTACCCCCTTGGAATCAAAATTGAAATGAGGTAAAGGGGATGCAAAAACAAGATAGATATGAGAAATTCAATATATAGCAAATTCCATGATGACAGATAGATGATTAGAACGAAGGAGTGACCATAAGGAAATGATAAAATGCCCTAGTTTGACTAGAGTTGACTATGAAAGATAAAGTACAAAAATTAGGTCAAATTGAGCAGAGAGATGGTTTTAGACATGAAAATGTGAATTAAAGTAGATATGAAGCTTAGAAATGATAAAGACATGAAGAAATGAAGATGCCTTGGCAATGATTCGAATATTAGACCTTAAGGGGTCAGCTAACTACATAGAAGAAGGTAGAATTTTAACCTATGATTTGATTATCCAGAAAAACTTAGATTTCAATTTTGATCCCAAAAATGGATCCAAGATGTTGAAATTAGCTAGGGGTGCAATTTTCACAAAATTTTGAGGAGTTTGAAAAATGAGCCAAAAATAGGTCAGAAGGCTACATAAGGGGTCCAAGTGTTAGTTTCAAATCATTTTGTCTTTTGTCAATTTGGAGAGCTTAGAGTGGTTTGGAGAGAGAAACATGGTGTTGGCAAAAATTTTGACCCACCAACACTATTTTGAGGGCAGCCAGTTACAAAACTAATCGTACAGCTACAAGGCACCCGTAGGTTGTCAAAAAAATTTTACTTTTCATGCATTTATGAGCATTTTCCACACATTTTAGCGGTTAAGCTAAGAATATTTTGCAATATTTTAAAAATTATCACACAAGTACTTTAAGAAATATCACACAATATTTTGTATACAAAATTGTATCACACTACTTATATAAAGTTTATTGTATGAGCCATACCCAAATGTCATGCGAGTCATTGTAAAATATTGCCTGAACAAAAAGTATCACCTGAGTAGTATAAAAAGTATCATGTGATACTTAGGTAGAAGAAAGTATCACCTGTCTATAGGAAAAAGTATCTCATGGCCTAATTTTTGTGTTTCTGAGTTGGATTTTGAAGATTTGAGCACTATTTTGTGATGTTATTGATGTTTCTTTGTCATTATTTTGCAGATGGTGTTCCCTGCATTACTTATCAAGGCCCCCAAAATGGTGAGGTTACTATAGGACTAGAAAATGGGCTAATATCTTACATACTATGAGCATTTCAAAAAATAAATAAACATACATTGATACCCTATAGTCTACCATGAAAGCCAAATAAACAAAGAAAACAACACAAAGTTAAAAACTTCCTCTTTCATTTGTAGCTCCCATGTCCTTCTTTCTTCTCCATTTGATGTAGCTCCAATTGCCTATAATGCACACAATTAGAAATAAAAATCCTATGATATAATAATGATAAGAGAATACTAGAAGAAGTAAATTTAAGCTTGAGAGACCAAAGACTAAGGGACATAAAATGAGAGGAAGAATGCTCAATTTATAATCAACATGCAAGATGAGAATAGTAGACTCATCACCTTGGATATGAAACTTGGCAAGAGATTCCTTTGAGAATAAATGACACATATGACACAAGGTGCCAAATTTAGGATTGTATGATGCTTGGAAGTTGAACATGGCTAAAAATGGACAAGGATCTATGATGCATCATGTGACACCTCAAACTTACTTAAAGACAAGAATCTATGACAAGGATGGCTAAATATAGGTAGGTGGAAGGGAATAAGAATATATGGGTTATGACATATCTTAGCCAAGTGTAGATGGAGAATCCATGGTGCATCATGGCCATGTGTCATGATGATGTCAAGATTGCATCAATATTATGAGGAAACAAATCCATATATCCACACAAATAGAAATTAGTAAAAATGGAATTAATGGTGGAAAATTATGACTTGGGAAATTGTGAATTTCTATGGTTTTATGAAGGATGAATCAATTTATTAATAAAATTAATTAATCTAGGGGGCTAGTTAGGAAGAATAATTAGTAAAATGACATAGGATTAAATTATGGGTTATTTAATCCTAAAGAGGAAATTAGTAGATGTTTGGCCAATTTGATTAAATAAGTGTGATAGTATCCTTTGATGAAAGTGCAATGATTATGTAGATTGACTGTAATGATGATGGATAGACCAAAGCCATGGTCAAATTGATTGGTTACTTAAAATTAGTAACATGCCAAGGACACATGACATGAATTAAGGACACGTAAAATTTAACCAATATCATAAATGCTATAGGATCGAGATTGATTGATATGGTTGATCATAATAACATCAATGGACACTGTCAATTTTATTTAAATGGTTTGATGATGTTGTCATCTAACATTGAGGGTCTCAAAAATGTCAATAATCAAATGACAAGAATGATGGCTTGACCTAGCACTAAGAGCCATGATAGTACTAAGGCCAAATTGATAAGTTTGATAGATTGATAGGTTTTTTAGGCACTAAAAGCCACAATAATTCCTAGGATTGGATAATTTGGGATGTATGATGTGTTTCAAGTTGGTTATGGTTAATTTTGGGTGATTTTGGATAGATTTGGGGTGATTCTATGTTGATTTGATATGATTCTGAGTTGATTTGATATGATTTTTGATGATGTTGAAATAGTTTTGAAATGATCTATAATTGATGTGAAAGAGGATATGAATGATAACAGACACTATTGAGATATAATCAAGTTGTCCAATAGATTATAATTAGTGGAATGAGAAAATGGGATGAGATAGTAAGAAAATATGATGAAATTGTAGACGTGAACCATTTTTGAGCATCTATGTTTTTCCCTTCTTTAATACAATGTGATTTAGAGCATTGTATCAAAGAACCCCAATGAAAAAGCTAGAAAAGCATGCTCTAATAATGGAGGTATGTATTAGTGGCCCCTTGATAAATTGACCAACATGGATATATGATAGGTTGATTTCATCCACAACAAGAAAACAAAGCCATAGCAACTGATAGATCACAAATTGAATCTCAAATGTCAAAGTTATGGGCTCTAGAGAGCAAAAAGGCATCATGACCAACACAAAAAGTGCTCTTTCACATCCATAAAAGCAACAATAGACTATAAAAGGGCTTGGAGAGGGTTTGAAAGTAATTTTCACCCTTACATTTGGTAGAAAAGAGCTCTAGAGCAAGTAGAATGGACTGGTTACCGAGGGAGCAACACTATAGTGAATGAGTGTGTAACTATAAACAACAAGTAGAAATAGGACCTCTAGTGAGTACATCAAGGCCACCTTTGTGCTTTTTATGCTTTTCTATACTCTTGATGCATTTAGGAGTCATTCGAGAGTCAAATAGGGTCTCAAGGCTAGTTTAGGGCATCAAAACACCCCGACTATGCCCAAAATCCATCTAACTACATACTGGGCACACTTGGCATGCCTAAGTGTGCACTAGGCACACTTGGCATGCCTAAGTGTGCACTAGGCACACTTGGCATGACCAAGTGCACCATGGACATAGTTGGGGGCCCCAACTACACCCTAGGATGCTCCAGGGCTCTGAATGGGGTCTGAATGAGCCCAGATTGACCCAAAACTTGGGGTACACTAGAAAGACCCTAGGATGATGTCAAAATTTGGGTAAGACTTAATAAAATGTGGTCAAAGTGGTCAAACTTGGTCAAAATTAAAGCATATGTAGGTCAAACCCCTATTTAGATGCTAACAAAGAGTGATGCAAAGGGCTCAAAAGGGTGCAAATAGACTTAGAATGACCCAAAACTTGGACCACATATTCAAAAACCTAGAAAAAGTTGAAAACATAGGTCAACTTAGGTCAAAATGGTTAGGAAAAATTCAAATTTAGTCAAACATAGCTCAAATGGAGGGAAAAGTTGATAGATGGATAGGCAAAGGGTCAAAATGATGTGAATGAGCTCAAAATGACCCAAAACTTGGTAGACATGTTCAAAAACCCTAGAAAGAGTTCAAAACATAAGTCAAATTAGTCAAAAATGCTCATAAAAATTCAAAAATAGTCAAAACTAGAGCCAAACTTGGGTCAAACTTGGGTCAAATGTAGGTTAAGCTAGATATAAAGCTACAAATGCTTGACATAGGGTACATGGTTATGCAGGGGGGTCTGATCTAGTTGTGGACAAGAGGACATAGACCTTAGAGCTTAATGCTACATCATCAAATGACTACTAGTGAGCAAGAGATCATGATAGGACTTGGTCTCTATCATATCACATTTATGTCAGAGGTGAGAGGGAATAGAGCTCTACTGATAGTGTTGATGGAGAGATGGCATAAAGAGACTAGTTCATTCCATCTACTAATGGGGGAGGCTACTATGACCTTGGAGGATGTATGGTGCATCCTCATGATTTTGATTCATGGGGGCTTAGTTGTGTACATCCTAGCTACTAGGCAAGTGGTGCTACACTAGTTATTCAGGTGTGGAGATGTAGAGCTAGGGATTCAAGATTATGAGATTGGATGGAAGCTACTGGTAGTAAGACATGAGCAACTGATAGCTATGATCTAATGGGTTATTGATCAGCTATTGATACCTAATAGGTGTGGACATTGGCTCCCTATTGGATGGGGTTGGGTGCTAGAGAGGATGATGATGGATGGGACTATGGTCATCCAAGGACCATGCATGTTGGGGATGTTGTACTATTATCTACATTAGGTGGCATATAGAGGTGGGATGACATTTAGTACTATGGGTACAAAGTTACACATCTGGTTATATGAGCATATTACAGTATTAAAACCACTCATAAAGAGGGAGCTAGTGGAGGACATACCATATTAATATAGTTATAGAGACATACTGGCACAAGCACCATTAGGTTACACTTGGTTCATCTAACATCAATTAGATACTATGAAATAGTTTATTTGGAGACCCTACATAGATTTTCCTAGGTGGGACAATGATGAGATCCACCTACCATACTATAGATAGGAGTGTTATCTCATAGGGTGCATAGTGATTGGTCAACTAGTGATACAGATGTACCTACTAGAGTAGGTATGTAGATAGTTTGGGGAGATATAGGAGGTGTTGATTGGTTTAGCATTATTTTCATGGTCTAGAGCAAAGGTCTAGGAGTGGCAAGAACCTATCAGGACATGGGTGGTTTATACATAGCTAGAGGAGTTATAGCCATGGGTATGCGGAGTAGCAGTAGATGTGGTGGACATAGGCATAATGGAAATTTATGATAGATGGTTTGTATAGTATCTTCTAAGGCCATTGATAGATCTAGAAATGTTGGTGCCATGAGCGAGATCATAGGTAGAGCAGGGTGAGGAGGAGGATGAGAAAGAGGATGGGGAGATGATGAGGAGGGAGGAGATGAGGAAAATGATGAGGAGGGAGGAGATGAGGAAAATGATGGGGAGAAGCGTGTGGATGGGGAGGATAATGTTGAGGTCTGGGATGATGATGAGGGAGACAAGGAGGGTGTTGATGCAGAGCATGATAAGGAAGATGAGGAGGGATGGGATGAGGGAGATGATGATGTAGAGGGTGGGGATAGTGGGGGTGGAGGTGATGATGGGAATGGTGATGAGGGTGGGGATGATTATGATTAGGGAGGTGGTAAGGATGACATAGGTGTGGATACAGCAGTGATGGACATCAAGGGGGATCCAATGGATTACACTGAGGGGACACTAGTACTAATATAGGAAGGACCTAGCTAGTTAGAGCTTATGGAGGTGATCAGAGGTCTTTATTTTTAGTTGGACCAAGTTGTAGTAGAGAGGGATCAGGTTATGGTCGAGAGGGATCAAGCTATGGTAGGGAGGGATGTCGTAGTGCACAGGGAAAAGAGGGCAGTGCAAGAGTCGCAAGAGTTCATTAGCAACATCAGAGATCTGAACTTCTAAGAGATGGCTATGATGATGGCCATGGCACATATGGAGATATAGTACTAGAGGGATCAATATGAGATGGTAGTGCCACCAGTGTAAAGGATAGAGAAATTTCATGCATCAAGATCTCACTCACAATGGACATAGAGGACACAAAGTAGTGCAAGGGTGATGGGACCAATGAGGCCACCATAGACAGCAAAGGAATCATCCTCAAGGTTGGACAAAGGCCATGAGGCTAGGGATAGCATAGGTTAACATAGATATGTTCTTGTATAGATGGGCTTCTCTATTTTGGTTTTGGTTTTCTATTATGCTCTTTTATGGTTCACACCTACGAGCAATTAGTATTGATGTAAGCCATGGCCATGTACTCTAATACTTTTGTGAGACATTTATGAGATGTAGCTATGTTATAATGACTACATGAGATGGATTATGCATATGTGCTATATGCTATATATGGATGCATTTATGCTTTTTTATGTGGACTTTGATATGATGACATCATGTGTTTATTTATCACATGTTATTCTTAGGAAATGACATCTTTATTTTTGCCACATATTTTTCTCATGAATGAATGTCTAATAAAATTTAAATGATATGGAATGAATGCAAATGAAATGTAAAATGATATGGAATGAATACAAATGAAATGTGAAATAATATAAATTCCATTTTGATGCAAAGACATATTACTTTGAACTTTTTTTGACTTTTGACATATGTAGGAATGCATGATAACAATGCTTTTGATGTATCAAAGTACAAGACTTAGGTGGTGGATGTAGAAGAAAAAAAAGATAGAGGAGATGAGATGACGAATAGTTAGTATGATGTGAAGACTTTTGCTTTCATAAAGTGCACCATATGTCAAAGGAGCTTTATTTTGATATGGAAAATGGAATGCAATGCATCATGGCATAAAGGGCTAGAGTGCAAATGCAAACATTTTGCATAACAAAGTATGATGCAACTAGAAAATGACCTTATCCTTTCTTAAACATATATATATATATATATATATATGCCCCAAACTCTCAAAGGTACATTTTAATAGATAGATAATAAAAGATGACCATGAACCATCATAACTACTCTCATAGATCAATTTATATCATCGAGTGGCATAGGAACATGATCAAAGAAAAACAAAGAAAAAATAAATCACTCACTAAATAGTGTGAGCCAATAGCTATTCTTGTCCATTATTACTTACCTTTTAGTTTTTTAGGTCTTTAGATAGTGTTTGATAGATTCATCATGTGATAGCTCTATTTGTGTATTTAGTTGATAGGTTCATAATGACACATTGGGTCGATTGTTGGTTTACATTACTCAGATAGTGTGATTGGCATTCGAGTGCAGTACTTTGAGTTTCAGTCTATTAAAGTGCAAGTGTTTATGCAAAAGGGGTGATAATCCATAGTGACTATTTACAAGGTTTATTACACATTTTTGGTGGATTTCATGATTTTTAGCATTTTTTGAGGATATTTGATGTTTTTGTGTTACTTGTTTCTTCAAGACATTTTACAATTTTTGGTGTTTTTTTAGGACATTTTATGATGTTTAGTGATTTTTTTAGGACATTATGTGATTTTTATCAATTTATTAAATAAATTTTATAACTTTTAGTGATTTGTTAAGGATATTTTATGAATTTTAATAGATTTTTTCAAGACATTTTATGATTTTTAGGAATTTTTTCATGATCATAAAGGATTCCAAGTGTTAGCTCCAATAAGGTATGTGATAAGTCCAATGGATACGATGTGCTTAAGAAGATTCCCCCAGTTCAAGTTCAAACTCATGGACTATGTCAGTAGTATGCCCTCAAAAAAGATGCAGGCTATGTACAAAAGCCAAAGATAGAGTATGTATAGACTAGTGACACTTGGGTAAGATAACAATGGACATTAACCAACTTGTGGGCCATGATCAAGGACTAGGGATGTCTTGCAATATAAAGGATATGATCAAGGAATGATAAAAGGGGAAAAACTAGATGGAGGAGCAATAACAGATTACACATGGCACCTATTTGCCAAGTTTTCACCATGGTACTTGCCCAAAGCGCATGTTTACTAGGTTTTCACTTTTGGATGAAATTTTTCTCTTGACTCATATTTTCATGCCAAGATGCCTATTTTCTAGGTTTTGATCAAGGCATCCATTCTTTCATGACTTTTTTCACTTGTTTTCTTCTTTTTCCATGACTCTGTACTATTTTTTTGATATTTTTCAGGACTTTTTGAATTTCTTTTTTTTTTTGAGGACTTTTAGACATAATCAAGTATAGTAGTTATAGAGATGCATGTTGTTGATGGAAATAGGTAGTGGTTCACCCTCTAGAATTGCATGTTGATATACCCTAGACCCAAATACTACAGTAACTACATAGGGTCCTTCCCAATTTGGTTCAAATTTGTTTGGTTTTTCTCTATGCTACTAAGTCTTCTAGTTCATCTTTAGGACTAAATCACCAATCTCAAAATGATGATCTTAGACTTTCTTATTATAGCTTCATTTGAGTCAGTTTTGGTAAGATTATAGATGTGTCAAGGTGACTCAGTGCCACTCATCAAGCATTTCAAGTTCATGAAGTCTAGATACTCTATAGTGTTCATCATCAACAACATCTTGTAGGGAGACTCTCAATGATGTAATTTTAACTTCAATAGGATGTATTGCCTCTATTCCATAGACAAGAGAGTATAGTGTTCTTCTAGTGGGAGCACATGCACTTGTTCAGTAGGCCCAAAAGGTTGGATTTAGTTGTAAATGCCAGTCTCAACTAAAATCATTGATATTCTTTTGGAGAGTCTTTACAATGGTCTTATTAGATGCTTCTACTTGCCCATTTCCTTGTGGATGGTAAATTCTAGAATATCCATGGTAGATGTTGTATTTCTTGCAAAGCTTATCCACATCCTTATTTTGAAATGAACTTCCATGATTAGTAATAATAGCCAAGGGAATTCCATATTGACATATGATATAGTTTAGGATAAACCTTGAAATCTTCTTTTTAGTGGTGAGAGTTAGAGGAACGGCTTTTACCTACTTGGTAAAATATTTTGTTGTTGTGATGATGAACTTATGGTTATCAGAGGAAGGAGGAGAAATAGCTCCAATAAGATAAAATGCCCACTATGAGAAGGGCCATGAAGATATGACTAGTTGTAATTCTTATGTTGGTGCATGGATTAGATTCCTATGTATCTAGCATTTATGACATGTTTTTTGCAAAATCATGGGCACCTTGTTCCATGGTGGGCCAATAATATCCAGCTCTGACATGTTTCTTGGCTAGACTTAGACCATTGAAATGACCTCCACATATACCTTTGTGAACCTCGTGTAAGGAAGTTTTAGCTTCTTATGAGTCAAGGCACCTAAGAATGGTTTGTTCAAAGGATCTCTTGTAAAGAGTGTCACTGAAGATGACATATCTAGTGGCTTGGTGGATAAAGGCTTGACATTCATTCTTGGATAAGTCAGGGCATAGAATTTGGGCATGTAGATAATCATAAATGTCTTGATAATAGAGGGAATTGGGACCAACAAATTCACACACAAACTCAAATTGAGAGAGTTCAAATGTTGGAATCAAAATTTGTTTGACAAGGAACTCAGAACACTCCACATTTTGAGGCATATCAATCATAAAAGCAATGGTTGCCATGGCATCATATTTTTTGTTGTGTATTCTTGGTAGCTGATGAAAAGAGATAGTGACAAATTTAGATTTAAGAAAGTTTGCCATATATTTGTAAGGCATTAACTTATCATCTTTGGTTTCATAGTCATCATTAACTTGGTAGATGACTAACTAGGAATCACCAAAAACTTGTAATTGTTGAATATCCCATTAGATAGCTAGCTTTAGTCTTGTAATTATTGCCTCATATTCTGCTATGTTGTTTGTGTAATTGAATGCTATCCAATATGACTTGGGGATTATGTCACCTTGGGGGTGATAAACATAATGCCAGCTCCAGAACCATTTCTTCTATGTGATCTGTCAAAGTAAATCTTCCATTAATTAGCTATATCCATGTTAAATATGGCTTCATTTGGAAATTCTATCAAAATGGGATGATCAACTAATCTGCTATCACTTTCCCTTTCATTGTGTTTTTGTCCAGATATTCAATGTCAAATTCATTAAAGAACATAACCCATTTGGCTAAGCACCCTATGAGAGCTACCTTTCTTAGGAGATACTTTAGTGGATCAATCTTAGAGACAAGCATTTTTTTCTAATGGAGCATGCAATGTCTCAACTTTTGGGCTACAAAGACAACAGCAAGGCAAGCTCATTTGATGAGTAAATAATTCAGTTCATATCCCAAAAGTTTTCTATTGATGTAGTAAATGGCTCTCTCTCTCTCCCTTGTTCATCATGTTGGACTAAGAGAGCTCCTAATGTTGTTTCTAGAGTAGATATATATGAGATGATTGGTTTTCCTGGAATAGGAGTCATTAAAATTGGTGGATGTAGAAGATAATCTTTGAGTTGTTGGAAAGATTCTTCACACTGGTTATTCCATTAAAATGATATTCCTTTACATAACAGATATTGAAAGGAGTGACATTTATCTACCAGTTGTGTATTGAATCTATAGGTACACTATAATCTCCCTTGTAGACTTCTTAATGTTTTTAGATTTTTTGGAGGAGGCATTTCAAGTATTGTGTTTAATTTCTCAAGATCTGCTTCAATGTCTCATTAAGAAACAATGTATCCTAGGAGCTTTCCAGGAATAATGCTGAATACACACTTTTTTTTATTCAAATAGAGCTTATAGCCTTCTATTCTATTGAATATCTTCTCTAGGATGCACAAATGATCCCTTCATCTAGGGGATTTTTAAAGTAAGTCATCTACATAGTCTTCCATTAGGATGTGTATGTAATCATGGAAGATGGTAGTCGTTTCCCTTTGATATGTTGCCACAGCATTTTTGAGACCAAATGGCATAACATTCTAGTAGTATATTCCCCAAGGGCATATGAAAGCTATTTTATGTTGATCATTAGGAGCTATCCTTGTTAGATTATAGAAAGAAAATCCATCCATCAGTGATAACATCTCATATCCATCTATCATGTCTATAATAATGTCAATATTTGGTAAAGGAAAATCATCCTTGGGACATGCCTTCTTAAGATCATGGAAATTAGTGCATATTTGAATGCCCCTAGAGTGTTTTCTTACGGGTACTAGATTAGTTGTCCACTCTACATAATCAATGGGTCTTATGAAGTCAGCATCCAATAATTTTTTTAATTCAGCTTTGACATGGAGAGCAACTTGAGGATGCATCTTTCTCAACTTTTTCTTTACTGGTTTCACTCCTAGTTTTAGTGACAAGTGATGAAGGACTACTTCAAGATCTAATCCTAGCATGTCTACAGAAGACCAGGCAAAGTTTATTTGCTTCTCTAAAAATAATCTAACAAACCCAACTCTTTCTTCTTGTGATAAGCAGGCTACAAAATGTATGATCTTAGTGTTGTTAGGTGTTCCCAGAATTATCTCTTCTATCATTTCTACAAGTAAGGTTGATCTTTCTTTCAATAGGGGTATGTCTAATATTCCTTCCTTGGGCTCCTTAGAGAGGCCTTCACCCTTGGATACATCCTTTATTTTTACTTTCTCATGGTCTAATGGCACCTTTTGGTTTTCACCAAGAGACCTACTTTTGTCTTTTTTAATTCCTTTTTTACAATTTTGTGACTAGAAGATGGAGTTGACTCCCCAAAATATGCCATGATGTTTAGGTAAATTGAGAATCTTGACTTATGATTGCCTTGTAATAAATTTTCATGGAGCTCAAAGAATTTTGTGATGGTGTCATCATTTTCACACTAGTCAAATGTTGCTAGTCCTTCTTGGTCCCAATCAACAAGTTCGGCATAAACTAGGGAAATGTCATCATTAGTGTTGAATAAGCTTTGGTCAAAAGCATATGTATGGATCTCTAGTTGAATGGTATCATTCGGATCATGTTTAGAAGCAAGAGGACTTGGATCCTAGAATTTTTTGATCAAAGGTGCAAAGTTGGTTTGAATGATAGGTGGAGTTATATGTTTATCCTCCACAAATAGGCTATTAGGGTTAGCAAAGATATGGCCAAGTGCATAAGGACTATCAAGATTGTTAGTTTTAGGTAGGGTATCCTCAAATGCCTTTTCATCATTCAAAGCATTCACATTCTTAGACAAGGATGACTCAGTATTAGGAAGACCCAAGACAAATGGTTTGAATCCAAGTCCCAAGCTATAAAGTTGTCCCTTTGTAGTGAAAGGCTCAAGAATTTTTGTTTTTGAGGCCCTAGGCCACTACATCCATCATATCAATTTTTTTGCATGATGGTGAATCTAGGTCCATTGTTGTAAAAGGATATAAAATTAGGTTCTTTTTTTTTATCCTTTTCGATCCATGTAGATATATTTTCATAGACGTGCTCTTCATGTAGTCCACCTCCACTAGTGAAAGTCACATAATGTTTCTTTTGAAATGTGAACTTAGGCTTGTTCCACATAAGTTGTGGTTTACCATATGACTTAGGAGAGAGAGGGAGTTTCCCAATGTGAAAAGCATGTGACATGGAATACTTACCACAACCTTGGTCTTCAATTTTGAGTTTTCCTTTGAATGTGGGTGTGAGTGTGGTAGGATCAACATACTTGGAAGACTTGAGTGAATTTTTTGCATGGTTTTTTGGAACCTGGTAGGTAGTGGTTACTCTAAGATTAACACAGAATTGAAATAGGTCTAGATCACTAGGGATGGTAACCTCTACATTGTTATAGGAAAATTTTAATCATTGGTGGTATGTGGAGGGTACTTCTTTCATAGCATGGATCCAAGGGCATCCTAGTATCATGTTGCAATTCACTTTGATATTTAGGACCTTGAACAATGTATTCTTAGTAATTGGACCAACTCTAATGGTAATATGATGAAACCATTGGAGAATTGTTCACCATCATCGTAGCCTTTATGGTGATTTTGTGAGAGGAATCTATATCTTCTTTAGAGTAACCCAGACCCTTAACAACTTTAAGGGTACAGATGTTCAGTCTCACTCCTCCATCAATCAAGACACATCTAATCTTGGCACTATGAATAAAGACTTCAAGGTAAAGGGGGTCACTATGGTTGGGTTTGGCCTTAGGAATATCCCAAGGGGAAAATGTGATATATTGTGATGTGGATAGGTTTCCAACCATGGCCTGGAATTGGGAAATATCAATGTTTTAGATTATGGTAAAAGCAAGTTTTGAAGGGACCTCGAAATCCTTTAACAAAAAGCATAAAGATAAAGCATTACAGCCCAACAGGAAAAAGAAACCTGCAACAAACTATAGAATAGTATCAAAATTAGGTTTTACAGGGACCTGAAACCACTAGAAAAGTCCAAAAAAAAACTAAACAAGGTTTTACAGGGACCTGGAGCCACTAACAGTCTAAACGAGAAAAACCAAAAACCAGGACCAAAGACCCCAACCAGTAACCAGCACCAGACAGGAACAAAACTAGAGAACCTGACCCAGAGCCACTATTGCAGTTCTAAGATCATTTTAGCAGCTTCCTTACCAATTTCTACAGTCTCTTGAATGGTATCAGCAATCGAAGCAGCAGCAACTTTCATTGCACTCTTCCTCGAGCTCTACCTTGTTCTTTTGCTCGGACCCTTAGCTGAAGTGATTTCTTCATTAGCCCTTTTGCCCAGGCTTGCAACAGCCACACATATACTCAAGGTGACCTACTCCATCTTAGTGCCACTCTCCTTGATTACCATTCTGAGGTTCTACTCATAGTTGTTAAGTTTGATAAGGATGTCTCCCATCTGCCCTTCCAGTTAGCTAAGTTTGGCATTGATAGTATCCTAGTTTTGTTACAAAATTTCCACCTTTTTCTTCAAACCCATCATTTCATTATAGATCCAGGAATCTACTTTGAGCATGGTGTCAGCTTTAACCTTTGTAGAATGTAGGAAGGTGAGCATGGTATCCCTCTGCATTGAATCGCTATCATGTTCAGCAGTCTCATGTGGGGAGGAGCGGACATTGTCATTTTTATCCTCCATTTCTGTTTGATCCTCCTTTCGAGCCCCAGCAGAGTCCTCTATGTGAGCAGAGTCCTTTTTTCTTCCTTTATCCCCTTGATAGGAGAAGTAGTCTTAGCCATATGCTCCTCCTTACTCTTCTCAACAGGGTTCCCAACAGTGTTATCTTCTGCTTTATCACCCCCACTAGATATAGCCTGGTTAACCTCATTAACAGATTTACTCTATTCAGAATTACCTTCACTATTGGCTTCCTCTTTCCCTTTTTCATTATTACCTTCAATCTCCAGGTACTCATCCAAATTAAGGCTTAAATCCCCAGCGTCAGTATCATCCTCATCCTTAGGGTTAATATTCTCATGGCTTTCTAATTTCTCAGTCTCAGACTCCTCATCCTCATGTTTTTGAGAAGCCGAGGGTTTCAAATTTAGGGCTTTATCTTTACCTTTAATAGAGTCGCCCTTCTTACTCTTAATGGATTCCTTCTTCTTGTCCCTAGAGGGAGTAGAGGCAATGCGTTTATTTTTACAATACCCCTCAATAAGAAGAATCAACCCTTCATGTAAAATAGGTCTGGACTCCTTCTTCTTATGGGCTTATAAACTATGAAGTAAAAAAAACTGCAAATAGAAGGGGAAAGATATTCTATCTTTGTTTCTAAAGTGATTTAAAAAAACAAAGTGGCATTTATGAACTCTTTTACTTCTTCCATCAAGTATGAAATACTCACAGATATAGCAAAGAACATCCCTCTAGATCTCCTTTCTCTCATGCACATCGAAGAAATTACCACTCTTTTCCAGTTGCTTCTCCTTATCTTCCATTTTCGGAAACTTTTTGTAGGTTGCATGTGAAATACTGGTTTGCTTGGTGAATTTTATGCCCACCGTGGGGAGCCCCGTGATCTCTGCAATAAAATCCTTCGAAAGTTTCACAGTAACACCATGGAGAGTGACTTTGTCATTGGACCAGTTCTTAAAGAAAGTTGTAGTGATGTGTGGCTTAAAACCATTGAGTCATTCCAGATAACAAGTCACATTTCCTTTCTATAGAATTTTCCATACATCCTCACAGGCCTTCCAGGCATCACAATTTTTTGGTTCCTACTTGTGCAGTTCACCCCCCATCTGCAAAGAATAGAGAATGCACTCAAAACAGAGTAACCAGATGCAGAGAATGAAAGGGTTAAAATGAAAACTATTTTTCTTCCCATCAAAAGAGACTCCCTTTTTCGGAGATAGGTGCAAAAACCACATCGCATTCATTTGAGTGTACTTCCTTGGGGAAGAAAATCTGGCAATAATATGATCACTCCACAAAATCATTAACTTTCTAATCTTTACAAATCTTTCCCACTTGCGCATGGATGGCTTCATAATGAATAATTACTTTGAGATCAACTTGGTTAGTCAATTCATTGGTCCACCTCACCATTTTCCTCATTAGGACAGCATAGTTGGCTATCCAATCAGCAACACCATTGGCCTCCCGAAAGGTATGGGATATGACAACTTTTTCAAATTTTTGAGTAAGGTATTTGATCTCCTTGATTGTGGCCTCTATCGACCACGAGATAGAACTTTTATTATTTAGGATATTAACAATATTTAAAGAGTCACCTTCCAACCATAAATTCGGACATCCCAAATCCACGGCAATTTTCATAGTATAAAGGGCAGTCATTGCTTCAGTAATGTGACTATTAGTCTGGCCTATAGGGATTGCTATAGCATCTTTAACATTTCCCATATGATCTCTACACACACCTCCACAACCTGCACTTCTCGAGTTTCCCTTAGCAACACCATCAAAGTTTCATGAGAAATATTTTCGGGAAATATCAATGTTATTTGGGACTGCTGACTCTTTAAGGGCTTGATACATGATCTTTTGATGTTGGGGGGATGCATGCAGTAGGTCCAAGATGGATATTTACACAGGGGTCTTGCAGAGTTGTTCAACAAGGTTATAATTAGATGAAGTAGGAGCATTAGGTCTACTAGAGGGTGCAATTCTAGTAGACACAGTAGGTCTAGAAGGAGCTCTAGGTAGGGTGATCTTGGCACAATGCATAGTGATAGTACAATGAGGGTCTTTAGCCTTTAAGGTGAATGTTGATATATAGGAGTCAGACTCATTGAAACAATTGATGGTGTAGTCATATCTAGTGCATGTGTAATTGGCTTTTGAGTTAAAGTTTGAATTGGAGGCTTTCCCTTTATCATGATTATGCAAAGGATCTTTAAAGATGGTATGATCAGCATTGGATGGTAGAAAGGAAGGATCTATAGTAATTATACCATCATCGATGAGGTCTTGGATTTCATGTTTGAGCTAAAAACATGAGGTAGTCTTGTGTCCTCTAATACAGTGATAATCACATAATTTATTTTCATCCCACCATTCAAATTTTGTTGGTGGCTCATCCTTGATTGGGGGTAATTGCAAGCATTTATTACTTAGTAATTGTTGAAGTACAATCTCAAAAGGTATCCCCAAGGGTGTCAGTTTCCTATCTTTGGTTCTAGGACGTCTTCGAGGTTTTTCCTATGTGGAAGTCTCAATTTTTTGTTGTTGAGGTGGTGTTTGATTGGGAGTTTGTGGATTCATAGAGTTTGCATCTTTCAAATTCATTTGAGGTTGTGTTACACTAATTATTTGTGCATCCACAATGCCATTGTTGGTTACATTCTAGATTTTGGAGAAAACTTTTTCCTTGTCATTAGATGAGTTGGTGTTTGTATTTTCCTTGTTTTTTTTAAGGATCACCTTATAGATAAGAGCATCTTCAATACTAGCCCCTTGTTTCATCAGTTTTGAAATGGTGCTTTGAATTTTGATCTTGAGTTCATACATTAAGTCAGGGACTAGGTTTTCAATGCATAGATTTACTTCTTGTTCTTTAGGAATGTCTAGTGAGCATTGACTCACTAAGTTTCTCCAGTGTAATAAGAATGTGATAAATGGTTCTCCCATCTTCTATTTAGTTGAGAAAAAATCAGAAAGTATCACCTCATTTGTAATGTTGAAGGAAAAGTGGGAGATGAATTTGTCTACTAGTTTTGACCAAGATTTTATGGTACTAGGAAGTTTGGAGGACCATTCGAGTGTAGGCCCACCTAGAGAATAAGGGAACAATCTCATGAGGTAGGTGGGCTCATTATTGAGTTTGGTACAAGAGGCACAAAATTCCCTGATGTGATCAATGGGGTTTCCTTTTCCTCTATTGTTATTGAAGCTTGGAACCTCAAAGTGTTTTGGGAATAGAGGAATATAAAAATTTTAATCAAATGGATCAGGATATAAGTCTCATTCTGTATATAGAGCTTGTTTCTTTTGGACTCCCAATGCCTCAACTTGTTTGGAGAGTTGTTTGAATTGTTGTAATAACTCTTCATTAGGGTTTTGCATGATAGTCTTTTCTTCAAGTATTTTGTGTCCACAAGAAGATTGTTTTCTATTGCAAGAACTATGTCTACTTGGTTATGATATTTTTGTGTCTAAAGAGTCAGGTGATGTGTTGCTAGGTGGTGGAGGTATGTTAGTACCTTAAAGAAAAAAGGGTCCTTATTGTGGTACATTTTGTATCACTTATTTTGATATTTTTTGTGGCACTTGTTATGGTATCAACTATGATTGTTGTACCATGTGTTGTTATTGCATCACTTGTTGTGGTAGTTTTTGTGCTATTTGTTGTGGTCATTGTTGAGATACCTCTATTGATTATATGTAAGACCATGTATGTGACTATTGTTGTAGAGGTATTAGTTGAGGTTGTTGTGGCATATGTTGTTGTTGTAGCAAGTGTTGGTTATAGGTAATTTGTTACTCAAGACATCTTTGGTATTCCAACTATTTTTTTAGTTGCTCTTGTTTAGAAAACATGGCTTGTTGTTGTTGGAATTGTTGTTGGTACATTGCATGAAAGTCAAGTGAATTTACATGGGGTTGTGCATTAGGGATGTTGGATCCTTACACTACTTTAGGTTGTTGTTGTGGTTGATTTTTCTATTGATATGTTGAATGTGTGTTAAGCATATTTTGACTTGGTTGTACATTATAAATGTTAAGTCCTTGTACCATTGTAGGTTGGTATTGTCTTGGGAGTTGGTTATGTCCTTGAGAATTGATTATCATGTTTGTGTTGTTTTTTTGATACATTTGTGTGTTAGATGTTTCTCCTTGGGACATCATATTGATTTGGCAATGAGATGTGTTCTTTTTTAGAATGGGTGAAATAGCAATAAGGCTCTACCTTTCTATGTCAATAGGAGCTATTGTGATTGATGTTTCACATGGTGTATTGATGTGAGACTCCATGATATTTGATGTTGTAACATTTTGTATAGTTAGGAACAAGGGTGCACTTTGTTGGTTTTTCTCCAAAGGAGGTATGTTTGGCATCCATGGAGTACAAGTCCCTTTATGCATGTCCTATTGTTGCAGTATGTGATTGAGATCAATTCTTATTGTCCTTTTGGGATATTTAGGAAGAATCTTGTTTCCATTTATTGATGGAGGTTTGTCAAACAAGGGATTGATGTTGATGTGTTCAAACATACTTTGGAGGATTTCAATGGTTGATTCTTGATTGGATCTTATAGGTGTCATCATTGTGTCTAAAAACTCTAAAGGTCGTTTTCCCTTGTCTAGATACAAATGGAATATGGGTTGTATGTTTTCAAGTGTTGGGTTTTTTTTGGTGTTTGGACTTACGTCCCTTCAAGTTTGGGTTAAATTTGAAAATTTCTTGGGGTGCCAAAAGTTTAAAGTTTTTGCAAAAAGCCTTGTCTTGGCAAGCTCTAGCCCTTCCTTCATTATCGATACCATAATCGTTGTCAAAATCATTGTTTAGGTGTAGAGTACCTTGTTGTATGTTTAATATGTTTGGGTTAAAGTTAATTGTGTTGGGTTTTCTAAATTCAAATGAGTATATTTGTTCATCCTCAGGTGCGGTTGGTACACTTCCACCTCTAGGTGGTATCAGTACAAATATAGGTTCAAAGTTAGCAATCCATTGAACCATTCCATGTATAACAGAAGTGTTTGAAGGAAACCTTGTAGTAGGTGTGTTGTTTAGGTTTTGTTGTGTCATCCCTTGATTGTTATGGTCTTATGGATACATGCTTAAGGGGTCCACAAGTTATAAGGGTTGTGATGCTTCAATTTGGTCTTCATCAAACATTTATTGGATTTTTTTTCTCTTCTTTGGTTTTGGATGAGGCTTTGGTTGTGTTTGGACCTTAGAAAATAAGGGTTGATAAATTTCTTTAAGTCTCTAAGCTAATTGTGTCCTTGTAAGTGCTAGCATGGTACCTAAGGATGCAAATGTGATGGAGGAAAACCTAAGTGGACTCTTTTCCCTCCAAGTGCATACCTAAACTACCAATTGTGCTCAGATAGTACCAAGTGCAGCCTTGGTGCATTTGGGGCCCTAAAGGTAAGTAGTTGGTAAGTAGAAGGTATGTAGTTGGTAAACAAAGGTATTAGGGTGACTAAAATGTAGAATGTGAATGATTTGAGTGTTTTTAGGTGTTTTCTAAGGATGCAATGCAAGCTATGGAAGTGCAAATTAGGGTTCTAAAACCTAGAATGAAATCCCTAATTACCAAGTGTGCTCTAAAATGACCAAATATGCACTAAAACTACCAATTGTGCACTTAAAGTGTGCAATTGGTAAAACAGGGGTACAATTGGTAAAATAGGGGAAAACTTGGAAATCTAGAAGTGGGTATGCAAGATATGAGTGTTTTTTGGATTTTTAGGTGTTTAGGATTGTTATGCAATATGAGGAAGTGCTAAATGAGCTATGGTTTTGATATATAGGATACAAATGTCCTACAAAAAAATGCAAATGCAAATGTAAAGTAACATTTTGGATTTTGACATAAGGGTATCAAAATGACTCTATGGTATGCAAAATTAGGATTAGGGTTGGACCTTGGACTTGGTAATGATGCTAGAGGTTGATGTATGCAAGTTGGACTATGTAAAGGATGGTGTGCTAAGGTTGATAATGGAATTTAGGATATACAAAATGAGGGCATGAGATCAAGAAAATTGAAGGGTTTGACACAAGATTTGGACAAGATGATTGTTGGATTTGTTGATGGGATTAGATGTTTAGAGATGAATGTTTAGGGTTTTAGACTATGCAAAATGGAGTGATTATGAAACTAGGGATAGGCAAAATGACATTTAGGGAGCCTAGGAATATGGCAATGCTACGATAAGGGTATATGAAAGGTTTTGAACTTAGGTGAAACCTTTGAAAGATAGGTTAAGAGTTTAATGTTATAACAATAGACTTTGGATCTTGACTAAAAAGAGATAAAAGTGAAAAGATTAAAATGACAAGGTCAAATCCATCTTGACATAGATAGAGTTTAACCAAAGAAAATGATAAAAGAAATGACAAAATGACCATGGTCAAGATCCATTATCCATTGACATAAAGATATACTCTAGGGTTCATACTTTTGTTCAAATTTTGACTAAACTCAAAGGTTTTGGGTTTAAAATTATGTTTAGGGTGGTCAAAATTATGGTTATGCTAATCAAATATGCAATATGCAAAGGTCCTAAGATGAAAAATGAATTTTTGGGTGCAAGATGTTGTTTTGGGTCATATGCAGAATAAGGACCTACAAAGGCTTCTAGATGCAGTTTTAGGGTCTCAAAATGGTCATGCAAGTACCCAAGTGCACTTTGATAGTATCAAGTGCACTAAAAAAGCACCAAGTGCACCTATGGTGCACTTGGGGCTAGTTTAAGTGTAGTTGGTAGTTTCATGGCACAGTTGGGAGACTAGGTTGAATGTTTGTTAATTTTGAGCTAGGTGAATTCCAAGTTGCTATATCAGAGAGCTAGGATACTGGAGATGATTAGGTTGGAGATAGAGAATGAAGGTTATTACCTAAGGAATAAAGCCCTAAGTGAAAAAAATGATGACTAGGACATGCAAAATGCAAATCAGGACATGCTGAGATAGGGGGGCCTATCTAGGTACCTAAGGAAACTTCTAAAGTCTCAAAATGATGTCTGGAAGTCCAAAGTAGGTTCTTAGACTACCAAGTGCACTCAGATAGTACCAACTACACTCATGTTGTAGCTGGGGCTATTTAGAGCATAGTTGGTAGTTTCAAAGCATAGTTGGTAAGCTAGGTTGAGACTAAGGTGATTTTGGGTGCTAAGGTTTCTAGATTTATGTGATAGTGAGCCAAATAGAAAAGGATAGTGCTAAGACTAGAATGAAGGTACAAAATGATTGTTAAAGTATGCAAGATGGAGGTTGGGTAATTCAAAAATGCAAATGGGAGATGCAAGATGCAGATTTGAGGTTGAAATGCAAAGACTAAGGGATGCAAACTAAACCCTAATGAATGCAATATAAAATATTAGGGATGCACAATGAGGACTTCTAGGATGAAAAATGAAGCCAAGATGATGTAAATATGAGGCTAAAACTATGGTGAATGTAAGTGTATACTATGCAAGAGTGGGATCTAAGTAATGCTAAGAACTTCTAGGGATGTAAGTTGTCATGTTTTCTAAGTCTTGAATGCTTTGGACCAAAGTTTGTAAAGTTTTGACAAAGATTGTAATGTTTTGACAAAAAATGAAGTTTTGACTAGGTTTTAATAGTATCTCAAGTGTAAATTTTCAAGTTGGTTTTTATCTTGATTAATGTTTTACGCATACACAAGACACAATAAGACAAGAATAGTTGTTAATAAAGTGAAAAGACACACCACAACCTAGGCTTTAAGACTATATCCACTAAATTCACATTTGAGCCAAAGTTTAGCCATGCTTATCTAGAGTGGACAACTTAGAATCTTGGCACCATAGGCTCCCCCTTAAAGTGCACTTACTTCTCAGGGCTACCAAGATCCACTTCCCAAGGGGCATGACTTTCCAAAGGACTATTGTCTCTACTAAGGACCACAAGAATGTGGGATGTCTTCAAGGGCATGGGTGACCCCTGAGTGAGTGCATAGAAAGTTTTTTGGCCTCTAAAACAAGGTATTTAGTATAGGCATTCCATTTGGCAAGTGAATGATAAACTTCCTCAAAAGGTCTCCCAACCCCGAGAACTGGGGCTTGATGCACCACAAGGGTACTGGAGGAGAGCTATCATGCAACAATACCACCAACACAAAATTAACCATATCAAGTTTTATATAGTGGCCTTAATGTTGACCTAGCTTTGGCCCATTATTACTTCAAATTCATCCCCTAGCATACCCAATATTGGATATCTTGGTCCAAGGCAGGGTTCTATATAGAAGTCACATGGATTTCTCTTACACCCAAAATCCATGAATGGAAAGGGGAGGGGATATGTCCATGTAACTCCTAGGGTTCTAAATAATGCATGGACACTAGGCAGTATATAAAGTTCATTTTAGTGCACCAAATGAAGTGTTATCTAATCTAGGAAATCCACACACATAGTTTAGATGAGCACATAGGGTCTTTGACAACATCCTACAAACAAGTATTAGTAGTTTGTAATGATTATACCTTCATCCAACAATTACCACATGCTACAAATAGACCATCGGTAACACAAAAACATCTAATCTAGGTCCTAGAAGGAATAAAAAACCTAGATGTAGATTCTAAGTGAAATATGTGCTTTCTGTAAATGAACTATACTTTGACAGAGTAGACTATGTCCCAGAAGGCTAGAATGACCCAAGATTCCCCCAAGTGTGTTTAGACAGTACTAATTATGGCCATGGTGCACTTAGCATCCAGAAGGGCATAGTTAGTAGTTTTTAGTTATAGTTTGGAGACCAATTGTATATTATGATGAAATGAGCCCTAAACAATACCTAGAAACTAAAATTTTGAAATCTACCCTACCAAGTGTGCTTAGAAAGTGTAGACTATGTGCATGGTGCACTTGGGGCCTAGAAGGGCATAGTTGGTTGTTTTTAAGTGTAGTTGGTCAAGTGTGAATAGTAGATGGGGGTTATGGTGACTCCTAAGCCCCTAAAACTACTTCCTAGATGCCCCGAGTGTGCCCTGACAAAGAAAAGTGTACCCTAGGAAAACAAGCTAATTGAATGCATAAATGAGAGCATAAGATCATATTACTAGGCCCCCTAATTAGACTAGGCGTGATAAGGGAGAGAGAATAAGCATTATACCCCTCCAAGTGAGCTCCTTCTTTGCACCTACAAGCACAAAAACAAGAAACCCAAGTTAGTTTGCATGATCTTCATGTTGAGTTTACCAATTGTAGGACCAAAAAATGGGCTAGTAGCTAACATACTATGAGAAAATCACAAACTCAATAAACATACATTGATACCCTCTAGTCTACCATGAAAGTCAAATAAATAAATAAAGCAACACAATGTGAAAAACCCCCTCTTTCATTTGTAGCTCCCATGCCATTATTTCTTCTCCATTTGATGTAGCTCCAATTGCCTATAATGCACACAATTAGAAAGAAAAATCCTATGATATGAGAATACTAGAAGAAGTGATTTTAATCTTGAGAGACCTAAGGGATCTAAAATGAGAGGAAGAATGCTCAGTTTATAATCAACACACAAGATGAGAGCATGGGACTCGTCACCTTGCATATGTGACTTGGAAAGATATTCCTTTGAGAATCCATGACACATATGACATAAGGTGCTAAATGTAGGATTGTATAAAGCTTGGAATTCAAATATTGTTAAAATGGATGAGGATCTATGATGCATCATATGACACCTCAAACGTACTTAAAGCCAAGAATCTATGACAAGGATGGATAAATATAGGTAGGTGTAAGCAAATAACAAAACATGGGTTATGGCATATCTTATCCAAGTGTAGATGGAGATTCCATGGTGTGTTATGCCCATATATCATGATGATTTCAAGATTGCATCAATATTATGTGGAATATCTGAATTAAAAATTCATATATCCACACAAATAGAAACTGGTAAAAATGGAATTAATGGTGGAAAATATGACTTAGGAAATTGTGAATTTCCATGATTTTGCGAATGATGAATCAATTAATTAAGTAAAATTAATTAATTTAGGGGTCTAGCTAGGAAGAACAACTAGCAATATGACATAGGATTAAACTATGGGTTATTTAATCCTATATAGAAAATTAGTAGATGATTGGCCAATTTGATTAAATAATTGTGATAGTATCCTTTGATGAAAATGCAATGATTATGTAGATCAATTGGGATGATGATGGATAGACCAAAGCCATGCTCAACATCAATTGACATTGTCAATGTTATTAAAAAGGATTGATTGATATCATTATCTTACACTAAGGGACTTGACAATGTCAATAACTAAATGACAAGAATGACGGTTTGACCTAGCACTGAGAACCATGACAATACTAAGGCCAAACTGATAAGTTTGATAGATTGATAGGTTTTTGAGACACTGAAAGCCACAACAATGCCTAGGATTAGACAAATGATAATTGATTCAAGATGTTTGATGTGTTTTAGGTTGGTTATGGCTGATTCTGAGTGATTTTGGTAAGTTTTGGGGTGATTTCATGTTCATTTAATATGATTCCAAGTTTATTTGATATGATTTTCGATGATGTTGAAATGGTTCCAAAATGATCTACAATTGATGTGAAAGAGGATACAAATGATAATAGACACTATCGAAATATCATCAAGTTGGCCAAAAGATCAAAATTAGTTTAATGAGAAAATGAGATGAGTTAGTATGAAAATGTGATGAAACTGTAGATGCGAACCATTTTTGAGCACCTACAGTTACATGTTATGGGATGCCTTACTAAGGATGATAAGGCTTCCATAGTGAGTGTGGGACTAAAGTGGGCCACTTGGTTTCCCCATATATGATCAAACCATAGATTGTTGACTACATCAGCCAAGTGGTGGCATAGCAAGCACAATACCTTTCATCTACCTACTAGAGAGGTGGTGATTACTTCGGAGGATGTGTACTGCATCCTTTGAGTGCCTTGCTATGGTGATTTAGTGAGTTCTAATGTTTTAATTTTTCATTTTATGCTTGAAATTTTTTGATATCAATGTGAAGCATACTGAGGCAAGGTTTTTATTATATGTAATAGGTTTATTATGATCAAACCTTGAAGGAGGGTAGAGCAATAGTATAGGATATGTTCTAGGATGTCACCATCTTAGATTGACATTTGAGTTGGGAGAGACTCATTAATGAGTATGAAAACTAGTATCCTCTATAGTATTTGGTTTTCTCTCTAGTCTCTCAGGCTTTGGTTACCAACAGGGACTAGAAGGGCTTTCCACTAGGATGAGGCAGGTTAATAGCAGACTTGATTGGGCAGCCATGGAGGATGGCCTAGGGACCAGCCATTCTTGCTAACATGTACCATGAGCTACATGAGATAGTATATCATGGGGGACACTCTTGTGCATGTTAGGTAGTGTTAGCATAGATTTGGGCCTAGGAGCACATTGTTGTGATTCAATCATAGGTGCATTCATGAGAGCATAGCCAACCTTGCATATTTAGATATACATGTTTCATACCATAAACACATAGTGGAGATCTGACATATCATCATCAAGTTTTAGATGAGCTCACATCTTTTTTATGCTAGCTATATTAATAGTGCCATAAATAGTCTAACTCTTGGGAGCTAGAGTACATGTTATAGTCGGCCCCTAGTTGGTAGGCATGCAAATATTATTGAGAAATTTGTGATTAGATAAGTATGGTAGTAGTTATGGAGTAGTAAGTGGTTTTAGTGGATATGACTAACTATGCACAATTCCATGGAAAGGAGGCATATGGTTGGCTTCCCATGTTGGACTATCACATAGTCTTCCAAGAGATAGCAGCATTAGTGTGAGAGCCTTGGGATTGTAGGCCAAGGGTAGCAGATGCAGGTGCTAATCTAGCATATCTATATGAGAGGCAAAGACATCATTTTTCATGGTTTACACAGCTAAATGCCCCACTTGTAGTAGTAGGACAAAGGGAGGTGGGGAAATGGTGGTAAAGGCATAGGAAAAAGAGGAGGAGTAGCCACTAAGATGGAAAAGAGTGGAGTGAGTGGAGGTGTAGGCGAAGTAGCTAGCAAGTGGAGATGATGAGCAAGATGCAAGATTGCAGACTATAGAAGTCAAGTTATAGGTAGTGTGGGTAGCTATTTTAGTTTGAGACCAGCAACTCATAAAGTGAGAAAGAGGGGATGAGCTCCACCAAGAGAGAGATGCTACTAGGTGAGATGTAGTGCAACATGGTGCATGAGCTGCATACTATTATGTTTCCCATAGAGGTGTGGTTTTGTTAGGGTAGGGGCTCCTTGACTACTCAATATGACCCAATAGATCAAAGAGTGTGGTATAATCACATGATAGGAGACAAGCTCCTCCACTAGGGCAACCACCAGTTGTAGATAGAGTGAGTCAGTCTTAGGTCTAGGCTGATGTATCATGAAAATGTTTGATTGTACCCCATGTATTTTGAGATGGATATCCAAATTTTGGATCTCATAGTGTATATGTATAGTGACACTGTCATGTCCCCTTTTCAAATAATTAAAAATAATAATCTTTGCTAAGGCAGGCATGCCTAAAAAGGTGAAGTTTCAGCAAAAGGGGATAATCTTTGGAAGCGAATGGATTAATAAATGAAAATTATTATTAAAATATATTTTATTAACCCCTCTTGGACGTGAGTTAGGGTTATGCCCTCTTTTAAGGGGTTTGGAGGCATTTTGGGCTCATTCCAAAACTTGATTTTGCTCATTTCTTTGTTATTCTTCAGAGGCTGTCAAACCTGTAGAGAAGGAGACCCAAGAATGGGATTTTGCAGGTTTCTAGGAAGGCTAAGGATGGGAGTTTGAAGCCATTCCATGTGCATACTCATGAAGAGTTTGCCTTTGTGCTGAACAGTGCAGATTTGTGAATTTTCGGGTGTGTTTTTTGTATGAGTTTGGTGTTTTCAGTTGAGTATTTCATATCAGTTTGGGTTGCTACTATATTTCAGACTTTAAGATGTTAAAATAGAGCTGAATATATGTATTGGGATGTGATTAAACTTCTAAGATAGATTATTAGTGTTTTTGTGGTGTTTTCGAGCATTTTTGTGTTAATTTTGGGAGCCCGATGAGCATAGTTTTTGTCCTACATTTGTGAGCTGTTGTGTAAAGGCTATACAGATCTAGAAATTTCATTTTGTAGGCCATTATGCTGTTAAAAGTTTTGTAAAAATATCCATTTTCAGATTTATTAATAATTTTTGAAGTTGTGAAGTTTTTTGGCACTATTTCGGACATACCCGATTTGGGTTTATTTGAAAAATTGGTGGATCTTTGTAATATTGGCTGTTTGGTTTTAAAAATCTGATTTGAGGCTTGAAATATCATACAAAATCAGAAAAGGGACATTTTAGTGGTATCAGAGCCATGATCTTGCCAGCCTGAGGGTTTGTAGAAGTTTGCATGTCAGTTTTGACAACTACCCAGATCTTGCATGTCAGTTTTGACAACTACCCAGATCTTGCATGTCAATTTTGACAACTACCCAGATCTTGCATGTTAGTTTTGACACTACCCAGATCTTGCATGTCAGTTTTGACAACTACCCAGATCTTGCATGTCAGTTTTGACAACTACCCAGATCTTGCATGTCAGTTTTGACAACTACCCAGATCTTGCATGTCAGTTTTGATAAGTACCCAAATCTTGCATGTCAAAATTTATGGTTGCATTCTACTTCTAATCATTTGCATGTTAGTTCTTGGTGAATTTGGTGGTTGCATGTTGCTTCTAATCAGCTGCATGTCAAAATTTATGGTTGCATGCAACTAAGTGAAAGAGAAAAGAGATATTTACAGCGAGAAAAGAATAAAGAAATTTTGATCAAACCTCCAGTTGAAAGTAAAAGTATAAAATCCAAGGAAGGAAAAAGTATGGCTAATCTAGATGAGATGGCAAAAAAATTCTTCCAAGACATCCAAAATACTCAGAAGCAAACAGTGGATAGTTTGGCAGAAACTAGAGAGGCTTTGTGAATATTGACAGAAAAATTGCAAGGAGTTGCATCTATTAATGAGAAAGGGAGCACTTTAGACGAGTCAAGAAATCTAAAACTCGCACCCTCTCAATCAACAAAAACTATTTTTCTACATGCAGATGAGCCACCAGTGCCAAATCCAGCCCTTAATCCCATGGAAGAGGTTACAAGAAACTTGATTGCATTAAGAGCTACTTACAATGGTTTAGATGATGACTTTCGCAGTTTAGTTCCTTTTAGAGAATATGTGGATATGATGAACACTTTGATGCCCAAGAAAGAGTACAGAAGGGAGCATGACATAAGTGGAAGAGAGCTCAAAAATAAAATAGGCAATTTTATAGCACCTACTTTTGATGGAACAAATAAAATTTCAGCAAGAGCATGGCTACAAAAATTACAGACCTTCTTCACACTTAACCCCATGAAGGAGAGTGATGTTGTTCAAATTGCAAGTCTAGACTTGGAAGATGCAACCTATGATTGGTGGTATCATGGAATGACTACTCAAGGTCATGATCAGGTAACTACATTTGATAATTTTAGTCAAAGAGTGATAGATAGATTTGACCTCAAGGATGATGATTATGAGGATATTGTTGTGCATGATGGTGAGATACCTGGTAGAGATGAGCAGACATTGAGAATTCATGACTTTTCTAAGAGAGAGTACCAGACACAGTTAGATGCTTTATCACATGAGGTTGAGGCTAGTAGTACTTCACATGATTTATCCTGCCAGCTGAAGGTGAGTGAAGACAGTATTGTGACTACATATTCTCATCATGACAAGTATGTGGAGTTAGTTGGTATTGGTCATATTACTCAAGTGAGGATTTTGCTTGAGTTACCAGCTGATTCTAGTTTATAGATATGGACTCGAGATTGTTATATTGGCATTTGGGATTTAGTTGACTGGAGATCTTTAACACATTTTGGTAGCAGTGTTTGTTTGGGTGCTATCATGGATTTGATTAGCAGATTGCATGGTGTTGTCTTTTCTTGTGCTAGCAGCTTGTCCAATGTTGGTATTAGTTTTTATACATCGGTGTTGGGCTTTGTTCATATATCCAGTCGACCATACTTGTTGGAATGTGTTGATGATCTTTCATATTTGGTAGTGTGTACAGATGAGTCCCAAGATCATATTGCCATTGATGACATCCAGGAGGATGCAGTGGGCAGTTTTGAAGACTTAGTTTCCTTGGGTACAAAGGAGTTGGACAGAAGTGCTACATTTTTTGATACTCCGTTTGTTGATATGAGCTTTAGATTTGATTCACAAGATATGGATGGTAATAATATAGAGACTAGTAACTTTGAGGATACTCCTTTAGATAGTGCATCAGAGGAGGTTTGTAGGAGACAGTCAAGCCAGTGCCATCATGTGTCTAATCAATTGAGAGTTAGTGAGCGAGACATTGCTATGGCTTGCCAACATTTCGATGCTGCTCGTCAATTGTTAGCAGTTTATGGATGGGGTTCTCCTACTAGTGATGAGCAGGGAGGCAGTTATCATTCCTTGACAGAGTTCCACTCTTTATGGGAGGCTATCCAGATTCTGAGATAGGATTATATGCAGTTGTTAGCCGACAGAGATTATCTTATGGAGTGGGGTAGTACAACATATGATGCATTGTTGGCCAAGGAAGATGAGGTGAGTGAGCTTACTCAGCAGCTTGAGGTGACTTCTGAGATTCTTGAGAGTACACAGTTGGCTTTCAAGGAGTCACAGTTTCATTTGGCTAAGGTGACCATGGAGTTAGAGCAACTATAGTCTTTACCAAATTCTATACAGTCACAAGCTATGGTGTCTGGTGATCCGAGGATGTCCATGGTCAAGATTGTCAAAGATAGTGGAGATGGTGATGCATTCATCCTTGATACTAACATTGGCACATCGATTTTGTCCCCACTAGAGTCGGGTTCAGTTGAGTTGGGTGCTGCAACAGATTGTTGTGGTATTCTTGACATGGTGGTGACCTCTAGTACTAATGGCATGAAGACTAGAGATGATGTATCAAAGAACATGTGTGATGTTGGTGAGCCAACAATTGGCATGGTTCCTACTAGTAATACTACTCCCTTGGTGATGTCTTCAGAGGTAGTAGTTAGTTCCAACTTGGTTAGTGATCAATTGCAGTTAGTTACATCCGGATTACAGTCTGAGCCACTGATTGAGATTGGCGCATTCTATCAACATTACATTGTGAGGTATGCTCATCAATTCACCTTTGATGACCATGTTGATGAGATAATGATATAGAGATGTACTTTGGTTCCTAGTGCTTATCATCAGTTATGGGATAGTTTGATGCCTCGAGATGAGAGTTGTGATGGGCATGACATGGCGATAGGTCCTGTAGTTGACAACTTGATAATACATGACTTAGAGCAAGAGTTTTGGAGTGATGCTTCAGCAGGTGTTGTTATTGATTCTACTCCTTTGGCTATGACATCTCCTGACTTAGCTAGTGATTAGTCACAGTGGGTTGTATCACTTGTTCATGGTGAGCTATTGACTGAGGTTGGTTTTTTTTATCAACACTATATTGCAAGGTATGTACATCAGTTAGCATTTGATCCTTGTGTTGAGGAGTTGATGGTAGACAAACTTGATTTGGGTTCCATTTCTTGTTGTTTATCTTGTGATGGCTTTTCACCATCAAGGGTACATGGGAGTTATGGTTATGAGATAGTGGCCAGTGATTTGCAGAGTTGTGTTGACTACAGGAGTTGTACAATGTGTGGATTCTCCATACTTGGTATAGTTTCATGCGATAGCATTCACCATTGTTGCAGAGTTCGATTGTACATTCCATATAGACCAGTGGGATGCGTTGATGGTATTTATTATGTTGGCAGTTTGATTTGTCCACTTTACTTGGGTTCTAATGTTCTAAGAGTTTGTGTCTCATGGGTTTCTAACTATGGCAGTGCTGATTTTGGATTTTGGTTGAGCTATAATTGTCAGTTTGATTATGGATTCCTCTTGGTCATATTGCAAAGGATATTGCAGGGGCTTATGTTAATTGGCAGTAGTATAGTTCATGACTACATTTGGGATCCAGGTGGATTGATTGGTTTATTGTTCAGCCATTGCTTGAGGACAAGCAATATTTGGGAGGGGAGGACTTCTCATGTCCCCTTTTCAAATAGTTAAAAATAATAATCTTTGCTAAGGCAGGCAGGCCCAAAAAGGTGAAGTTTCAGCAAAAGGGGATAATCTTTGGAAGCGAATGGACTAATAAATGAAAATTATTATTAAAATATGTTTTATTAACCCCTCTTGGATGTGAGTTAGGGTTATTCCCTCTTTTAAGGGGTTTGGAGGCATTTTGGGCTCATTCCAGAACTTGATTTTGCTCATTTCTTTGTTATTCTTCAAAGGCTGCCAAGCCTGTGGAGAAGGAGACCCAAGAACGGGAGTTTGCAGGTTTCCAGGGAGACCCAAGAATAGGAGTTTGCAGGTTTCTAGGAAGGCTAAGGATAGGAGTTTGAAGCCATTCCATGTGCATGCTCATGCAGAGTTTTCCTTTGTGCTGAACAGTGTAGATTTGTGAATTTTCGGGTGTGTTTTTTGTATGAGTTTGGTGTTTTCAGTTGAGTATTTCATATCAGTTCGGGTTGCTACTATATTTCAGACTTTAAGATGTTAAAATAGAGCTGAATATATGTATTGGGATGTGATTAAACTTTTGAGATAGATTATTAGTGTTTTTGTGGTGTTTCCGAGCATTTTTGTGTTAATTTTGGGAGCTCGATGAGCATAGTTTTTGTCCTACATTTGTGAGTTGTTGTGTAAAGGCTATACAGATCTGGAAATTTCATTTTGTAGGCTGTTATTCTGCTGAAATTTCTATAAAAATGTTCATTCTCATATTTATTAATAATTTGTGAAGTTGTGAAGTTTTTTGGCACTATTTCGGACATACCCGATTTGGGTTTATTTGAGAAATTGGTAGATCTTTGTAATATTGGTTGTTTGGTTTTAAAAATCTGATTTGAAGTTTGAAATATCATACAAAATCAGAAAAGGGACATTTCAGACACATTTTGATATATATGAGATACTAGATTTGATTGATAGCCCTATGTAGTTATCTCATTTTGATGGATGTTTTAGCACTTTATGTTTTCATATGATGTTTTAGTTTCTTGCTCATATATGTGTTGTTTAAAGCTTATGTTCATGGATCTCTCACATGTATTATGTTTAGCTCTTATATGTATGATTGTAGACTTATGTTTTTTGAAAAATGTAACACTTGGATAAATTAGATGTGATGTTTAGATTAACCCCTTGTGATGGCAGGATAGCAAAGAGGTAAAGAAAAAGATCAAGAAGATGAAAAAACAATGATTAAGAAGAAAGAAAAGAAGGTATGAAATTAGTTAGCTGACATGTTTTAAAAAGATGAAGACAGAGATCTCCCCGTATGCAAAAATGCAAGACTAAGCTAGAAAATGAACCCAAAATGCAAGCTAATATGAAAAGTTGTTTACTAGCAAGAAAATCATAACATTTAGACTCTAATCTCATCATTGAGCATTTCTTAAGGACATCATGAGATCATACAACCATCATTAGTGTAACTATGAGGATATGAATATCATCAATATCAGATAGGAATATAGAAATCCAATCTAAGCATCAAAGACACGTAAGTCAAGATGGTTACATGATTAGACTCCCTAAGTTTAACATAGCAAGATTACACCTATATCAAGGCATAAGCACCAAGATAACCCCCAAGTGTAGTCTTGCAAAAATAGTCAAGGATGATACCTTTGTGAGTCAAAGTGCCAAATAGGACAAGCGTGAATGCTTTAAACACTATAAATAAATAAAGTATACCCACAAGAAGAAAGCAACATACGCCATGCCCCTAGTCTTCTAGTCCATGACATCTCAAAAGCCTATTACGGAGGGAAGACATAGCAAAGAAATCATCATAGATAGCACACAAAATAGATAGAGTTCATCATAGCACAACCATTTTTAATGTATAAGTGTGTGTGTCTAAGTCACTTGGCCATTTCTTTGAGACTTGATTTTGATAGTGAGAACTATCGTAACATCTAATACTGTAGATAAACTATCTAAAAAGTGTTGATAAACACTTGATGTCAAAGAAGGGTAGTTTTGAGAAACACTATTTTGTGAGTTTCCAAAGAAACCCTAATGCACAAGGATACCTCAATAGTTTAAGCAATTGTGCCCCTGAGCTAAAGACAAGGAACAATTCCAAGCTAGGAAAATGCATTACAGAGTGGGTGAGATGGATAGACATAGGTGCAAGGGTCTCAAGTAGCACCTGTTTCTAGGTTTTTACCACTTGGCAAATTTTTTTCAGGACTTTTTTTCAAAATAAATTATATTTTTTGACTTTTTTTTTTTTTTGGTGATACATCAAAGTTTCTATTGCTAGGTTTTTGCTAAGATGATCATTTTTTAAGGACATTTTCTAATTTTTATGATTTTTTTAAGATTAGTAAATATGTACAAAATAGTTGAGTGGTGAGACTTTAAGCAAAGAACTTCTATAGATGGAGGACATTGATGGGCTCTATCAATTGTTCTCCTTTTGGAGTGGAAAGCTAATTAGCACCAAACCTAAATGTTTTTTTGATAATGTATGGGCCAAACTAGTTAGGTTCAAACATGGAAACATGTTTTCTTGTAGCAGTAGATAGTGGCACAACTTAACCCCATTTGGTGACCCCATTTGGTGAAATACTCAGTCACTATGATGATGAAATTGTGGCCCCCTAGATAAACTTCGATGAATTTTTTTTTACCAAATCAAAGGCACATTCCTAAAATGGCCAATATGTCATAGATGGAATAAGATTACATCTAGGAGCATGAATTAAGTTGCCATGAAGTTGAAATTTCTTATAGAACATAGCATAACAAACAACATCAGCTTGCATGGTTGGCCAATAATAACCTGCGCTAAGAAATTTTTGAGCAAGTGCAAGGCCATTGGAATGTGCCCCGCAAATATCATCATGGACTTTGGTGAGTTCCTTTTTAGACTCTTCTAGCTCTAAACACCTAAGAAACATTTTTCTTAGACTCTTCCTATACAAGTCATTAGAGACCAAAGTGTAATATGAAGCATTGCGAAGGAGTTGGCATTTTTAGATGCGTGTGAGGGTGGTGCATGAGCACCTAGTCTTAAAGATATTGGAGATGATCCCTAGAAATATTTTAAATATTTAATGGAATTCCATATTTTATTATGTGATATTCCATGTAATGGAATCAATGGTAATGCCTAAAGGAAATAAATATAAATTTGTCAAGAAAGTGCAAAACTATAAATTGTAATATTGCAAAAAAGTGCAAAATTATTGCAAAAAAATGCAAAAAGGGTTAAAAGAATGCCAAAAGTTGGTTGGGAAGTTGTAAAACAACAATTAACCTATAAAAACTTATGTATGGTTGAACCAAATCAGAATGGAAGGAAAAATTCACATTTGAAACAAATTTGGAGGGATTCTATGTTGTTGTTTTGATTGGTTTTTAAGTTTTTTTGTGTCGGTTCCAAGTCTTGTGCAGCTATGTAAAGATAGGAAACCATGTAAAATTTATATATTTATTATTAGGATTAATAAAATTCCATTTGGTTTTTGTTTGGAGTGATTATGTGAAGAAATTAATAAGTTATGAACATTTTGGTAAAATTGCTTGTTTGCAGATTTGGGATTCCCTAACAACAATCATGTTGTGGCACTTGGTACTAACACATATGGAAGAGTTAAAAAATCTAAATGGATTATGTGGAAAGATATGTGAATATAGTTTTCTTTAATTTTTGTTTCAATCATTTTCATTGATATTTGTGGAAGTTATACATTTTTTAGTGAAAACAATTTTTAAAATATTCAACAGAGTTGTAGGCATAGATTTGCATTCATGTAATGATTTATGGATTGGAAGACTCAATGGATTACATTTTTCAAACTATACTCAATAATTCTCATTATGAAATTAGTTTTGGATCAATTTTTTTTGTATTGTGAAAGATATGGGATGCCCTAGGCAAGGTTACAAGTTTTGTTACTAGTTTATGATAGTAAAAATGGGTCTTGATACAAAGACCATAACCTATAATATATTTATTTGATTGGAATTAGATTTGGATATATTTTAATATGGATAGCATTTCCAAATTACTCCAAAGGGTTTTCCAAGAAAATATCAGAATTGAAAGTTATGAATGATACACTCTCAAATAGAAATTAGACTATGTAAATGGTGAAGTATTGGTAAACTTGTATTGGAAGGTGTTTTGTTTTTCCTTATGAGATGTCTCTAAGCATGGAATTTATCTCATGGATTTTGATGGTATTATAATGTATCCCATATATTGGTTTCTTTGTAGGATCCTTTACATCAGAGGGTTTCTACAATAACTTGATCATGCAGGTAAGAGAAGATAGCTGCATAGCAAGAGGAATCATGACCCAAAATAGTGCAGATCACATGATTATCCAAGGAATCATA
Organism: Cupressus sempervirens; assembly: GCA_028749045.1. NCBI lineage: Eukaryota > Viridiplantae > Streptophyta > Pinopsida > Cupressales > Cupressaceae > Cupressus > Cupressus sempervirens. Next base: position 434,480,432 of record CM053793.1, on the reverse strand, counting down.
AGAAGGATGACTTAGTTCTTCCACTAGGAACTCAAATTGCAATTCATGTTCTTACAACTGGAGGATCGATGCTAGAGTAGCCATAGCTTTAGCAGCCTTGTTTTCTACTCTAGGAATTTTTTGAAATGTCACAAAAGAGAAATAGTTCCTTAGATCATCAATCAACTTCTTGTAAGGTATCAAATTGTCATCCTTTGATTGATATTCATTTTTCACTTGATTTATAACAAGTTGGGAATCTTCATAGATATGTAATTCAGTGATTCCCCATTCAAGAGCCATTTTTATCCCATTTTTTAATGCCTCGTATTCCACAATGTTGTTGGTGCAAGGGAATAATAGTTTGTAGGATTTTGGGATTGTATAACCATGGGGTGAAATAAAAAGACACCTTCTCTAGCTCCATTCTTTGTATGAGAACTTTCAAAGAACATTTTCCAAGTTCTTTTACTGATGTACATAATTGAGGCATCTAGAAACTCAATTTGCATAGGCATTGTATCCTCTAGTGGAAGATCAACCAATTGGTCGACTATGGCCTGTCCCTTGATAGCTTTGTGTTCGACATACTAAATCTCAAACTCTAAAAGAATCACCATCCATTCAAAAATATGACCAGTAAATGTAGCTTTACTTAACAAGTATTTTAAGGGATCATTTTTTTAGCAATCAAGTGAACTATATGTGCCAACATGTAATGTCTAAGTTTTTGAGAAATAAAGACCACCGCAAGGCAAGCCTTCTCAATGTTGCTATCGCTTATCTCATAAGCCACCAAAATATGAATGATGTAGTATATTGCACATTATTTTCCACTATCATCACTTTGTGCCAATAATTCTCCTAAAGAAGTAGTTATAGCTAAGATGTACAAAATCAAAGGTTTTCCCAAAATGGGTGGCATTAATACGGGAGGTTTAGTCAAGTACCCTTTGATTTGGTCTAGTCTTTGTTGGCAATCTTTGTTCCAAATATGAGTAGAGCCTTTGTGAAATTTCTTCTTAAAAGATTGATCTCTATTAGCCAATTAAGACTTGAATCTTCTAATGGATTACAGATGTCCTTGCAGACTTCTGAGTTGACTGATATTTCTTAGAGGAGGAATTTCCATGATTGCTTGTACCTTTTTAGGATCACCTTAATGCCTTTTTCTGATATAATGTAGCCCAATAGTTTTTTGGATGTGACACCAAAAGCACATTTTTTGGATTCAGCCAAAGTTGAAATTGTTCCATGCAGTCCAATATCAAACTAAGGTCCTCAAGATGTATGTCTCATTTTTTAGATTTTGCTAGTGTTTCATCAACATAATCTTCCATAATTTTATGCATCATATCATGGAAGATGGTGGTCATTTCTTGTTGATAGGTAGCCTCAGCATTTTTGAGCCCAAAGGAAATGACATTCCAGTAGAACATTTCCCAAGAACATGTAAAGGCTATCTTTTCTTGATCAATTAGAGCAATCTTAATTTGATTATACCCAAAAAAGCCATCCATAGGGGAGTACATTTCATAACTTGTCATCATATCCACTATCATGTCTATGTTGGGTAGTGGAAAATCAACCTTAAGGTAGGTTTTTTTTAGATCTTAAAAATTAGTATAGACTCAAATGGATTTGTCATGTTTAGACATAGGTACAATGTTGAAAATCCACTCTGCATAATCAATAGCTCTAGTAAAGTTTGCACTCAGGAGTTTTTCCAACTCTGCTTTGATCAAGAGGGCTACATGTGGATGCATCTTTCTCAATTTTTGTTTAATAGGTTTAACACTAGTAGAGATAGATAAATGATGCATAATTAGATATGTGTCAAGTACTGGCATATCTGAGCATGTCCATGCAAAATTGATATTCGTGTCTTGAAAGAATGTGGAAAAACTCTCTTTTTCTTTAGCTAACAATGACTAAGCCACATGGATAATTTTACGAGATTCCTCTATCCCCAAGTTGATAGGTTGTGTAGGTTCAATGAGAACTAAAGATTTGTCATGAAAATAGCTTGGAAAACTACCAAGTACCTCATCTACAAGCACCTCAAGGAGGTTTTCACCATTGGATACATTTTTGTTTTTACTTTTTTAAGGTTCAAATACCACCACAAAGTGGTTTTCTCCATCTAACCACTTGTTTTTTCTTTTAATTTTATGACTGAGGTACTTGATATCTGATTTTTTTATATTAACTGTGGGTTTAGTGATGGAAGAAGTCATGGATTCAATTGCATTTTAGGTAGAAAGTGATCTCATAGTCATTTTGAAAAGAAGGTATTTCAAGGCTTTGATGTTGGACCAACCAATCTATGAGATCATGGTGAAGCAAGGAGAGGTATGTGGAATCTTCAAAGTTGTTGATATGAAAGGATTCATCTCTGGTGACATGCAAATTTAAGCCTATAGTGAACATTGCAAAGGAATCTAGATCAGGAATAAACCTAGAGGGACTAGCATGGTCCACTAAAGTAGTTTACAAACCAAACTCATCTGACCCTATAATCAACTCTTTGACTATATTTGGTTGGGTTGCATAGGTATGAATGACATCCATCCCTAATTCACAAGATGTGTCTGATAGGCTTTCCAATTCATACTCGTGAGACTCTATACTCTAATCCCTAGCAATTAAGTGAGCAATATTTTGTTGAATCCATCCTCTATTTATGTCTTAATGGTTAGATTCGTCTTGTTCCCACTATTAAAAAGTGGAAATTTCAGCATCATTGTGGGTAGTTAGTGTTTCTTCTCCCCAAAGGAGAAAGGTGAGAGCCATCAAATCCTCATCTTGCAAAGTGGCATAAACAAAGGGAGGATCATCATCCTCTAATTCTCTTGATATGAGTGTTCTTCTATCAAATGTTGGTATTTCATCTTCTAGCCCAAAACCTAGGCCAACTATATCTTGAGTGTCATGACACTTGGTATGACTTAAAGGTTCTACTAAAGCTTTTTTGTTACTAGTTAAGGATCCATGGCCCTGATAGCCCATGTTTGTAAGAAGTTTATATCTTTTTCTATAGCATTTAGGAGAAATGGGAGTAGTGACTATGACTTCATCCTCATCTTCCTCTTCTTTATATATCCAATCTTTGATTTCTTGTTATTCTTTTTCTACTACTAGGGGAACTACGGATTGAACAAAAGTGCCAAAAAGGGTCATTGTAGAAGTTGAAGACTTCTTTTTGGTAGAAGGTTTCCCATCAGACTGAGGGGAAATTGTTAGAGCAGCAATAGAGTCCAAAGTGTATTCACCCATGCCTAGGATCATAATTTTTTAATTTCAATTCACTTTTTGTAAAGGATCATGTCAGCTCATGAGAAGAGCGATTATGTAGAGCCAATGTTTTTGCAGTAGATAGTGTATTGATAGACATTTATTTGTCACTGGGGACAACTATGTTAGTATCATTAAAAGGGAACTTGATACATTGATGATAAATGGAAGGTATTTCTTCCATTTCATGGATCCATGGTCATCCCAACAACAAATTGTATGCAAGTGGCATGTCTAGGACTTGGAAAATGACATCTTTCTCAACTGGACCAACTCTGACTAGAAGCACACCTAGACCTTTGGAAGGTCTTTCAACCTCATCATAGGCTTTGATAGTGATCTTGCACCTAGGGTCAATGGAAAATTTAGACATGCCTAATTATTGGATAACAATGAATGAGATGATGTTCAACCCTGCACCATTATCTATCATGACTCGATGAATGCAAGTGTAGAAAATTTGGACTTTGACAAGGAGGGCAAGGTTGTGGGGATGAATGAGAGCTCTATCATCTTCTTTAGAAAAGGTGAGGTAGTGAGGTGAATAGATATGGTTCACTATAGCTTGGCATCATTTTGTGTCAATGTCTATGGGGACATTGGTAGAATTTAAAGATTTTTCAAGGATGTCCTTGTATAAAGGGGATAATTCTAACAACTCAAAAATGGATATTTGAGCTATGGTACATTGCAATTGGCTGACAAGGTCATTATTGGAGATTATTGAGGTCATTTCTTTTTTGGATGATGAAGCTTTCTTAGGATCATGAGAAACTTTTAGAACAACTTTAGATTATCCCCTAGTGATGGTGTTAAGTGGCTCACATTGGGAGGAGGAAGATTTTTCCACTTGAAGAACCACCTTAGGTTGGGTATTCCTATGTTGTTGAGGAACATTTCTCATTTTGAGAATGACCTTAGGTCTTTCACCCTCAATATCATAGTTGGGCTGATTTTCAGATTTAGAATTCATCATGCAAAGATACTCAATAGGTTCAATCATGTTTATAACATCATCATCATTAGCATAGGCATAGTTGATCTTGGCATCATGATTTTTCTTAGGAGCCTTGGAGGTTTCACCTTTCTCATATTCTAGCAAGGGTTTCTTAAAAGCTTTATGGTTAGAATTTTAACAAGGCAATCTATGACAACTTTACAAGCCTCGATGAGATTTTGAATAATGTCTTTGTGTTTAAAATAGTATTTCATGTTATGAGCTTTTCTTCTATGATAACTGTAAATATTGTCCTGTCACCACCAAGTAGGTTGAATAGGTGGGTCATAGGGGCAAGAATTATCTGGCAATGTCACCTTTTTCTTTTCAATTAAGGTCTTTAAGACCACTTTGTAAGGCTTAACCATCAATGTATAAACATGTCATTTCTTAGTAAACTTGGTGTTCTTGTCATATGTTTGTGGTTTTGAACCTTCTTGTTGTTTCATAGCATAGATGGCATTGGAAAGATTAAATGTAGGTTCCTTGGTCTTAGTAGCATCCACTACTCCATCATTGACAATATATTCATTTTTGTTCCAAGGTTTCTTTTTATCCTTTCCATTTACATTGCGATTTTTCACTTTGTTCAAAACAATGTCACCTTTCTTGATAGCAACATCCTTAATATGATATGCACTCTCAACCATTGCATTGAAGGATGTGAATGATTATTTTCTTAAGAAAAAGTATAATTCTAGTACAAGTGTATTGACAAAGATGTCAATTTTCTCAGCTTTAGGAACTTGTCAAGGGTACCTAGAGTATAGGGATCTCCATCTCTGAAGGTATGTTGCAAAAAATTCTCCTAGTTTTTGTTTGATCTACCACAAGTCCAATATAGTTATAGGATGTTGAATTTTGTAAGATTATTTTTGGATGAAGCATTGTGCAAGCTCGTCAAATATTTTGGGAGGGGGAGTCAATTTTGTGAACCACTTTATACCTTGCCCTCTTAGACTCCTAGGAAACAATTGCATAAGATAGGTGTCCTCATGCCTGGATTCCATGCTAATAGCATAAAAATGCCTCAAATGATCATGAGGGTCACCATGTCCATCATATTTGTCATGCTTAGGAACATCTATATCCTTAGGAAATGGAGGCATCTATAGACTCCTATCAAATAGGAGAGCACATATTGATTCAACAAATGAAGTTTTAGGTGGCTCTTTGGAAGTTTGTAATTGTGCAAATTATTTCCTTAATTCTTGCATTTCTTCTCTCAAGATGTTAGCCTCAGTGGGATCTCATTTTTTATTATTCATTATACATCAAAATCTTGAGGGATTTTCCATCCCTTTTTTGTTGATGCAAGGGCATCCAAGAAGAAAACAGTGCAAAAGAAGACTCCAGGAATCCAGGATGTGAAGATGTTCAATTGGCATTTGTTGGAGCCTATAATGGCTTATGAACATGAAAGATTCAATAAAATATATAATGAGTTTGATAAGTCCCAATACAATATATCAAGGTCAATGGGCAATGTAATAAGGAACAAATATAATGTAATAAGGATGAAAGCCATGTAATGGCCATATGGGGTAGATCTAGGTGGTTCTTATGTTTAGAGTCATGAATAAATCTATTTGGACCTTTATAGGTCGATGGCATAGGTAAAATATTCATAAATGCATAGGAAACAAAGTTACCAATTTAAATATTTAAATAACAACAGTCAAGTAGTTTTGGAGGGAAAGTAGTTTTAATATGTCTTAGAGTTAATTAATCCTCCCAACTACTTGAAGTTGGTTGAGGAAGGTATGAAGAAGGTTATTAAATGTTAAAAGAACCTTTGTATGGCAGGGGAAAAAAAAGAAGAAGAAGAAGAAGAAGAAGAAGAAAAGCATTGGTTGTACGGTTGTTTGGGGCAGCAAGCAATAAAATTCTGAGTTTTTCATGCTATTTCATTGAATCATTGAATCCTTCTTTGTTGGAATATCATATTGTGATCTAGAAGCGTTATTTTCTTCATTTTACACTTTTTTGCATTGAATTTAACCTATTTGAAGGAGTAATCTATGACTGTTATCTTATTTATTGACATTTTGTCTAAAAACTCTATGATAGTTTTGTTTTTCCATTGAGAAATGACCCTCCCATGAACTTCTATGGGCCCAAATTCATGGGAGGAATTTTCTAACATGTATATTATGATGATAACCCCTGAGATACAGCACTAGTGCTAAATAGTTGTGTATTTGCAAAGAGGATAGCGAGTTTTGGAGGAAACAATGAAAGTATTCCTTGGCAGTTTGATGGGAACTGTATAGCAGCAAGCAATCTAACTAAAGGAGCAAGGTGTTTTATGATTGGAGGTATCCTAGGGCATCATAGTGAAGGTGTGTGACCCATTATTTGATCACCAAGGAGTGTTGAAATATGTGTTTGAAGAAACCCTATGCATTGAGGGTTTGTAAGCCATAGGGTGAGGATTTGAGTGATTTATGTTGAGTAGGTCAGAGATCTCTGAGATTTTGTCATTTTACATCATGCTACAACTATTTTGAAGATTTGGAGTGCAAGGGATAAGTAGAAAGTAGATTTTCTTTGTAAAAGTGGCTTAAAAGGCCTAATTTTGAGACAAAACTGCCCTATTCCGTACAATCTTTCCAAAGGAGTGATATCTGATTTTTGGATATGCTATAAAACTCTAAAAAGGGTATCTAAAAATCATAATTTTTTTTCTTGGTGTTTTGTAAAGTTTGGGAGAAAAGTCAAGAAAACAAGGTCTGCTGATCTAAAGAAGAGAGTAGCCTAGTCAAGAGGGGTAACTTGGGTTTATGCATGAAATTGGTTTTTGAGATTGTAAAACCTATTTATATATGTCATATTGAGTCTGTTGAAACACTTTGTGGGGTTGAAAGAGATATTTGAAAGGCCTATTCCATATTTGTGCATTTGAGGGCTATTTGAGTGCTTTGGAGAACCTAGTAAATCTTGGTTAATCATTCAAATTTATGTAGTCATTATTGTTACCTCCTTGGCTCTGCATCATGTATAGACTCCTATCAAATAGGAGAGCACATATTGATTCAACAAATGAAGTTTTAGGTGGCTCTTTGGAAGTTTGTAATTGTGCAAATTATTTCCTTAATTCTTGCATTTCTTCTCTCAAGATTTTAGCCTTAGCAGGCTCTCATTTTTTATTACTCATTATACATCAAAATCTTGAGGGAGTTTCCATCCCTTTTTTTTCATATACTAGAAGTATTAGTCACCATTTTCTCCAAATCTTTGAGAATTAGTTTTTGAGCAAGCTCATCTTGTTGAAACTTTATGACATCTTCACTAATGACCTCATCATTACTTTTGTGATGTGATTGTGATTGCCTGGATGGTGATGGGAATGCTCCTATGTTGACTCTAGGAGTCCTTGGACATGTGTGATTACCATCATTACCACCAATAGAAATATGTTCAAATGGATTGCGATAATAGCTTCTTCTAGTTTCCTCATTGTATGTATGAGTGTTAGGCTCAACTTGTTAATCTACTCTTTCTCTAGCACGAATGGCTTCCATAAGCCTTTAATTTTCATGTGCTTCCTCTTCTAAGTGGTGCCTAATTTCTTCAAGATGCATGTTGGTCAAAATGTTTTCACCCATGGGTATATCAAAGGGTGTTCCAAATGGGTTTTCAAAACTGTAAAGTGGATTGTGTTGGATATTGGTTGTTTGTTTTTTATTAGAATTGGGATCTTCTACACAAGGTTGTCCATGAGGGCACCTAGGTGGGGTCTCTGTTTGTGTGAAAATGAAAGCAGGACAACTATTGTTACCAACTTGGAACCTAGTTGTGACTGGCATGTAAGGACATGCCTTTTTCTTATAAGATGAGAGAATTATTTTAGATTTGAAGCTCATATAATCAATAATAATTAGTTTTTAAAGAAAAATAGATGGCTTTTCAAGAATTTTCAAGATTTTAAAACACTAGTGAATCGAGCTAAGAGAGTGAGCAAGAAGCTCAATAGCAAATAGCTAGCATGGAATAGTAATTTTATTATGACAAGTGATCATCAATGACATTTTGAGACTTACATCTTTTGGACTAAACTCATCTTTTCAACTTAGGACAACACCTAACATACAGATTTGAAACCAGGCCCAAGAAGGAATGAAGTGAGTAGAACCTAGATCTATTAAAATATACTATAGACTCTATTTTGATAGAAAAATGATCCAAGCAATATTCTTCCAAAACTTAGGAGAAAGTAATACAAAAATTTGTATTGTACAAAATTATTTATAGTAACCAAGTGATGCTTTTCTCTAAGGTGACAATTCCTCTTAAGTAGTGTGATAGAATATAGTATAACCAAGTGATAGACGTGGAAGGAGTTAGGCAATACTTTTTTGGAAACAAAGTGTCACGCAATATTTCTTTAGAGACTATGCAATAGTTTTCTAGTGAAATGTGAAAAGGGACAATTTTGACCCAAAAGTCTTCATTTTCATTTCGATAGTCAGGTAATTTCATATCAGACAATGTGAGAGTTTAGTTTGTGTCAAAGAACAAAAGGCTTTGCAAATATTAAGGGTATTTAGCATGTCTCAAACAATTGAACAAGGATCAAAACAACCTTGCCAATAGGCATTTGTGATATCAGAGCAGCCTTCCTACCAATTTTACTGAGATGTTTGATTTGTGAGAATGTTTAAATAGGCTAGCACATTCCAAAATACTTTTCAAGTAATCTAACTAAAAGTTATAGTTAATACTCAACAACTTGGCCCATGCTAAGTGATCCTTCACCTCATGCCAAATGGTTTCCTAAAAGAGATATTGGCTTCATCATAGAAATTCCATAAGCATAACCAAAGTAACATAGATGGTGAGTGTAAAATCTTGGGGTGATTCGGGTAATCCACTAGGATCAATCCTTGCACCAAGAAGTTAAGTGCCAAAAAAGGTAGCTACTAACTTAGAGTGTTGAGAAAGGGATTTCATTCATAATGTTCCTCTTGCACCCAATTATGGGACACCCCACCATGTGGTGGCTAACAGACCTTGTGGCCACAAGAACACCTTAAGTGTTCTTGCTTAGCATTTTTCTCATGGTCTCAATCCCAAAAGTAATCACACTAAGCAAAGAAAAATAATATGTCTACTAAGGTTTTGTGTCATTTATAGCCTTGAGTTTATAGTGAGTTGGAATAGCTAGGTTCACTTGTCCCCCCTTGGGTCATTCCTCTTGGTTACCCAAGAACAGGCCCTTTAAAGGATTTTAACTAAAACAGACTAGATCCACTCTCAAGAGTCAAGATTTTTGATTCACTACAAGATGAAGAGCATACTCTCCTATCTTGATCATTTCCCCCAAAAATGTCAAAAAGCTTCAATTATCCCCTTGCTTTCAAAATCAAAAGGCAAGCCAAGATTTCTTATTCACCACAAGGGTCAAAAGCATACTCTCCTATCACCAAAGAACCCCAATCACAAGTTTAATGTGCCTACAAAATGAAAACAACTAGTAGAGTGTCACATGTGGAATAAAAGAAAATAAGAAAGTTTGGTTTTAATGATTTGGGTGGCCCTACAAAAAAGTGTTAGAAGCCCTTGTCCACTTGAAGCTTTGACATGCATTCTTTTCAAGGAAACAACCTACAAACACAATTGTTAGTCCTACAAGTTAGTCCCAAAATAGCATAAAATATGCAAATAGACCTCTATCAAATAGTCACAAACCTATAAAATCCAACAAACAACAAGCAACAATCAATAAATTGACCTAACCACACATACAACAAGAAAATTTAAACCAAGTGACATTTTTTGCTGGAATACTGTTGTATGATACTTCTCAGTATACCCATGTGATAGTTTTCCTTGGTGTGATATTTTTTATTTAGTCAAGCAATAAAAATTACTATTATGAGGTGATAGAGTTCAATACAAGCATGCAATACGTTTACCAGAAAAGTATCGCATAGTAGTACAAACAAATTTTGCATGATACTAGCAAAGTATTGCCTAAAATCTATGATTGTAAAAAAATGCAAATAGAATGCGGAAAATGCAAGAAATGCAGCAAGATAAAGAGAAAAACTAGGATGTTCTACCCCATGGTGGGTGCCAAAAATGTACACTCATAAGGTGTCACACTCTAAACCCTTCTATCCAAGTGATTCCACGAGTTTGGAATGCTTAAGTTTTAGCTTAGAGCTCCCTATTCATGGAGTGCAAGAAAGTATGTTTCAAGCATATGAAGACTCTTAGCTAAGCCTTAGAGATAATTGTGTTTCTAGTAAACCATAAAATGGGAGGTTCTTTAAGAGAAGAGCAAGAATTCAAGTGTCTACAATGAGAAATTTCAAAATGCAATCCAAATGTGAAGTAAGCTAATATAAAATGCAAAATGTAGCTATGTTAACAAGAATGAGAGTGTTACAAATCCAACTATTTAAGCTATGTGAGCTAGATTATGACAAAAAAGAACTAAGCTACATGCAATACGATTTCAAGCTAAAATGGTATGGATGTTAAAAAGTAGATAAGAAGTATAAGTTCTTTGCAAAAAATCTCTCAAGTATACAGATGGTAAACCTATCGCATAACAGTACTCAAGAGTTTACATCCTTTGAGAGTGAAAGATCTCTCTCTTTTAAAGTCATACGGATAGTCAAGATTAAGATCAAGGGTGGAGTTTGAAAATAAGATTAATCCATGTGCACATAGAAGTCAACCAATAAACAAAGAGTTGAATTTTCATATGAGACAAAAAGAATCTTTTTCTTTAATTTGCAAAATAGAAATAATGCTTTATGTGTGTACATTGAGTGGGTTAGAAGAAAGGGGGATTTTATTTAATTAAAAGGGGACATGTTCTTTTAATAAAATAATGAACTTAGGATAGTATAGTCAAACTATAGGTCATAATCAAATTAATTGATTTCTAGCAATTTGATCTAGGTAAATGATTAATTAATTTAGCCAAAATGTTGAGAAAGGGGCAAATAGACTAGATGACCATTTTTAGGTGATTACAATGGGGTCAGTTGTGTCATGAGTTTCTAGACAATGATGAGTTGGATAATATGCAAAATGTTTTGTTCATATTGGCCAAAGGTACAACATGTAAGAAAAGGTGGATGTTGAGTTGGATCAGTGGGCCCAATGTCTTTTAAGTAAATGTAGTAATAGTTGGAATCACTTACGCATGTCAATCAAATGATGATTGATGATTTTGAAGATAATCAAAATTTAACCAAAGTAGACACATGTCAAACTTCTAAAAAAGGTAATGCAACTTTTTTAAGTTTTAAAAGGAATCATCTGATTTAGCCTAAATTGACAATTAGGTTTCAAATTATGTGGTGTAGCTTGAAATATGACTGTTACAACATTAATTTTGATCAATGCAAGTTTTTGTGAAGCAAATTGCCATATAATTTATGATTCATCTCATTATTGAGTACCAAGCATCAAAGAATTTTTAGAGTGTAGAAATATTCAAAATTTCAAATTGTGTTTCCTCAAAGCCACGAATTAATGCAGATAGAATTCTAATTGGAGCAAACAAGTTTGTCTGGGTGAAACTGAATATATTTGTTTAGTCAAGAATTTGTAGTTGTAATTGAGATAATATAGATAAAATGTCTCCACTAAGGGATTTTTTTAAAAGGTTAGATTACCAGTTAAGAGTTGTGCATGATGATTTTCTGGAACAATTACCACAATCAACTAATAAGTCTTCCAAAGGAAAAGAAATAGTGCCTAAAAACCCTAGATTACTAGTTAGTGAGGGTTTCTATAACAAGGCCAATTGGTTAAGAAATGCCCAAACATCTATTGGGGGTTTAGAGCTTTTCCACAAATTGGTAAGCTAGTTGTCCTAGGTGTTTTCTTTGATGATGATTTATTTTCTATGATAGCAAAGAGATATGTCCCTATGTCAAGGATGGTTAATAAACATCGTGGAGATAATCTCTTTAGGGTTTAACTAGAGCTGATTAGGGAAGTTTTTAGGTTAAACCATAATCATGTAGTACATGAGAAAATTTACATGGAGGATTTGCAAGAAAGATATGATGCATAGAAGATGTACCTAAGGAGAGGGCCACTGTAGGAACACTTTGTTAAAATAGGTCAATTACTATTGGTGATTGCCAATACCCCAGAGACATTGTTAAGGAAATATTTCAATCCTTGGGCTCAAGCACTATATTCTTCTCTCTACAAAATATTTGGAATGGATGAACAAGATCACATCGAAGGATCCATTATTTTTAGCATTGCTTAGACACTACAATATGGAATGAGCTCAATTTTTGATTTCGCTACATATTTAACAGAAGAAATCCATGATGGATTAATAGGCATAAATAAGGCTAAAGTTGTAAAACCATTCTGTTGGTACTCAATATTGATGTACATATGTCTATACAAGGGTGTTACCTTTTTCTCAAAAGAGATGAAGTTGAAGCTAGAGAAGGATGCATATAAATTACTAGTCCAGCTATGGAGCACTAATATGAACTAGGAGGTGACTAATGCTAATTTCATCATATTTGACAGGTATTTTTCTTTCAAGCTAAGAATTATATGACTAGAGATAATCATAGAATAACTCAATCCTTGCTAGAATTGATTAGACTAAAAAATCATGCCAAAGGACTAAAGGTGAGCCATAATTGGGGAGACATTATCCCATATTTAGCCTCTATTATGTCTAGAGTGTATGGTTTCCTAGGGAAACCACATGTGTTTCCATATCAAGTACCTTTAAAGGTGGGGATTGCAGAATTCTAATGGCAAGTAGGAGGGTTAGAAGAAAAGGAACAATTAGGCATATCTAAATGTAATTTTTTCCCTCAGATTATTGTTGTCCACAATTTATTTTTTGTTAGGAAGGTTTGGAGGCAGTTGGAAAAAAATTAGAAAAATATCAGATGGCCCTATCCCATTCTTATTTTATAGATCCCAAAGGTTTCTATGATTTTTTTAAGGAGAGAACAAGAGATAAATCACATGAACATATTATTTATTTTCATGAAGATATAATTAGAAATCAATTTTTAGTAGAAGAGTAAGAGGTTAGAAAAGAAAAATGGAAAGTGTACAATAGGGTGAATGAATTTGTTAATGCCTTTGAGCCAAAGTATAATTCCCTTGCTGATAAGAAACATTGGTGTGCCAAAGTAGATATTCTTACGAATAATTTTGTTGGGTTTATGTAAACCTTAAATGAAAAGAAAGAAATTTTGACTCAAACTTATCTAGACAAACTCATTGAGGTAGAAAATAGGCTAGCTAGCAAAGCAGTCATAAACCTAAGCCAATACACATTGGAGAAGAGATTTGGCTATGTCATGGCAAGAAATATTCAGCCTATGCCTCTTTATAGGAGAGAACTATCAGAGAGTCCACCCACTACAGCTGTTGCAAAGAAGTAGAAGTTAGAATAGGGTTTCTCTTCCAAGATTGAAGAGTATTCTCCTTCACAAACCCCTATCCAAATAGATAATGAAGACTTCTTAAGGGAGAAATTGAAATAGATGGGAGATGAAAGGAATATTTTTACAACTATGGCAGAATTAGAGGAAGGAGTGCCTAAAGAGCCTCTCGTGCCATCATTAGCTCTTATTGTAGGATATTTTCAAGGTAGAGAAATTAACCCTATGGTGGAACAAGCATCTAAGAATTTTTTGGATGATGAAATCTTTGTAAAGTCTAGAGAATTTACCCAATTTTTTTGGAGCAGCAATATTAGCAATCTTGAGGCAAAGTGCAAGAAAATTAAAACAAAGCAACCTGATAGGCAGGACTCTGAAATTGAAGAAGAGTTCAAGGCTGGCCTCATAGAAGAGTTTATGAAAATAACCCCTAAGAGAGGGAGGAAATTTCTAAAGAACTAAGTGGATCATGATACTTCTTGAATGGGACATTGCTAATGTAATGTTCTTTGATGCAGTTAGAAAGGCAAAAGACACCCAGTTCAAAACTGAGGAGGAAATTTTGCAAGCCCGTAAAGTGTTGAAATATAGTGATGACCATCAAGACTTGGTCACATGGTCTATTTAGAAGATAGATAAAGCCATAATTGAAGAGGTCTCAAATTCTGAGTACATAGGCAATCTCATGGTTTACAGGGCAAAAGAGGTAGATAGTGACAAAGTGGCCCAAATGACTAAAGAAATGGTTGATTTTGAAGTTGTGATTGCTGCTAAAGACAACAATAAATTCTTGGAATTAAATGATAAATTTTAAAAGGTCTTGGATGCCTATGAAGAAAGAGGAAAGAAGATCAACCAACTAGAAAGCATGATTGCACAAGTGGATAAATAGTTTGGGAAAACATAGGTAGGTACACAATCTGGTTAGCATAGGATTGCTTATCCTCCTTTTCTAGTACCACCTTTTAATACCATCCCAATTGTACAAATTACTAGTACTCCTCAAGAGCCACAAATGTATACAAAAGAGGGGCTTAATGAGAACAAGGAAAAAATATACTCATTGCATGTGGAATTAGGCATCAAGCATGAAGATAGAATCAAAGATAAAATTTTGTATCTAGTAGACAGAGTTGGTTAGCCTTTGTTTTATTTAGAATTATCAAAATTAGTAGAGATATGAAATGATTTAATAAATAATGAGGAAAATTTAAGGCCAATTTTGGACAAATGGATTAGTAGGGATGATATCATAATAGCCCTTTGTTGTCATGTGATTAATTTTTCTAATGAATGAGTTGAAAGAACTTTTGACCAGGTTACTGATCTCTTAGATTTTGATTATAAGAGAAATTTATTGTAAAGAAAAATAAATATTTATTTCCTGAAATACCTTGGTAAAAAAATTGATCTCTTCCCACATGTACTTAAAGATATCGACCAGATAAGAGAAAAGGAGGAATGAGCTAAAGAATTGAATGAATTAATAAGCATCAAGCTTAATACAGTTGTAAATGATAAAAAGTATATTTGGTTTGCTAGAACTAAGGAGGAAGTGGTACAAGTAAAATTATTTTTTATTCTTTTAAACAAGATTCTAAACAAATAAGGAGAATTGGAAGAAATGTCTTAAGAAAGGAACAAGAAATATTGAGTTTCAATTGGCCTAATGATATACTCTTTGACAAGTGGGTAACTAATTATAGTCTAGCATTAACACATTTATTGAAAGAGACAATTGAAGGAGAAAACATGAACAAGTCTTTTGCTATAGAAAATGTGCATTTAATTGATGTATCAATGCAAACAGAGAGATTAGATGAAGAACAACCAATTAAAACTATGGACATGGCAGTTCAAACTGATGATATGGTAGGGGATCAACCAATTGTGATAAATATCTAGATTATTGAACATGATACATCAAGTATAAGCCAAGTGGCTCCATAGTTGGAAGAGAAATAGATGCAACATAGCCAATCACCAGATGTAGGAGATCAATAAGCAATTGCTACAAAAAAATTGGTCCCACCACTAGAAGATCAATGATAAAGACATTATTTTGCAAAATTGCATATGAGCACCAAATTTTGTCTTTTTGTGATAGTAACAGCTTTTTACCTTTTTTCTTTCTTTTTTTCTAAGGACAATTATCCTTTTCCCTCTATGCTCATAGCTTGTTGCATCTCACACTATATAAGTGAGTTCCTAAGGCTAGAGGAGGGTCTGAAGTCTGTATAACTTTTAGCGTTTATGCTATTGTCTACAGTTGGTCTAGTTTTCTTTGTGTTAATTATATGATGTATTCAATTTTGCAAATTAGAATATTGAATAATGAGTCTATCATATTTGAAGTTGTTATTGAGTTTATACTAGTAATGTATTAGTTTCAAAGAATATTAATACAAGGAGGGAGTTTTTAATATCTATGTCTCTAAATTTTGTCTCCATTTCATATTCTTGTTACTTTGGCATTGAGTGAGAAAATATCATGCAATTTAATGTAGCTTAGATAGGTTGTATGTCAATTTATTATTTCTTTTAATTCAAGGAATTAAGTAATTACTTCCATAAATTGATAGGGTTTCAAATAATTTGAGAGGAATATCATAAGAATGAGGTTTAGAGTTAACAACTAATAATTTTAATCACAACAAAATTATATAGTTCAAGTATTTACTAGTGTGACTCTATACAAAAAATGGATAAGGCACTTATCATAAGTTGTGATGCAAATTAATGCAATTTTTTGGTTACACAAAGTACATATAAATAAAATCAATTTTACTTTTCTATAATGAAGAATCAAAATGTTGGTCTTCACTTATTTGTAATAATATTTCTCTAAATTATAGGTAGCTACTATAATTAAGGAGTTATTAAAAATTGAAGAAGAATTATGAACATTGTCTTCTTTAGGGGATAGACCTGGAGAGAAGAGTGTGAATGAATGAACTATAAAAAAGAATATCAGAAATATCGAGTCAATCTCATCCCTAAGGTGCACCCACCTTGGCCCTACAAAGCCTAGAGTGTAGAGAGTCCTTGTGATTCTATGGAAGTTGGTCTAGATATGAAGAGAATTTAGTTCAATATAAGAAGTAGCTAACTATTAGACTAAGTCTTGTCTTCTACATCCAGTCTCATGAAATCTAGGGTGATAGTCATGTCTACATCCTCTAGACAATTCATTTATTACCATGTAAACTTGATAGGGATACATAAAAATCTCATTCCTTATATCCCTAAGTCCTTTATTTCCTTTGCATGGAATGAAGATTTTGAAGTTACAATGATGCAATTACCTCTTTTTGCACTATCGCCTAATTCATTACTTAATTGTTAGAGGGATCATGAAGGCACGATACAACCATCTCAATAGTTAGCATAGCTTTATAGCTCATAAGGATAGCATCTAGTTTCAAGTCATGAAGCTATGACTAACCATACATTGCATGGTCATAGGTCAAGTTCTCCCTTAAGAAAACCTTAGGGAGGCCACGATTTTCATAACAATTAGATCTTGTTAGGTCAATAGCTGGCATATTTGCAACTTTTTGAAGATGCAAAAAGTTTAGCCAATGCGAGAATATGAGCTTTTGACACATGTCTTGGTGGGCTAGGTGCATATGAGGTCCTCATCTCATTGTCACAAGGATTAACAACAAGTTAGGAATTTAAAAAATTAAGTGGGAAAACTCTCACGCATTCTTAAAAATGTGAACAATGTAAATCGAGTTTTAGGGATCTAGGGCAAAAAGTCAATTGGGTAACAAAATTTTAGGGATTTTTCTAGGGCATAACCAAATGAAAGGCACACAATCCCTAATTTCAAATGGATAACTAGATTTTTCACTATAATTTTGCAAAATTTTAAAATTGTGAAAAATCAAGCCAATATCCTAAATATGGATGACCTTTGAATGCACCTTGCATCCATATTTTCTTCCATGATGATCACTATACCTACTATCAAATATCCTTTCAATCAACAACCTCTAAACTCACATTTAATTCAATCTATACATATACATATACAGAAAATAATTTCACATAACTAGCTAAATTTTGTATCTAAATAATGTAGAGAGCCATGATAGGATTTGTTAGATTCATTAAAAGTGATCTTGCAAGCCTTGTAAAGAAAGTTACAATGCTTAGTCCTATTTCTTATCTAGATCATGTTACTACTCCCCTATCGAGAACTGCAACAAAAATCAACCTTGATCAAGTGCTTTTTGTAATTTTTTGTTAACTATATTTCTATACTTTAATTCATATTTATACCAACTTTCTTTAATGCTCACCATTTTCACTAATAGGTATACTTGGCTCTAGGAATCAATGAATTCAATACATCAATGTAAGTTATAGAATCGTCTATTGAATATCAATACAAATTTATGAATACAATACAATACAAATTTATGACTCAATATTTCATTTTACATTCTCTCTTTTATGCTGATTTAATCATTCTTTAAATCACATTTGGGATTTTCCATTTATTTTAGGGGAAGTAGTAGCTAGGGATTTAAGGCTATGAATCTATAGATTCTTCCAAGATATCAAAAGATGTTGATCTTTAATTACTGGTGAGCATATAATAAGTTTTGATATATATTTCTAAATATTGACTATATGACTTAATAGTGTCCATTTGAAGTACACATTCACTAGGGAGGTGTTGTAGAGATAGTATCAGATCTATACATCACATGGATGGACAATAGTAGTGTAGCGCAAGAAATATTCTTTCAAGATTTTGTGTCGCTAATTATATTAATTATATGACTTAATAGTATCCATTTGAAGTACACATTCACTAGAAAGGTGTTGTAGAGATAGTATCAAATATGTACATCACATGGATGGACAATAGTGGTGTAGCACAAGAAATATTCTTCCAAGATTTTGTGTTGCTAAAATCTAGGGTGATAGTCATGTCTACATCCTCCAGAAAATTCATTTATTACCATGTAAACTTGATAGGGATACATAAAAATATCATTCCCTATATCCCTAAGTCCTTTATTTCCTTTACATGGAATGAAGATTTTGAATTTATAATGATGCAGTTACCTCTTTTTGCTCTATCACCTAATTCATTTCTTAACTATCAGATGGGTCATGAAGGCACGATATGGCCATCTCAACAGTTAGCATAGCTTTACAACTCAGAAGGATACCATCCAATTTCAAGTCATGAAGCAATGACTAACCATACATCGTATGGTCACAGGTCAATTTCTACCTTAAGAAAACCTTAGGAGGCCCACGATTTTCATAACCATTAGATCTTATTAGATAAATAGCTGGCATATTCACACTTTTTGAAGATGTACAAAGTTTAGCCAATGCGAGAATATGAGCTTTTAACACATGTCTTGGTGGGCTAGGTGCATATGAGGTCCTCATCTCATTGTCATAAGGATTAACAACAAGTTAGGAATTTAAAAAATTAAGTGGGAAAACTCCCACACATTCTTAAAAATGTGAACAATGTAAACCAAATTTTAGGAATCTAGGGCAAAAAGTCATTTGGGAAATAGAATTTTAGGGATTTTTCTAGGGCATAACCAAATGAAAGGCACACAATCCCTAATTTCAAATGGATAACTAGGTTTTTCACTATAATTTTGCAAAATTTTAAAATCGTGAAAAATCAGGCCAATATCCTAAATATGGATGACCTTTGAATGCACCTTGCATCCATATTTTCTTCCATGATGATCACTATACCTACTATCAAATATCCTTTCAATCAACAACCTCTAAACTCACCTTTAATTCAATCTATACATATACATATACAGAAAAGAATTTCATATAACTAACTAAATTTTGTATCTTAATAATGTAGGGATCCATGACATGATTTGTTAGATTCACAAAAAGTGATCTTGCAAGCCTTGTAAAGAAAGTCACAATGCTTAGTCTTGTTTCTTATCTAGATCATGTTACTACTCCCCTATCGAGAACTACAACAAAAATCAACCTTGATCAAGTGCTTTTTTGTAATTGTTTGTTAACTATATTTCTATACTTTAATTCATATGTATACCAACTTTATTTAATGCTCACCATTTTCACTAATAGGTATACTTCGCTCTAGGCATCAATGAATACAATACATCAATTTAAGTTATAGAATCATCTATTGAATATCAATACAAATTTATGAACATCAATATTTCATTTTACATTCTCTCTTTATGTTGATTTAATCATTCTTTAAATCACATTTGGGATTTTCGATTTATTTTAGGGGAAGTAGTAGCTAGGGATTTAAGGCTATGAATCTATAGATTCTTCCAAGATATCAAAAGATGTTGATCTTTAATTACTAGTGTGCATATAATAAGTTTTGATATATATTTCTAAATATTGACTATATGAATTAATAGTGTCCATTTGAAGTACACATTAACTAGGGAGGTGTTGTAGAGATAGTATTAAATCTATACATCACATGGATGGACAATAGTGGTGTAGAGAAAGAAATATTCTTCCAAGATTTTGTGTTGCTAATTATATTTGTAGTTCTCATAGACATAATTCTTGTTAAATTAGGATATGTCCCTCCTATTTAGGTGTCACAATCATATAGGTTGTGTATCCTTAATTTAAATATCATGAATATCCATGATGCAATTTGCAATTCAAGAACTTGTGGATAAGGTCATTATGTCAATAGGCTACATGAAGTTTAATGATAAGAGAGAAAAACTTCTACTTCTAGTACTCATTAACCATTTCCATTAATTAGGAATTTTTATTTCTTTTGTCTTTTAGACTACATATGTCTAAGCTTATGATTGTAGTCAATGTCTTTTCATCAGAAGTTAAGCTTATGTGCACTACTTCACAAGTTGGAGAGCTAATTGGTGGGAGCCAAAGGGAGGAGCAATTGGAATTTATTGAAAAAAGGTATGTGGTGCAATGGGTTTTCTTTTTCATTCTTTGTAAAAAAAAATCATTTGAAAAATACTTTTTTTCTACATAACTTGTTTTTGATGTATAGTTGTAGCACTACTGAAGAGCTACCTTAAGTTACTAATCATTAATAGTATCTTAATTTTAGATAGCTACATTTACTTGGTTATTAGAAAAAAAAATCATATTCAATTTTTGAAGGGGTATCCCTTCAAAAGATGAAAACTTGTTCATATTTAGTTTTTGAAGGAGTATCCCTTCAATAGATGCGAACTGGTTTTGATCAATACATTCCATCAAAATGAGCTTCAAACTTTAAGTTTCAATGATGTGAAAGCTAACTAGAGTAGTCTATTTTTCACCATTGCAAGTGATCAAGGTTAACCTAGAGTCAAGATGGTGATGATGAGAAATGCATTATTTGCACTATCGAAATGGGTTAAGTGCAAATCCTAGTCAAGGATGCGTAGTTGCATAGTCATTATTCACACTATAATAGGGTTATTTGTTGAGTTAAGAACCTAAGTCACAATGGTGCAATGATAGTTAGTCTAATGGTTACAGTCCTTTTATAGTAGTCAATGGAAAGAAATAATAAGTAGTCATGATAGAGTGATCAATGGTTGAAAGTTGTCTTCATAGCTTTGCAGGTCTACACAGTCAATAAAGAAATGAAGTCACAAAGTTGCGATGGCATTAAATAGTTGGCTTCAGGATGTTATCATAATGTCATGGTTAAGGGGATTTGATGTTGAGAACAAAATATGACAAAAATGTTTCAATCATTATTTTTCATTGATTTCAAATCTATTATTTGCTAGTAAGACAACTACTTATATGATTTAACTACTATCACTTATTTGATTGATGAAAAAGATTTGATCAAAAGATGTAACAATAGCACCTAGAGGAAAGGTTGAGTTATAATTATGTAAAGAAATACAAAAATCAGTTAAGATAGTGATAACATGATGTATTCATAATCTACTTAAGGTTACAAAGGTTGGTTACACTACAAAAGTTTAAAAGAACAAGTTACACAAAGTTTGTTTGCCAAGCTTGACTGAGTGGATGGTAGGTGCCAAGAAAAGTCAATGCAAGCCAAGTAGAAAATTAGTTTGAGCGAGTAAAATTCTATTCTAGTATATGCTGAGTAGAATAGTGGATGTTGAGTAAATTTTAGTTGATGTCGAGCACCAGTAAACTTTAGTTCATGCCGAATGATTTTATAGAGGATGTCAAGCAATGTAGTATGTGTTGAGCATTAGAAGTAAGTTAATGTCAAGTGGCTACATATTTAAAAGATTGTGGATTTGATGGATCTAAACTGACAAGTTTATTTTCTTGGATTATGTGAACTAGGTGGAAGACAAGATTAATGAGTTGGAGACATAGAATTCAAGGTAAACCATTTTTAGAAAAAATAAAAAGGATTCAAGGAGAAGTTTCTAGAAGAGATATGAAATATATGGTAGATTCATTGAATCCTACCTAATCTATCCTACCCCTAAATTGGATGATCAAGAAAGAGTGGCAAAAGATCTTAATTTCCTATTTTAGGAATGGTTGGTTAGAAGTAAAGGTTCTAGGTGACCTCAGAGAAGGGTCTACAATGGCATGTTAGGTAAGAAGGCTTAAGGGTATAAATGCTTGAAGGGTGACCAAGCTATCATATCTACAAGGAGTAAAGGATAAGTAGAATCGAGGACTAAAATAGTAATTTATAATCTGTAAATGGAGTTGAAGGTTGTTATCAGATCAAGCCTTATTGTTACTCTCTAATAATTGTATCAGTCTAGGGTAAATCCTTTGGATTAAGGTTGACCTAATAGTCACTTATAAATCCTTTAACTAGGTGACATTCTAAGTGCATGGTCTAAAGTCCTCTAACAAGGCTCACTTCTAACAAGGTGATTAAAATCTTTTAACAGGGTCACATTTAACGATGAGTATTGTAACCTTTAACAGGGTTACCCTTTCACATCACATCACTTCAGAAGAGTGAAAAGGAGTAGCATATTATCGGTAGTTTTTCCAAATTGGGTTTCCACATAAATCATTGTGTCAAGTGTGTTGATGATCAAGAAATTTATGGTTAAGCAAGAGATATAGAATTTACCCTAGGTGACCTAAGAGAAGGGTCTACAATGGCATGTTAAACAAGAAGGCTTAAGGGTATAAATGCTTGAAGGGTGACCAAGCTATCATATCTGCAAGGAGTAAAGGCCACGTAGAATCGAGGACTAAAATAGTAATTTATAATCTATAAATGGAGTTAAAGGTTGTTATTTTAAAGTATTCCAACAATTGGTATCAGAACCATCTACTTAAGAGGACTAGTTTGAAGGTAGTAGAAGCACAAAGATGAAGATGTCAAAAAGAGAAGTACCCAAGCTTAATAGAGATAACTTTCTTTAATGGAGCTATACCTTGGAGGACTTGGAGATCATGCACAATCTACCATTACCACTAAGCATGTTGACCCTGCTAGAGCCCCAACTGCTAAGGATATGAAAAAGATGAAAGAACATAACCAAGCAATGCTTGAGATTGCCTATACCCTAAGCTATACCAAATTTGATGATATCAAAGTTCTCTATAATGAAAATTAAATATGAGATGCCTTAACCACCATCTATGGTGGAGACACCAATGTTATAAGAGCCAAAGCTAAATGTCTCAGAGGAAATTTTGATGACATGAGAATGGATGAAGGTGTAAATATTGCTCAATATATTGCAAGGATAAAATAAGTTGTTAATGCAAAAAGAGGAGCTAATGGTAAAATAGATGATGATACTATACTAATCAAAGCTTTAAGGACACTATTGCCTATATATGATATTAGAGTTTCTACAATTCAAGAACTAAGATGCATACCAAGGAATAATCTTTCACTTGAAGGTCTGGTAGGTAGACTCACTGCTTTTGAGCTATCTAACTTTGATAATTACAAACTTAAAAATATTAAATCTACTTTTAAAGCTTAAGTTTCATCAAAAAAATCTGATGAGAAGAAAAAGAAGAAAAAGATAAAGTATGTGTCTAGTGACAGTGATATAGATGAGGAGGATGTAGAACAACTTGAAGCACTATTGACAAGAAGATTCCACAAAGGTAAAGGCAAGTTCAAAGGTAAATTACTTATCATTTGTTTCAATTACAATGAGGTTGGTCATATTGCTACTAGATGTCTAGAGAAGAAGAACTAAAAGAGGTAGTGACAAGTAAAAAAGTAGGAGAGATGAAGACAACAAGGACTACAAAGACAAAGGCAAAAAGTCATGCTACATTGCTAAAGAGGAAACAAAAGATGAATCTGATGAACATGGTGATGAAGTAATGTATGTTGCAATAAAGGAAAAATTTGATGAAGATGAGGCAATTTCACTTATGGCTCGTGTGAACAAGAATAACAGATGGATCATTGATAATGGGTGTTCACATCATATGATTGGAGATAAAAGTAAGTTCATTACCCTGAATTGTTGTGATGGAAATAGTGTAAGATTTGGTAATGATGCACCATGTCTGATAAAAGGAAAAGGTTCTATCAAACTCACAAATAAGATTTTATGTTACAATGCTTGCTATGTTGAATGACTTAACTATAATCTCTTGAGTGTGTCACAATAGAACAATTTGAGATGTAAGGTTGAGTTTGAAAACAAGGTTGCTAAGATATATGACAAAAATAGAAAATTGATTGAAAAGGGTGATCAAACTAGGAGTAATCTATTCTATCTTGATATAGAGGATGCTACTTGTCTAGTTGTAAAATGTGATGATGTGTGTGTGGCACAAAAGGTTATGTCATGTTAATTTTGATAGCCTGGTCAGTATTAGTAACATGAGAAAAGTTATAGGTTTGCCTAAGTTGAAGAAGCCTGATAATATAATATGCAAAAAATGTCAATTAGGCAAAATGACAAAGTCAAATTTTAAGAGTAAAACTCATACCCTCTAAAAGTATACTAGAGATTGTTCATACTGACTTGTGTGGACCAATAGAAGTGCAAAGCTACAAATGAAATAAGTACATTATGTTGTTTGTTGATGACTATTCTAGAATGATGATGGTTATATTTCTAAAATAGAAATATAATGCTTTCCAAATGTTTA
The DNA here is from genome assembly GCA_028749045.1 of Cupressus sempervirens. Classification (NCBI taxonomy): domain Eukaryota; kingdom Viridiplantae; phylum Streptophyta; class Pinopsida; order Cupressales; family Cupressaceae; genus Cupressus; species Cupressus sempervirens. Next base: position 434,455,706 of record CM053793.1, on the reverse strand, counting down.
AGTGGTACTTAGCAAGAATTGAGAAGGAAACAAGTAAAAATATGAAGTGTTTGAGATCTAATAGAGGAGGCAAATTTACATCAAATGAGTTTGAGATGTTTTGTAATGATAGAGGAATCAAAAGATAGGCATCTACCCTAGAACCCCTCCACAAAATGGAATAGCTAAATGAAAGAACCAGTTTGTAATGGACTATGCTAGAACCTTAATGATAGAGAAAAATGTTGCTTTGAAATATTGAAGAGAATTTGTAAGTACAGCTGTCTATACCTTGAATTGTGTACAAGTCAAGAAAGGTACTCATTCAACACCTTTTGAACTATGGTATAGAAACTCACTCAATGTAAAATACTTTAAGGTATTTGGAGGAAAATGTTACACTCCTAAAGACTTCAAGAATGGTAAACTAGATGTAAACAGTGACGAAGGTATATTCCTAGGATATTCCATAACATGAGGCTGAACCTATAAAAGAACTAGAAGAATATAAATCATTTGTATACTCTTATGAAGGTATGCTTGCTAAAGAAGATGCTATAAATCAAGCTACAAACCAACAACAAGTTTCAGTGACTATCAAGTCACATACTATGAATGTCGAGTTGCATTTAGGAACGGAGCTACACTCAAATACTGAGTTACAAAATGAAGTTGAAGCACATTGTGATTATGAGATTAGTGTCTATGAAAGAGATGTTGAACTACCTAATAGAGGTGTACATAGTGACTCTGAAGTTGAAAGACAAATTGAAGAAATAAGAGCTGAAACAAAATTGTCCAAATATGTCAAAAGATATCATCCTACCATGTAAATTATTGGAGATAAAGAAGCTAGACCAATGACAAGAAATAGATCTAGAAATTATGCATATTTGTTGAGCATGAAGGAACCCAAATCAATGAGAGATGCTTTAGAACATGTGGACTAAAGTAAAGTCATGGAAGAAGAGATTGAACAAATTGAGAAAAACAAAATATGGACTCTAGTTCCTAGACCAGAAGACAAAAATGTGATTGGCACCAAGTGGATATTTAGAAACAAGCTAGATGAAAATGGTGAAGTCACAAGGAACAAGGCAATATTAGTTTGTAAAGATATGCACAAGAAGAAGGAATTGACTATGGACAGACATTTGCTCATGTTGCTAGATTGGAAGCAATAAGAACTTTACTTACTTATTTTACATATAAAGGTTTTAAAATTTATCAAATAGATGTTAAATTTGTATTTTTGAATCGCATATTAGAGGAAGAAGTTTACATAGAGCAGTCAGAAGGATTTGTTAATGTTAACAATAAGAACATGGTATTTAGATTACACAAAGCTCTATATGGTTTGAAAAAAGAACAAAGAGTATGGTATGAGATACTTCATAAATATCTTGTGAAGATTGGATTTGAAAGGACTAATGATAACAACAATTTGTATATAAAGATAGAAAAAAGAAAAGGTATTTTGTTATCTAAAATTTTGTGTTGATGATATCATATTTGGAGGTCAAGAAGCTTTACATAAGGCCTTTGCAAATGAAATAAAGCAAGAATTTTAAATGTCTATGTTTGGAGAGATCAAATTCTTTGTGAGTTTGCAAGTATATCAGTTTAAATATAATATATACATCACTCAGTCAGAGTATGTCAAGGAAATACTGAAAACTTTTGGATTACAAGATTCCAAACTAGTAAGTACACCTATGGTGATAGGACACAAGTTATCAAAGAATGATGATTTAGCTAAGGTAAATCAAACATTGTACAGGTCTATGATTGAAAAATTACAATATGTAGTACATAGTAGACTTGACATTGCATAATCTGTAGAGATAGTTGCAAGATTCTCTACTAATCCCAAGGTGAATCACTTGAAGGTTGTAAAGAGAATAATGAGATATCTTAAAGGAATAGAGGAGTATGGTCTATACTATAATTAAAATGAGAAATTTGAATTAATAGCCTATATTGATGTTGATTAGGCTGGAAACATTGATGACAGAAAAAGAACTAGTGGAGGAGCATTTTTCTTAGGCAAGAGGCTGGTTATATGGATTAGTAAAAATAAAAAATGCACCTCACAATCTATTGTTGAAGTTGAATATGTTGTTGCTGATGTAAATTGTACAAACATTGTATGGATCAAACAGTTACTCAAAGGTATGAAGGAAGAGATCATGCAAAACCAATGACACTTTATTGTGATAATACAAGTCTCATAAACATATTAAAGAATCCTATAATGCACATAAAAACTAAGCACATTGCACTCAAGTATTATTACTTAAAATAATTAGTTCAAGATAAAGAGATGAAGATGGAATATGTTAATACAAAAGAGAAAATTATTGATATCCTCACAAAAGCAATACCTAAGGATGCTCATGAGTATCTAAAAGGTAAACTAGGGGTGATACCCCTATCAAAGGCTATCTAAGTAACAAGATGAGTTCCCTGCATCAAATGAATTGATGTTCATATGTTTCACATTGATGTAGTGGATCTTACTTTAGGAGCTACCTAAAGTAATCAAAGAACTAAAACTTCAAATCAGTCACAAGTAAGGTAACAGAGGGAGAAACTAAAGAAGTTCATATCTGCATGTTAAGATGACAAGTCTTTGGCATTGTTGTCAAAGAAGGAGAGATTTATTGGTCAGAGGTAGAAATATAAGAATGAATTAAAATTGATCTTAGAGGGAGATAGTTGCTAATCAAGAGAACAAAGATAGAGAAAATCTAACATCTACCTAGTAAGAGGGAGATACAAGAAATAATTCAGAGGGAGTTATAAGGAAGGAGTTTTGTAACCTATTTAGAAGATGGAAGTTATTGATGGAGGGAGAGATTTCAATACAAGGAATGATTTTGTTTTTGGTATTGTCTTATTGTTTTAACCTAGTTAGTTCAGTTGCTCAGTTTGATTTACCATCAATGCCAAAGAGGGATATTGTTGAGAACAAAATATGACAAATATGTTTCAATCATTATTTTGTCACTCATGTCAAACCTATTATTTGTTGATAAGACAATTTCTTATATAATTTGAGTACTATCACTTATTTTATTGATGAAGAGGGTTTGATCAAAAGATGTAACAATAGCTCCTAGAGGAAAAGTTGAGTTATGATTATGTAAAGAAGTACAAGAATCAGTTAAGACAGTGATAACATGATGTATTCATAATCTAACTAAGGTTACAAAGGTTGGTTACACTAAGAAGTTTAGAAGAACAAGTTACACAAAGTTTGTCTACCAAGTTTGACTGAGTGGATAGTAGGTGCCGAGAAAAGTTAGTACAAGCTGAGTAGAAAATTAGTTGGAGCCAATTAAAACTTTGTTCTAGTGTATGTTGAGTAGAACAGTGGATGCCAAGTAAAGTTTAGTTGATGTCAAGTACCACTAAACTTTAGTTTATGCCAAGTGATTTTACAAAGGATGTTGAACAACATAGTATGTGTCAAGCATTAGAAGCAAGATAATGTTGAGTGGCTGCATTACTTAAAAGATCATGAATTCGATGGATCTCAGATGACAAGTTTGTTTTCTTGGATTATGTGAACAAGGTAGAAGATAAGATTAATGAGTTGGAGGCATAAAATTTAAGGTAAACAATTTTTAGGTGAATTCAAAAAATATTTAAAGAGAACTTTCTAGAAGAGATGTGATAAATGGGATAGATTCATAGTATCCTACCTAATCTATCCTAACCCTAAATTAGATGATGGAGAATAAGTGGCAAAAGATTTTAATTACCTATTTATAAGAATGGTTGGTTAGAAGCAAATGTTTCCATGTGTGAGAACCTAAGGAAGACAAGGAGACAAGGGTTTTTCTTCATCAAGTGACATATGAGAAGAGTCTTCAATCGCATGTTAAGAAAGAAGGCTTAAGGGTATGAATGCTTCAAGGGTGCACTAGTTATCAAAGTTACAATGAGTGAAGGCCAAGCAGAATGGAGGACTGAAATAGCGATATGTAATCTACAAATGGAGTTGTAAGTTGTTATCATATCAAGCCTTACTGTTACTCTCTAATAATTGTATCAATCTAGGGTAAATTCTTTGGATTAAGGTTGACCTAATAGTAATTGTTAAATCTTTTAACCAAGTGACATTCCAAGTGAATGTTCTAAAGTCCTCTAACAAGGGTGATTTAAATACTTTAATAGGGTCACATTTAACAGTGTATATTGTAACCTTTAACAGGGTTGGCCTTTCACAGGGCATCACTTCAAAAGAGTGAAAAAGAGTAACATGATACTGGTGGTTTTCCCAAATTGGATTCTCACATAAATCACTATGTCAAGTGTGTTGATGAATCTATTATATTTCATGTTTACATTTATGCAAATTTATTTGACAGTAACCTACAAGTTTTAAGTAATTGCATAATCTTATGGATGCATGCATGAAGATAAATGTTTTATGGGTTAACAAAGTTGTGAAAAGTTTTATTTATACATCTGAACCTTGGATAACTGATTCACCCCCCTCTCATTTATTCTAAAGTATTCCAACATTTGAGATCATTTTTAGGTCATGAAATTGCAAAAAATAAATATGAAATAGTTAATGGTCTTTGTAGCTTCACATTGATTTACCTATAGTTATAGTTTTTAGTCATGAGGTCATGAAATCAGGGATGATAGTCATCAAAGTGTAATCATGGTGTTTCATGACATTAAGGGATGTCTGGTAAAGATAATTGTCTCACACCATTGTATGGTTAAATAGTAGTTAAGCCCTAATCATTGTGAGCGTGTGAGGAAGTCCATTTTATAACATTTGCAATGTCATTGCAGTTGGTTAAAAAAATTGAACAAAACAAGTTGGTCAATATTTTGACCAATGCAATGACCAACACTAGTGGAACTTTTGACCAATATTGATGGAAACTTTGACCAAATATTTGTTCACATGTCAACCAATGGAATGACCTACACTGGTTGAACTTTCAACCAATCTTGGTGGCAATTTTGACCAAACATTTGCCAATATTTCAACCAATGTAATGACCAAAACTGGTGGAACTTTTGACCAATCTTGGTGGCAATTTTGACCAAAGATTTTTTGACAATTCAACCAATGCATCGACCAATACTAGTGGAACTTTTGACCAATCTTAGTCACAATTTTGACCAATACGTCCACCAGGTTGCAATGACAAAACAGTTCACTTTCAACCAAATAAATCATCACAATTTTGAAACCTACAAGCTTTGGTAGAAATTTTGATGAAAAGAATATCGACAATCCAATTGGTCAAAAATTAGACCAACATGAGTCAAAATTTTGACCAATTTTCATTGAAAAATGAGTCAAAATTCACTAGTAGCTCCTACACTTACCTTGCAATCTAAGTGTTCTAATCTAGAGTCGTCTTGTAGGAATTTTTGTTAGGTAAGGATGCCTTTGGTATGAAGTCAATTTTATGGCTAATGGCTCATTTTGGTGGCAATGTTGTAGGACTCTCATCACTGGCTATGTCTTTGAATTATTCGAGCGATTTCTCTACCTCTTTAGGTAATTTCTCTATGATTGGATTGACCTCATTTTATTTCATCATAATTCAAAATTTTATCTCATTGTCCTCCTTCTATAGATCACTAAAAAACTCCTTTCCACTAACTAACAACACATTGGGCGTTACTCTTTTTCCATCATCCTCTTTAACTATTGACTATATGATAGGTAGCCCCATTCTTCTTAAAATAATAGGAATTCTTCTCTTCATTGTAGAGGGCCTTCTTGTCATAATGTCATGATCTTCCCAATAAAAAGTTGAAGCATCCATGAGAATCATTTCACACAACACCTGTATTTTTCACTTCACTCTGAACAGTGCCCTTCTTTGTTTGGATTCCTCTTTAGTTGGTTCTTTGATCAAAATCCTTCTAAACATTAGGTTCTCCCCACTCTTAAGTCTATATTTACCTCTATAGAAAGTTTAAACTTCCAATGTCCTCTCGTACATAGTTGACTCATTTCTCTACTTGAGAAGTGGAACCCTTCTTAAGGAACCTATAGTAAGGGCGTCCCAACTAGCCATAATAATAGCATTTCATATTTATGAAAGATGAGCCTCTACATCCTCTTGCTATATTACCTCCTAATCTTTTTCCTCTATTTGAAACCCCTCTTGAAATAGAGTCTCCACTCTTCTATGAGAATTTAGAGTCACCTTGTGACCTTTTATCACTACTTTTTCCACCATAACCCCCTCTATATCCTTTGGGATCTCTTCATCTACCCCTACCCTTAGATTGGGTATCTTGTTTCTTCTTACCCTTTTCTTCCACCTTATGGGCTAGTAGGATCTTTGGATAGTAGTTTGGCTGAATAGAATGAGCTCTTCATTTATGCTCCATTTAAGTCAATTAAGGTATCAAGCTACCTTAATTATTTCATCCTCTTGTAACCTTGATCTTAAACACAACTTGTAGAAATCTTCTATGTAAGTGGCCACACCCAAGTCCTTCTATCTAAGGCCTTGTCATTTCTTATGTAAAAAAGTTTTGTAATCCTCAAGTAAGTAGTTCTCCCTTATCTTAGCCTCCATAACTTTCCAATAAGTTGTGGGTTTCTTTCTCTCCTTCTCCCTCTCTGACTACAAGAATTCTACCAAGTCAAAGACGACCCACTCATTTTAGACATATCCACCTTAACCTTTTGTTCTTTTGAGATTCCTTCACACTCAAAGTTGTTCTACATTCCCTCTATCCACTCCATTACCAATTTTGGCTCCATATTTCCACTAAACAATATAATTCCTTTCCTCCTAAAGCCTTGATTGCATTCAAGAAATGTTCTTCCTACAATAGTGGATTGGGTTTAGGTATTTCATAAATAATTTCTATTGACTTTCCCTTGTCATCTTCATTTTGCAATTTTTCATTAACTAGTTATCAATCTTTTCTACCACCTCCTCTATTTATTGTTCATGGCTTCTAGAGCCTCCTTTATGAGCTTGTTCTCCTCTTTCTATTTTTTCATCTCATTATCCAACTTGTCATTTGTCACCATTCTTGTTTCACCCATAGATTTCAACATAGAATATATCTTAGCCCAATATTTTTAGGGCTCTGATACCAATTTGATGGGGAGTTGCCAAGGAACCCAAACTTGTAGCATTCTCTACTAGACCTTAGCTTCTGGGTCTACTCTAGGGCCACTTCTCTGTCCTTAGGGATCACTCTAGACACCCTCTTCCTTAGGAGATTCAAACATAATCTATAATCCACAAGAAACTCACCACCAAGGTTAATTCCCCTTTACAATTTCTAATGATTTTTTCTCCAAAGCCACTCCAAGTCTTCAAAACTTCAAGTTCGGCATCTCCATGGATGGATGGATCTTGGAAATCTTCAATTCAATCCTATTGGGTAGGTTCTCCTATCTCTTTTTCTTTCTTCCTACTTGATCTCTCCAAATCCCTAAAAAGTAGGGCTAGTAGGTCAAGGGCCCCAATTAGGCCTCCTAATGTAGTGTTGGAAAAATTTCTCAACAATTCCCTTAAGGGCCCATGAAAAAAATCACCATACCAAATACCCTGTTGGAATGACTTCAATATTTTGTGGTTCTTAGGTGCCCTAGGTGTCTGTACACCCATAACCCCAAATTGTCTTAATTCCTTAAGGTTAATAGTAGATAAGGTTTTTTTCTCTTTTTCTTGTTTGATAGAGATTGAACCAAATGTACATATCTTGTTATACTTCTTGCTTCCATTTGAGGGCTTGCTAATTCACCTAGGGCAAGTTGATAAAAATAAAAAAGTATTCTATCATGCCTTCAAATTTAGTATTTACACTATACATTGAGTTCTCTTCCATTTCCCAATAGGTCATGATAGTTTTACAGTGGGATTTTATGGAAGAGGCATTTTTGTCTTCCTTACTCTAGATAAACCAATGAATTGGCTACAGAAGAAAGATTTTTTGCAAACATGAAAAAAAAAATAGAATACATAGATAAATTAATTACATAATTCCAACTGACTAACATGTATAGATATGGTAATCAATCAATTAAATAAAACTTGTTCCACTTGCAAGCGAAACTCTAACAATGAATGCACAAAATTATTTGATATATTCCCCAAAATATATTTTAGGTTCACCAACCTATTGATTAGGTTGATGATGGCCTTATATTCACAAAATTTATGAACTCCAACTATCCAAATAGTTCCATAACTACCAAGAGTCATTGTGCAACTTTTCAAAAAATGTTGTCAATGAGAACTTTGAAATTTTTTTGCATCATTGCTTTAAATTTGCCTTGAACCTTCCAAATTTATGTCTTTGGACCAAAATAGACTCTATATTATCTCGCTACATGTTTCTGACTCATCTAGCCATTTTGGAGGCTCCAAGACCCAAGTTACTCACCTAGTTGTAACTTAGCAACTTTTGGCAATGTGAGAAATTTTGTGTCAACACTTAACAACTAACTACCAATGTCTATAGTAGACCTATTAAACACCTAAACACACTTTTAGGGCTCTTAATTCCCTATTATACACTAGTGGTGTTCCTAAAACAACCAAGGCCAAAATTCTAAACCAACCCAACTATCTTATCACCCAACAACTAAACCAAATAGCTAGCCTCAACAATAGCAACAAGTTTATTCTACTGATCCTAATTAGTATTTTTCTTATGTTATCAACTTGAGAAATATGAACTTAAGGTTAGGAATAGTCTTACCTACACCTTCTCCTCTTGTAATCAAAAATTTATCATCTAAGGAGAATGAACAAGAGGATATTTGTTACCAAGTTCCAACTAAGGATCCCATGCAAAACCCATATTTTCTTAAGGTATATAATATTCACCTTCTTTCCCATAAATGTTGGAAGGTGAAGTTGGTCAAAAGAATGAAGAGCCTTCCTTTAACCTTCAAGACCCATTGAAGCACATATGTATAAAAATATCCTTTTTCCAAGAAATAAATGAAGTACCTAACTATAACAAGGATATTGAGGAATCATTTTAAAGAAACCATGTAGGAAAAGGAAGGACACTCAAACTATTTGTGTCTTAGGTCAACTCTATGACTTAATGCTAGGGAATCTTACCATCCCAAAATAGTCAAACCCTAGCAACTCTATTATGTAAATTATTATTAAGGGGGTTTGGATTAAGAATTATTTAGTGTACCTTGGAGTAATTATTAATGTCATGACTAAAGACCTTATGGTCCATATGAGTGCTTTAGACCTAAGAACTACACCTATAGTTCTATAACTCACCAATAGTTCAATTGTTAAGCTTGATGGAGTAGTAGAATACATAGTAGGCACCCTAGATTCATGGGAACACCCTACTAACTTCATTTTCTCAACTCCAAAGAAAACACTAATGGGATATCATGTGATATTAAAAAGGCCTTGGTTAGCCACTAAAAATTCTTAGATAGGTTGTAGATTTAGAAGCATAACTATCTTTAGTGGATATAGCTCCAAGAAGCTCAACCTTTATACTCTATCCTAGCCTAAACTTGAGCCTGAATAATTAGTTTTTCCATATTTAGGAGAAGAAGTGGAAGATGCAAATTATGTTACAAATTTGATGATGATTAAAAGATATCCTTTTATTGAAAATAAAGAAGATGAAGAAGTGTTTCTCGATGTCTTACAAAATAACTATGGCATAGAGTACCCACTTTGTGAAGAAGTTCCATGCCTTCCAAAAATTTCTTCCCATATCTACTTTAGCACATTGTCCTACAAAAATTGACTATTTACAAAGTTTTGTTGTCCCATTAAGTAGAGATACCTTTTTTTTAGAAGTGTCTATGCTAGAATTGACTTCACAGGTAGAAGTAGGTGTGAGAAAAGTCTTTAATATCAATAGTAAACATGTTGCTAAGAAAAAAGAGTCTATTTTCCATAAGCTTAATACCCATAAGATTAATTTTGCTTGCAATAATAGTGATATCAAAAGATTAGATCCAAATCTATGTACATACAAAAAAATTATTAATAGTGAGTTCAAGCATGTTAAATAGTTCCAAAGGAGAACTAACCCATCCCTAAAAGAAATAGTTAAAGAAGAGTTGTAGAAAATGTTAGATGTTGGTTTTACCTACCTAATCTCAAATAGCCATTGGGTTTCTCCACTGGTTATTTTATCTAAGGAGGAAAATGGATTTTATGTAGCTTATAAGGAGCATAACTTAGCAATTAAGAAATATCATTTTCCTCTACATTTTATTGATCAAGTCTTAGAAAAATTACAAGGGAAAAGGGATTTCTCTTTCTTGATGGTTTTAGTGGATACATTCAAATAAAGATTGCTCCAAAGGATCAATAAAAGAATACCTTCACATGTCCCTGGAGGACATTTTTCTATTCAGCCTTACCTTTTGGTGTTTGTAATGCTCCTAAAACTTTCTAAAGAGTTGTGATTCATATTTTCTCAAATATTTGATGCAAGGAAGGATACGAAAAACTAGGGCCAATGGCACATCCAGCTCTCCAAACCACACTACAAGAGTTAACACAATGGAAGTGAAAATAAAGAATAACAACCAAAAGAAGAAGAATAGTAAAATAATTTTATTGATTCTTCAAATATTCAACATACATGCCCAGTTGTAAAGCCTTCTGGGTTATGTTCAGATACAAAATACATTCATACACAAAGATCAACAACAAATTCGCACTTTCTAATTCTACTCTGCAATCCTCTTCAAAACTACTTAAAAACTACCCTAGCTCCTAGCCTAAACACTTTATTTATACTAGCCAAAACAACTAACAAATCATTCTAGAACATGAAGAAGCCACAATTCAACTCTCAGAAAATATTAAATGAAAATGAACCTAACATTAAATGCACAAGTCAGCTTGCATCAACAATTAACTATCCATAAATTGATGTCCAAGAAAAATCGTGATATCTCCTAGCTCTGATTGAGTTAGAACTCACACTTAAAATTTTAGGTATATATCTAGATCCTCTACAACCCCTTAAGTGCACAAAGGCTGATTCATCAAGAAAAAGTGCACATCCAATTTGAAAGTTGAGCATAGAAAACTGTCGCATGGAACTGTCAAAAATCAATGTTCCAGGAGAATTGCCATATCTCCCAACAAATAAGGAGTTAGAACTTGTGCCTTAGATCATAGATATTAATATAGGCCCTCTTCAATCCCTAAAGTGATCAGCCCTTCATTAATTATGAAAAATTAGTTACATGGTCTACAATAGGTACCCAGAAACCAGAAAATAAAGGTTTAGTAGGACACAGTTTCAGCAGCAAGATAAGAATTGAAAACATGTAGGATAGAAGTGCAACCCAGGATGCTCCTACATCAGACAACCAAGGTTGGAAGAAATGATTCTCCAAAATCATTTAGATCTCACAACCTAAGCTGAATCCAACTCAGATTGAGAAATCCATCAAGCATCTTCCATAAGCATGTTCTTCCACTTCACCAAATATTCATAATAATATTTTCCTCTTGTGCTCTTACCAATTCTTTGATCCAATAGCTATTCAACTTCTTCAATTTTCTTCTTAGGATAGTCCTCTAATATAATAACTTCATCATCTGACTCATGATACTTTTTTAAATCAGCAACATTAAATATAGTAGATATTTCCATGTCATCAGGTAACTTGATTTCATAATCATTTCCACTATCAAACTTCTTTAAGAACTTACAAGGTCCATACATCTTCATCTTTAGCTTACTATATGTTCCAATAGGAAATTTTCATTTCTTCAAGTGAACCATAACCTCATCACCAACTTGAAAATCATAATGTCTTCTAGATTGATCAGCGTTCTCCTTATACTTTTGATTACTTTGTTCCAACCTCAACTTCACTTCCTTCTGAAAAGACTTCATGAATTTGGAAAATTCTTCTCCTACAACACTTCTCTTTTCTTCACCAGTAATATCTCTCAAATTCAATACTCCTCTAGGCTTCATTCTAGTAATAATTTCAAAAGGTGTCTTTCTTGTACTCCTATTCATAGAATTATTATATGCAAATTCAACTTGTGTTAATACCATCTCCCAATTACTTAGTTTATTCCCAGCTAAACATCTTAGCAAATTACCGAAGCTTCTATTTACAACCTCTATCTATCCATTTGTATGCAGAAGGAATATAGAACTAAAATTCAATTTAGTACCCATCTTCTTCCACAAAGTCTTCCAAAAATAACCAACAAACTTACTATCTCTATCAAAAATAATACTTCTCGGTAATCTATGCAACCTCACAATATCTTTAAGGAAAAGTTCAGCAACATGCTCAACATCTGATGTCTTCTTATATGGTATGAAATGAGCCATCTTAAAAAATCTATCCACCACAACAAATATGGAATCATACCCCTTCACTGTCTTAGGTAATCCAAGAACAAAATCCATATTGATGTCACTCCAAGGTTTCTCAGGAATAGCAATAGGTGTATAAAAACCAGTATTTTGACTCACTCCTTTTGCAACTTGACAATCTCCACAACTCTTTACAAATTTTTGAACATCCTTATACATTTGTGGCCAATAATATTTCTCTTTTAGCAAACTCAATGTCTTATCAATTCCAAAATGTCTAGCTAATTCACCACTATGCTTTTCCTTAATAAGATTCAACTTCATAGAACTTCTAGGAATACACAACTGAATACCTTTAAACAACATGCCTTCTTGAATGAAATACTCATCACAATTACTTATGTGATTGGTCAGATTTGGTGCTTTGCACTCTCTCCATGCCTTAGAAAAATTAGGATCAGCATCATACAACTCTTTCATTTCATCAAAACCAAGAACTTAAACCTTCATTTCAACCAACAAAGAACATCTTCTACTCAATGCATCAGCAACTCTATTAGTAACTTTACTCTTATTCTTGATAAAAATTTAAAATTCTGCAAGTACTCAACCCACTTCTTATGTCTTTGATGCAATTTATGTTGACTTCCCAAGTATTGTAAAGCTTTATGATCAATATACAACACAAACTCCTTAGGAATCAAATAATGTCTCCACTTCTTCAAAGCTTGAACAATAGCACAAAACTCTTGATCATACACAAAATACTTCCTTTTAGCATCATTCAACTTCTCACTAGAGAAAGCAATGGATTTACCTTCTTGACTTAATAAAACTCCAATTCTATTACCACTTGCATCATATTCAACTTGAAATACTTTTTTAAAATTAGGCAAAGCCAATATAGGTAATTCAGCAACCTTTTGTTTCGAAGTCTCAAAAATCTATTAGCTCCATGTGTCCACTTGAATTCCTTTTTATCTCCCCTCATTGGCTCAATCATAGCATTATAAACATAACTAAAATTATTTATAAACTTTATGTAAACACTAGCCAAACCATGAAATGATCTTACCTCACCCCCATTCTCAGGTGTAGGCCATTCCAAAATTTATTTGACCTTCTCAGTATCCATCTTCAATCCATTAGCTGAAATCACAAATTTCAAATACACAATCTCCTCTTGCATAAAAGAACACTTTTTCAAATTAATCAGCAACTTTTCCTCTTTCAAACTCTACAATACTTGTCTAATGTTCTCAAGATGTTCTTCCTTAGTGTTACTGAATATTAGAATATCATCCAAATAAACAATCAAAAACTTACCCAAGAATATTTTCATAACTTTATTCATCAACATCATGAAAGTACTAGGTGCATTGGTCAAACCAAAAGGCATATCCAACCATTCATACAAACCATCTTTTGTCTTGAAAGCAATCTTTGATTCATCACCTTCTTTGAATCTGATCTGATGATAGCCACTCTTCAAATCAATCTTGGTAAAATACTTTTCTCTACTCAAACAATCCATTATGTCATCCATCCTCAACATAGGAATCCTATATTTCACTATGATTTTTTTAATAGCTCTACAATCAGTACACATTCTCCATTCTCCATTCTTTTTAGGTGCTAATATAGTAGGTATAGCACATGGACTCAAACTTTCTTTGATCAAACCTTTCTACAATAACTTATGTACTTGTCAATTAAGTTATTCATTCTTTCTAGTTGTTAATCTATATGGTGTTTTGTTTGGAAAACTAGCTCTAGGAATTAAATCCATACAATGACTTATACTTCTTACTGGAGGTAACCCATCAAGAATATCATTGTCAACAATATCTTTATATTCATTCAAATATTTTGAAATTTTTGTTGTCACTCTGTCATTACCAACTTATGTTGCTCGGTCAATACTATTAACACTTAGTCCTTTAGGAACTATAGCAAAACAAATTTGATTGTTCTTTACTTCCTTTTTAAATTGCTTTCCATTAACCATGCAAACTTTTATTTTAGTACAACTGACCTCATCTAGACTTTCAATTAAAGGAAACAATATTTGTTTCTTCCCATTTATCCAAAGAGTATATTGATTCAATCTTTCATCATGTACAACATATATATCATATTGCCAAGGTCTATCCAACAAAATATTACAATAATCCATGGGCATAATATCACACAACACTTCATCAAAGTAATGTCCAATTTTGAACTTCACAATACATTGCTCACTTACCAATATCTTATGCTCATCTTTGATCCAAGAAACATGATAAGGTTTTGGATGTTTCAGCCTCTACAACTACAACTTTGTAACCAGATCTTCTCATGCCAAATTTTTAGAACTTCCACTATCAATGATTACCTTGCAACATTTTCTAGCCATCTTACATCTGGTCTTGAAAAGACTTCTTCTAAGGACAGGTTCCTCATCACTTCCTTTATTACATAAGGTTCTTCTCACCATCAAATTTTCTCTAGCCTCAGGTCCACTTGGTGAATTCTCAATGTCCTCTTGAATCACAACATTTCTATTATTTTTTCCACTTTCAGGAGATCTACATTCAAAAGATCTATGCCCTTCTTTACCACATCTAAAATAATTACCATGGAAACCACCTCTAGGATAAAAATTACCTCTTCCTCAGTAAGATCTAGTACCTCCTCGATATGAGCTACCACCTTTCCACTCAATCTTGTCTTTGTCATCATTCTTCCATTCAAATTTTCCTTTGTCTTGCACAAAATTATTAGATTTTGCACCTTCACCATAAGATCTACATCTACCTCTTTGTCTTTGTTCATGCTTCTTTGTCAAGATCTCCTCAACTTTCAAGGCATATTAAAATGCTTCTTCTACACTTTCCAACTTCACAAAAATTATTTCATCTTGAATTCTAGATCTTAATCCATTTATGGACCTTGCAATTTTCTTAAAATCATCATCCACATGTCCAAATCTGATGTCCAATCTATAGAATTCCTCAGTATACTCTTTCACAGTCATGTCCTTTTGTTACAAATTTTGTATCTTTCTCAACAAGCTAACTTGGTAATTAGTAGGGAGGAATTTTTTCTTTACCTTGTTTACCATCTTTGGCCAAGTTCTAATCTTCTCCTTTTCTCTCCTTTGTCTATCAGTTTGTAAATGCTCCCACCAGACTAATGCATGACCTTTCAACCTAGTAACTACAATCTTCACCTTTCTATTATCAAGAGTGTTTTCATACTCAAAGAACTTCTCCATTTTTGAAATCCAATCAAACACAGCATTGGTATCCAATTTTCCATCATAAGGAACAACTTCTATAGCAAGCTTTGAATTTTCCCTAAATAACACTCTCAACAATACTTCCTCATCTTGATCTTCTTCAAATTCTAGATTATAGTTTGATGCTACTGCTTCATCATCACTTACATCATCGAGATGTGCTCCTCTCTTCTGGGCCATCTCCACAACATTTAATCTAGCTAAAATTTGTCTCAAGTAATCCAATATAGCATTACCAGCATTTTCTCTACCACAAACCATCTTTACAAATCAAGTTTCTGCAAGATCATAACCCTCTGCAAGTTATAGGTCAAATCTACAGATCTACAACCCTACAACCAATATCCAAATTAGGGTTCTACATGATCCAAGCTTCACAATGATGAACCTCAAGCTTTGATACCACCTAATGTAAGGAAAGAGAGGGAAAACTAGGGCCAATGGCATTCCTAGCTCTTTGAACTACCCTGCAAGAGTTAACACAATGGAAGCGAATGCAAAGAATAACAAACAAAGGAAGAAGAAGAGTAAAATACTTTTATTGATTCTTCAAATATTCAACATACATGCCTAGCTATAAGGCCTTCTAGGTTATGGCCAGATACAAAATACATTCATAAACAAAGATTAGCAACAAATTCGCACTTTCCAATTTTGCTTTGCAATCCTCTTCAAAACTGCCTAAAAACTACCCTAGATCCTAGCCTAAACACTCTATTTATACTAACCAAAATGGCTTATAGATCATTCTAGAACATGGAGAACCCAAAATTCAGCTCTTAGCAAATATTGAATGAAAATAAAACTAATATTAAATGCACAAGTTGGCCTGCATCAGCAATTAATTGTCCAAAAATTAATGTCCGAGAAAAATTGTGATATCTCCTAGCTCTGATTGAGTTAGAACTCATTCTTAAAACTTTAGGTAAATATCTGGGTCTTATACAACCTCTTAAGTGCGCAAATGTTAATTCATCAAGAAAAAGTACACATCCAATCCAAAAGTTGAGCACAAAAAACTATCATGCAAAACTGCCAAAAATCAATGTTCTAGGAGAATTGCCATATCTCCCAACTCATAAGGAGTTAGAATTTTCATCTTGGACCATAGATAGTAATATAAGCCATATTCAATCCCTGAAGTTTCTAGCCATTATAGAAAATTAGTTACATGGTCTAAAACAACCACCCAGAAATTAGAAAACACAATTTTAGCATAACACAGTTTTAGTAGCAAGATAAGAACTGAAAACATGTAGGATAGCAGTGCAACTGAGGATGCTCTTGCATTAATATTTCATGTGATTGCATGGAAATTTATATTAATGACTTTATTATTTATGGTGCAACATTTGAGGAAGCCAAATATAAATTGGAGAAAGTACTACAAAGGTGTAAAGATCATAATTTGTCACTCAATAGTCACAGGTGTTTCAAGATGATGCAAGAGGGAGTAGAGTTGTGATGCTACATCTCTATTGTAGGGATATATGTAGACCCTTCCAAAATTAAAGTAATTTCTAGTCTACCATATCCTACTAAGAATTTATTGTGCATGTTGATTACTTTAGGAGATTCATTAAAGATTTCAGTCAAACAACAAGGCCTTGATATATTTTTCTAAAGATGGATGCCAAGATTTCTTGGACAAAAGAGTGTGAGAAAATATTCCTTAATCTTAAAATAAACCTCACATAAGCATCAATTTTGAAAGGAGTATATTAGTCACTTCCATACCATATTCATGTTGAAGTGTCAGATTATGCTATTTGTGTTGTCCTACAAAAAAAGAGTGGTGTAAAAAAACATGTGATCTATTATGTCAACAAGAACCTATAGGGAGCTAAACTCAACTACATTGTTATCAAACAATAAGGCCTCAATATATTTTTCTAAAGAAGGATGCAGAGCTTTCTTGGACAAAAGAGTGTAAGAAAGAATTCCTTAATCTTAAAATTATCCTCACACAAGAATCTATTTTGAAAGCACCAGATTGATCACTTCCACTCCATATTCACATTGAATAATCAGATTATGCTATTGATGTTGTCCTATAAAAAAATTTATGTATAAATCATGTAATCACACTCTTTTGTCCTAGAAAAGGACATGTTCTCAATTATTTTCTAAAGAAGGATGCAGAGCTTTCTTGGACAAAAGAGTGTAAGAAAGAATTCCTTAATCTTAAAATTATCCTCACACAAGCATCTATTTTGAAAGCACCAGATTGATCACTTCCACTCCATATTCACATTGAATCATCAGATTATGCTATTGATGTTGTCCTATAAAAAAGTTATGTAAAAATCATGTAATCACACTCTTTTGTCCTAGAAAAGGACATGTTCTCAATTATGTATTCCCTTAACAAGTTCAAGAATTATATCACATGCCATCAAATATTTGTTCATAATAATAATGAAACAATCTAATAGCTCATGAACAAGAGTTCAATCTTAGGGAGAATAGCTAGATGGTTATTTTTTAATAGGAATTTGATATCATAGTTATGGACAAACTAGATATAATCTAGTTCGTGATTTCCCATCTAGAGTCCAAAGACAAGATGATATTGTAATCATAGAATATTATTTCCTTGATGAACATTTCTTTTCCATTAAGGCCATTCATACATGGTATGCAAACATAGAAAACTATTTAGATATAGGAAGAAATTCTCCTCACTTCTCACCTAATGAAAATTTATTTTTAGTAAAGAATAGATTTAACTTTTCTTCAATTGTAGAATGCATATTTTATACCAAGCCAAACCAAATAACAAGGAGAAGTGTGTGTGTGTGTGTGTGTGTGTGTGTGTGTGTGTGTGTGAGAGAGAGAGAGAGAGAGAAACTCATGAAATATTGCATGTATTCCATGATGATTCCTATGATGGATACTTTGGTACTAAGAGGGCATCCATGAAGATCATAATAACTAGATATTATTGGTCAACTCTAGATAAGGATGCAACCATGTACACAAAGTGGTTTGATAGATGTCGAAGGATGGGGAGGCCAACCAAATTAGATGAAATTCCCTTGTTTCCACAAGTCATTCTTACACTCTTTGATAAATGGTAATTGGACCTTGTAGGCCCTATTGATCCACCTTCAAATGGAAAGTATTATATTCTTGTTTGCACTAATTATGTAACAAAGTGGGTTGAATCTAGGCCTATGAAGCAAGCAAAGGGACAACAAGGTAGAAATATTTCTCTATGGGGAAATATTTACTAGATTTGGGGATCCTAGAGAAATAGTGATATATCAAGGGGTACAATTTACTTCCTTTCTCATCACTTTAATCACCCAAAAATGGTCATCTAGACTACTAGCCCCTTTTCTAGCAATTTTCCATAATTTGTCTATCACTTATTCTTGATAAAATCATTATTTTTCTATTTATTCAACTATAACCTATGGTTTGACCGCTTTATCCTAAGTTCCTATTTAATTAAAATAACTTTATCCCTTTTAATTAAATAAAAGGCCCCACTTCCCACTTATCCTAAGTGTGCACACATAAAACATTATTCATATTTTAAAAATAAAATAAAAGGCATTTTTGTCTACACATAAATGCACAATTTTCTATGTGAGAGGAATCTTCTATTTTTAAACTAACTTTAATTCTCCTCCACTCATTTCAAACACTCTCAAAATTCAACTATTTATAGTGATTTTTGGAGATTCTTGTGCATGTGGATCACTAAAGATGCATTCCCCTCCCTAGATTAAGACTCTCTTGGCTTTTAATCTCAATAGTCTGTATTTCTTTAAAAGAGATGGCTCTCTCCTCATTTTAAAATCTTTACACTCTCATGCTAACATTATGCTACATGATTTCTAGGTACTTTTGGAGCTTTGGAGAACTTGGGACATTCTTACACTTGCATTATACATACTTGCATTCTCATAGTAGCTTCATGACATGTCTAGATTTTTTTTCTTTATGATTTAGATTACCTCACATAGCTTAAGTAGGAAGGATTTTTAAAACTCCCATATTTCTTATATAGTTTACATCTTGCATCTCATTTAGTTTAGATTGCATTTTCATTTCATATTCTTGATTCTTGGATATTTGCACTCATGGCCTCTACTTCTTTGAGTCTCTCATTCTATGGTGCACCTTTTAAGGGTTACATAGATTTTTTTCATTTGAGAACCACCATTACATTTCTTGCACCTTTGCACATCATAGATACAGAGCTATAAGTCACCTCTTGAGATGCTCTCTCTTTCATGGGCATTCTCAAGAATAATGGTTTATAGAAGTGTGACACATTTTGTACACATATTTTGGTGCCCACCGTGCGGCTAGAACCAAGCTTTTAGCTCCATTTTCTTTCTTTAATTTTAGTTGCATTCTCATTTTTTACTGTTTAAAATAACTTATTAGATCTAATCAAGTGGTTTTGTAGTTTCTCACATTGGTTTTAAGGCTAACCCTTATGCAGATTTATTTGAAGGCAAAAACCCTAGTTTTTGAAAGATTTGTCCATATCTTTCAAACCTTTTTGAGTTAGGATCTAGAATTTTTTACACATTGAGGATGTATCTGAGATGTCTTAGTCCATTTTTCAGATTGTATTGAGTTTATTTGCGTTATTTATGAGTTTTTCTTTTAGGTCACAAATCAATGAATTTTTTGGAAACATTTACATTTTTTGAAATCTCTTTTAAGTTATAAGAGGGGTTGGTTCTTTGTGTTTTGAATTTGGAAGTCACATTAGGGATCAATAACTTGATTTGAAAACACTGGTATGTTTTGACAAAATGAGTCCGTAGGGCATAAATTGAGAAATATTGCTAAATTTCTTACATATTTGGAAATCTCTTTGGACTTTAGTAGGGGTCTCTTCTGTTCATTTCTATTTTTGGAGACAAAATAATATAAAACAAATCAAATCTTTTTTACTAGGTCAAAAAAAAAGTAAAAAAGAGAGCATTAGTGATTTGTTTGTACTTTTTTTTTTCATTTGTTGGATTTTTGAGGCAACTAACCACTTTGTGTTTTAGGCCTTACTTATTTTTATGCCCTAACCTTATTATTTTGTAGGGGTTTCATGCTTTCTTTCCAAAACAAACCAAAAGACCAATTGTCAAAAATAAAAGGGCTACTAACGTGTCTGCAGGGCTGCCCTACCTATAAAGAAAAAAAAACAATTTCATTTTTCATTTCATGCTTTCATGTCTTTATTGTGCTTGCCTAGTTTAACCTAGATTTTATTTTTGTATAGGCACATAATTATTTTCTTTACTAAAGCTTGTCACTTGGTAGGAGAGTATGCTCTTCACCTTTAGGTGAATCAAAAATCTTGACCCATTTGATATGCCAAGGTGGGGTAAGGGATACATTAACTTTCCTAGCATGTCTTGAGGAAGCATTAGGATCTTGGATTGCATTGGTGCAAACACTTGTAACCTTGGTTCTTTGTGTCATTTGTCTTTTTTTAGTCTAGAATCCTTTAGTGGGCCTGTACTTGAGAGATCAAGAGGAATGACCCAAGTGGTGACAAGTAGACCTAGCGCTTCCAACCCACTCAAGGCTATTAAGGACACAAAACCTTGGTATACAGAGTACTTGTCTTCATATAGTGGAAGTACTTGTGGGATTGTGACCATGAGTAAATTATCACTACGTGAGAATGGTTAAGGTACTATTGTGGCTGTGAGGTCCATTACTTATCATATGATAAGGTGTCCCATATCAGGAGCAAGAGGAGTGTTATAAATAGAAGCCCTTACTAGACACCTTAGGATTAGAGGCCACCCCTATTTTTTTCACTCAATATCTTGGTGCAAGGATCGATCCTAGTGGACAACCTATATCACACCAAGATTTGACTCATCATATGTATTCCTTTAGATGTGGGTAACCCATCTATCATAAAGCCAATATCTATTATGGGAAACCACTTTCTCTAAGACAATGGAGCATCAAGTTGTGGGCCAAGGTATTGAGTAATTTTTCATGTCCTTTAGGTAGCTATTGCTTGATGTGCTTTTGAGTGCTAGACCCATGGAAATATTTTGAGCATACACATGATGATAGTTCTAGTGTTTTCCTTTTTAGACCTCACATATAATTGTATAATACAAGGTTGATTTGTCCCTTTCTTGAATTTTTGAAGATTACTCCATGTGTCACTATCTTTCTTGAAAACCTTTATTTTGAACATCAAACTTCCTATACTATCAACTATTGTCAAACTTTGTCAACCAAGTCAAAAAATCAAATGCAAACATTTTCTTGTGTTGCTTGTTAAGGGGAGGTTTATTATGTGATTTTTCTTTGATATTTCTCCAATGCTTTAACTTTCTTTAAAAAGCTCTTTGGTTGTAGCACTCTTGGTCTTTTCCATCTTCATGGTCAATGTGAACCTACTAGGACCTTCTTTTTGGCTGAAATAATTACCTTGATCTCTTGACTACACTCTTTGATTAGGAAAATTTCCACTTGTCATCTCATTTTTTCTATCTACTTAGCTATTTGTCTTCTTTCCTAGCTCTTGACTCAAATCTTTGGTGTTGTAAATTTCTTGAACACTTTGATTGATAAGTCAGTCTTTCATTGCTACCTCTCTTTGACAAGTAAACACTCTACCTCTCTAGTTTGGACATCAAGTTATCTTGTGTCACATTATTAGCTTCATTTAGTCTCCTTCATGCTTTAATTTCTATCTACCACTATTGGCTTCAAATATTTGTCTACCAAACCTCAACTAAGCATAGATGATCATGAGCTCCTCCATGCCACTAAAGAGTTTCAAGACCTAAGCATTCAATATAAAGAGCTAGAAGAGACAAATGATCTTACTTACCTTAATCTCACTAAGTGCATAATGGGAATGCACTCTAAATTTGAAAAAATGGTAGAGGAGAATATTGCACCATTACATGAATCTTTCTTAAGGCCTTTACATGCATGTTAGTCCACTTCTTTAAGGTCATCTTCTTTTTTTAGGTCTACTTATTCCACTCCAAGACATCAATTGTCTTCATCTTCTATATCCAAAAACCTCTCTAAAGAGAAAAAAAAATGATATCTCCATTAATCCTATGTCAAAATTTCATGATAAACCTATCTTTGACCAATATAGTTGAGACACCGATGCATGCTATTCACTTGAGAAACAACAACAAGATCCTAGACATAATTTTGAGAGATATTTTACTCATTTGGGATATTCATATGATGTGGTGCATAAGACTATGGTTAAAAACAAGATCATCACATTACCACAAAAATATAAACCTTATGAACTTACTATTATGGCTACCATAGAAACAAAGGTCATAAAACCAAAGATTGCATTCAAGTGAAACATAAAGTACCAGATCTTATTGATGATGCAATTATTGATAGCTCTATAGACCCATGTGGTGAGAATACTTCTCCTAAGTGAGATGATATTAATGAATCTATGTCTAGGGATGGTTTTCTTGATACATTCACTTTTTCCAACATACATGAACTTCCTAAATATTTAAATATTTTCAACATATCTCCATCAAACAAGGAACACAATTATTTCAACATTGACCATGCATATCCTCAAGGGCTACCTCTAAATTAAACTCAAGCTAATCTTCACTTGGCCACAAATATTTTACATGCTACTAAGACTAAAGATCCCCAACCTTCATGCACTACTATTCCTACTCCAAGAATTAATACATTCCCTCTTCATTCTCCCTTGTCCTTAGAAGTGGTTCCTTGTCAAGAGGACTATAAAAAATCTAAAGATATAAATGCCAATGATGATCAAAATCAAGCAACTTTTCATCCCCTTCAAGATTTCACCCCTACATATCCATTGTCTTATCCACCTCCTAAGTATGATGAGGATACCATATCCACTACCTCCATTGAGATTACTGAAAATTAAGAGAAAGGTGCTCTTTCTATAATATCCGAAGAAACTTGTAAAGATCAAAGTATCCCCTCTTCTTCTACTTCTCTATATCCACTTCAAAACTATGCTCAAGCTTCAAATTCTCCTATACAAGGTATTTCTCCTATCAAATCTATCCATGAGTCTATTTCATGGACTTAGTAATGTTTCTCACTCGAAAGATGTTGATATCCCTATTCATTATTCCTTTGGATCTCCTAAATCTATCCTTGGTCCTTATCCATCAAAGCTAAAGCCTTCAAACCTTCCATCTATATTGGGACCTGATGCTCCTTAATATCCTACATTTTCCACTTCTAGCTCATCACCTACTTATCCTATTATACCTCAAGATCAAAAACGAAATTCATCCTTGATGAATTTTCATCCATCTATTCAAATGAACCATCTATATCAGCCTTATTCGTCCAAAAATCCCAAGTCTTTTGGAATGAATTTAGATGATCAATTTAAGACCAAACACAAGAATCCATTTACAAATAAACATGACTATGTCCTATCTAATCGACATGTGAATAAAAAGAAAGAACAATTATTCAAGAGACCACAAAGTTCCTCTACCCAAAGAGCTAAATCAAAGCACATATGGATTCCTAAACCCATTATTGAAGAAATGTGTTCTAAAGTATCCAAAGGAAAATCTAAAGCTATATGGATTCCCAAGTCTCTCTTGAAAGACTTGAATATTGAACATAATTCTAAGTTGGCATTCAAGCTTCGAAAGGCTTCCACTATTTTCTTACAAACATCTTCCTCAAAAGCTTAAGAAGGCTTCCACTCCATCTTCTTCTAAAATTCTTCTACCACCACATATATCTAAACATCAAGTTATTTCCTTCATTATTCAGAAACCCTCCAAGGTGTGTGTCAATGTTGATCTTCTTAAATTTTTCAACTACCCTTATGCAATATTTTCTAAGCTACACTTACCTACTATCTATACTCCTACAATCCTCTCAACACATTAACTCTTATCCTCCATATACCTTATCTACCATCTCCTTTACATTACCCTATCAACATATTTGAGCATACCTTTCTATTGTATTGGCTTATCATGACTTATCCTTCCAATAGGAGCACTATCTAACTTGAAAAAGCTTGACCTATTTCTAAAGATTCAAAAAGTAAAAATAAAAAATAAAAATGATAAAGAGAGAGAGAATGGGTGTTGGTGAAAACCACTTCTTGTGGCACTTTGGATAAGTACCAATATGAAAACCTAGTAAACATGTGTCATGCATATTTCTTCCATCATCCATCTACTCCATCTTCCTCTTTGATCTTGAAAATGTTGAGCTACCCTTATGTATTGGCTATCTTATCCATCATCTTTCGTATTGTGCTTGCTCATTCATTCATAGGCTTGATATCTAGCTTCATTCTTATTTATCTATCCCATCACTATCCTATCTAGTTAACCCCTTGGTCTTGATCATAATAAATAAAAATTAGTTCTTAGGGCTCTTGACATGTCTACTCTTTTGGATTACATGCTTTCATGATATCTCACTTATTTTCTTCCACTACTTATCCCATATGCTATCTTTCTTGTTGGCTTCATTTCTTATCCACATGTTATCTTTCTCATTGCTTCCATTGCTTATCCAAAACTTGGTTCATATGGCTATTTTACTCATTTCCTAGCTTGGGTAATCTTGAGGAGTAAGTCCTTGAGGATTTCTTTCTCTCAATTCACATTTCTTTCCTATCTGCCTCTTCCTATCCACTAGCTTGCTTCTACATCATGTCCTACACCCTACTTGACAATGAAACAAATGATGTGATCTTGCTTGAGAACTAGTAATCTGTATATCATTCTAAAAAGTTCAAAAAAATTATATATGATACTAAAAAAGTCCTAAAAAATATAAATGTCCTGGAAAAATAATCATCTCAGTAAAAACCTAGCAATAGGCGCTTTGATGTATTAGCAAAAAAAATCAAAAAATACAAAAAATCATAAAAATTCTTGAAAAAAATGTTTTCAAGTGGTGAAAACATGAAAATAGACTCTACTTGAGACCCTTATGTCTATCTCTATCTCACTTTTATCTTATTCACCCCATTTCTCACTTTGCCTTGCCTAGCTTAGAATTGACTCTCACATCTATGTCTAAGTGGCACAAACTATTTTTCTTATCAAGGTCTCCTTGTGTCTTGGTGTTTCTTTGGCAACTTGTCTAATAGTATTTCTCAACTTCACCTTGACATCAAGTTTTTCTCAACACTTTTCAAATACCTTAGCTACAGTATAGGATGCTTCAATATTTCTCGCTGACATATCCAAGTCCTCAAGAAATGGTGATGCAACTTACACACACACTTAAACTAAAACTGGTTGAGACTTATTGGCTTATATTTTTTGTGTTTTTTCTAGGATGATTTCTTTGTTTAGTATTCCCTCCCTAATAGTCTTTCGAGGATCTCATGAACTAGAGGATTGGGGGCATGGGACATGGGACATGTTTTCTTTTTCTTTTTGCTTGTGGCTATACCTTGTTTATATTGGTTGTCTTGAGCATCTTTCTTGTCGTACTTGGCACTTAGAATCTTTAAGATATCATCCTTGACTATTTTTTGCAAGTACATGCTTATGGCCCTCTCGACATTTTGTGTCTTGATGCAAGCATAATCTTGCTACACTAAACCTAGGGAATCTAACTACACTAGTCATCTTGACATTTATGTATTTGATGTGTAGGTTGGGTTCCCACATTTCTATCCGATATAGATCATATTCATATCCTTATAGTTATACTAGTGATGATTGTATGATCCTTCAATGTCCCTAATAATGCTCGATGATAAAAACTAAGACCTATCTATATAACCCTTGCAATTGCATACTAGCTTACATTTTAGGGTTTATTTTAGCTTAAGTTTTTATTTTTGAATGTTGAGATATTCTTCTTTATCTTTCATGGATGTTTTAGCTAATTGTGTTCATCTTATTTTCCTTCTTCTTAATCATATCTTGTCATCTTCTCTTGGCTTTTTCTCTCCTCTTTGTTATCTTGTCATCAAAAGGAAAATCTTATGATCACATCTATCTATTGCTTGGATCTCTTATTTATCTTTTTTGACCTTACCTAGTTTTGATGTCCTAGATCCATTTTCAAGATCAAAATCAAACCTTGAGTTCATCTTGATGGTCAAAATCATATTTTAAATTTCCTACTTCTTCTCCACAGTTGGTTGACTTTCTAAGTCTTAATCTTTGAATCTTGTTGGGGAAATCTTATTTTCTCCATTCCTTCATCATTTCTACTCTCCTTTGATTATCTTATTCATTCCATTTCATCTTTCTTCTTTCTTTGACCTACTTCTAATGTTACATCTTTCTTGGTCAAACATTGTCAAATTGGGGCATATTTTCACTACTTAGTGGTCACTCTTTGGTTTTAATCACTTATCTTTCATTATGAACCTTTCTTTATCTCAATTTTATCTTGCTTCACTCACTTCTACATCTCCTCTACCTCATTTTGATTTTGATCCTGAGGGGGTGGGAATATTCTATCATTGCTACAAATTGCTTTTCCATGCATATCTTTTTCTCGAGAGCATATGCTTGAGATTTCCATTTTCTCTTGATTCATCTGCTTTCTTTGGCTACTTTTCTTGATATATTAGTACTCGTCTTGAGTATTGATTTATTTATCTCTCTCCTAATGTTTAGACTACCACTACTAGGCTACACAGTCAAGATTTTCTATCTCTCTATGCTTCACTCTTAGAAATAAAATCTCTTTATGTGTTGCTTTCTTGGATTCTTCATTCTTTGATGTAATATTCTCTAGATTGATCACACATTATTCAAAGAGGAGAAAACGTAATCACCCAAAAATGGTCATCTAGACTGTTCACCCCCTTTCTAGCAATTTTGCATAATTTATCTATCACTTATTCTCGATCAAATCATTATTCTTTTATTTATTCAATTATAACCTATTATTTGACCAAATTATTCTAAGTTCCTATTTAATTAAAATAATTTTCTCCCTTTTAATTAAATAAAAGGCCCCACTTCCCACTTATCCTAAGTGTGCACACATAAAGCATTATTCCTATTTTAAAAATAAAAGAACATGCATTTTTGTCTACACATGAATGCACAATTTTCTATGTGAGAAAAATCTTCTATTATTAAAATACCTTTAATTCTCCTCCACACATTTCAAGCCCTCTCAAAATTCAACTATTTATAGTGATTGGTGGAGATTCGTGTGTGCATGGGTCACTCAAGATGCATTCTCCTCCCTTAATTAAGACTCTCTTGGCTTTTCATCTCAATTATCCATATTTCTTTAAAAGAGAGGGCTATGTCCTTATTCTAAAATATTTACACTCTCATGCTAACATTATGCTACAAGATTTCTAGGTATTTTTGAGGCTTTGGAGAACTTGGGACATTCTTACACTTGCATTCTCATAGTAGCTTCATGACAGGTCTAGATTAGATTTCTTTTAATATTTTTATTAGCTCACATAACTTAAGTAGCAAGGATTTTTAATACTCTCATCTTTCTAGTTTAGTTTGCATCTTTCTTCTCATTTAGTTTAGATTGAATTTGCATTTCATACTCTTAATTCTTGGATATTGACATTGATTTCCTCTTCTTCTTTGAGTCTCTCATTCTATGGTGTACTTTGCAAGGGTTGCATAGCTTTGTTTCATTTGAGAGCCACCACTTCATCTCTTTCACCTTTTCATATCATAGATAGAGATCTATAAGCTCCCTCTTCAAATGCTCTCTTTCAAGGGCACTCTCAAGAATAATGGTTTATAGAAGTGTGACACATTTTGTAAACACATTTTTGGCATTGAGTGTGGGGCTAGAACCAAGCTTTTAGCTCCAATTTTTGCTTTAATTTTAGTTGCATTCTCATTTCTAGTTGTTTGCAGCAACTTATTGGATCTAATCAAGTGATTTTGCAAGTTTATCACATTGGTTTTTAGGCTAACCCTTTTGCAAATTCATTTTAAGGCCAAAACACTAGTTTTTGAAAGAATTGTCCATATCTTTCCAACCTCTTAAAGTTAGGATTTGAAAAAAAATTTACAAGTTGGGGATGCATCAGAGATGTCTTGATCCAATTTTCAAATTGTTTTGAGTTGACTTGCATTAGTTATGAGTTTTTTGTTTCAGGTCTCAAATTAGAAAAAAATTTAGAAATATTTACATTTTTGGAAAGCTCTTTAAATTATACAAGGGGTTGTTTACTTGTTTTGTGAAGTTGGAATTCATATTAGGGATCAATAATTTGATTTAAAAATTCTAAACTATTTTGACAAAATGAGTCCCTAGGCAACAAATTGAGAGATATTGCTAAATTTCTTACATTTTTGGAAATCTCTCTAGTTTTTAGTAGGGGTCTCTTCTTTGCATTTCTGTTTATGGAGCCAAAATAATAGAAAATAAATCAAATCTTATTGACTAGGTCAAAAACAAAAAGTAAAAAAGAGAGCATTTGTCATTAGTTTGCACTTTTTTTGCATATGCTTGATTAGAAGAGAACTTGGATTTTTGAGGCAAATAACAACTTTGTGTTGCAGGTCTTGCTTATTTTTGATGCCCTGACCTTATTGTTTTGTATGGGTTTCACACTTGCTTTCCAAAATAAAAGGAAACAATGATTGTCAAAGATAAATGGGCTATTAACGTGTTTGTAGGGCTTCACTAACTTCTTTTTTTTAAATCATTTTTTATTTCATGCTTTCATGTGTCTATTGTGATATCCTATTTTAAGCTAGATTTCATTTTTTCATAGGCACATAATTATTTTCTTTACTAAAGCTTGTCACTTGGTAGGATAGTATGTTTTTCACCTTTAGGTGAATTGGAAATCTTGACCCATTTGATATGCCAAGGTGGAGTAAGGGGTACATGAACTTTCTTGGTTTTTCTTGAGGAAGCATTAGGATCTTGGATTGCATTGGTGCAAACCCTTCTAACCTTGGTTCTTGGTGTTACTCATCTTTGTTTAGTCTAGAATTTCTTAGCAAGTCTACTCTTCAAAGATCAAGAGGAATGACCCAAATGGGGACAAGTGAGCCTGACTTTTTCAACCCACTATAAACTCAGGGCTATCAAGGACACAAAACCTTGGTATACATAGTACTTGTCTTCATCTAGTGGAAGTACTTGTGGGATTGTGACCATGAGAAAATCACTAGGTGAGAATGCTTAAGGTACTCTTATGGCCACAAGGTTTGTTACTTATCATATGATAAGGTGTCATGTATTAGGAGCAAGAGGAGTGCTATGAACAGAAGCCCTTACTAGACACCTTAGGATTAGAGGCCAGCCTATTTTTTTCATTCAATATCTTGGTGCAAGGATCGATCCTAGTGGACTACCCAAATCACCCCAATATTTAACTCACCATATGTATTCTTTTAGATGTAGGTAACCCATTTATGACCAATATGTATTGTGGGCAATCACTTTGTGTGAGGAAAGGAAGCATCAAGTTATGGGCCAAGTTATTGATTTTATGAGTCATGTCCTTTAGGTATCTATTTCTTGATGTATTTGTGAGTGAGTTGGATGTGTGGAAATATTTTAAACATACACATGAAGCTAATTTTAGGGCTTTCCTTTTTAGACCTCACATATGCTTGTATCATGCAAGGTTTATTTTTTCCTTTCTTGATTCTTTGAAGATTACTCCATGTGTCACTATCTTTGTTGAAAAACATTCTTTTGAACATCAGACTTGCTATGCTACCAACTATTGTCAAACTTTGTCAACCAAGTCAAAACATCAAATGCAAACATTTTCTTGTGTTTCTTTCTAAGGAGATCTTCATCGTGTGACTTTTCTTTGTTATGTCTCTAGTGCATAAACTTTCTTAAAATGGCTCATTGGTCTTAGCACTCTTGGTCTTTTCCATCTTCTTGGTCTATGTCAACCTACTAGGACCTTCATTTTGGCTGAAATAATTATCTTGATCTCTTGCATACACTCTTTTATTGGAAAAGTTGTTCCCTTGTCATCTCACTTTTTCTATCTACTTAATTATTTGGCTTCTTTCCTAGCTCTTGACTCGAGTTGATGGTGTCATAAATTTAATGGACACAATTCTTGACAAGTCACTCTTTATCTACTACCTCTCTTTGACAAGTAAACATTCTACCTCTCTAGTTTGGACATCATGGTATCTTGCGTCACTTTATTAGCATCCTCTAGTCTCCTTCATGCTTGACTTGTTGGAAATATAAGAGGAGTAACTAAGAGGGGAGGGGTGAATTAGTTACCAAATAATTAAATCCTAGATCCCTTAGATGTCATTACAAAACATAAACTCTATTAAAAAATTTGTTACTCAATTCGCACATAGGCACTCAATTAACACTAACAATATGTTGTAACTTGGTAATCACTAAAATAACAACTATTACTCAAAAAATATTAAACATGTAGAACTTAAGATATTATCTATGATTAACCTTAATTAACTTAGTTACATACACATAAAAGAAATAGCATGAGCATAAATGACACCAAGATTTGACATGGAAACCTAATTTGGGAAAAACAACAAATTGCAACTAGTTACTAATTTTCACTCTTCTAAAATAAGCCCTATTAGGAGCCAACCCTTTTAAAGGTTACAAAACACACTATTAAGTGTGACCATGTTAGAGGATTTAGTCACCCTATTAGTAGTGGCGTTGTTAGAGGTCTTTAGACACTTTAATCTAGAAATGTCACCTTGTTAGAGGATTTAGTAAATAGTTGTTAAGCCAACTCTATTAAGAGATTTAGTTCACTTCTACAATGGTTAGAGAGTAACAATGATATGACTTGATTTCTAATGCAACTATATTGTTGATTTCAGATCTCAATTCTAGCATGAATACTTGATCTTTCCTAATTGAATGTATATTTGCAGCTCCTCAAGGATATTTTGCTTATCCTTCTAATTTTCTTCCTCTTAGTATCTTCTATTTTTGCATCCACTTACACACTTTCAATCCTCAACTTGACCTTATACTTATATCATACACAATGCCAAGTCATCTTGAGTACATCTTAGAATAATTAATATTCATCTCCTTAGTTGGCTAGAACTAACAAAAAAATCTATTAAACTCAATATGCCAAAATAAGAAAATCCTTTGTTAGCCAACCCTGCTCAATAAATACTAACTCAAAAATGATTTTGCTATGTTAACCAAGTGAACTTGATTAACACTACATCTTCATGAACTTCCTTTGGTAACTAAGTGAGCTCAGTTAACATCGGTTCCATCCAATTTTCCTTCATTAACTAAGTGATCTCAATTAACATTCAAATTATACTAACTTCTCTTTAACGCTCGAGTAAACTCAGTAGACATTGTCTTTTGAACTTGGTAAACACTAGAATGTTGGCATACATAGGAAAATGTCTTTATC
This sequence comes from Cupressus sempervirens, assembly GCA_028749045.1. Taxonomy (NCBI): domain Eukaryota; kingdom Viridiplantae; phylum Streptophyta; class Pinopsida; order Cupressales; family Cupressaceae; genus Cupressus; species Cupressus sempervirens. The sequence goes on along the minus strand of CM053793.1, from coordinate 434,423,805 downwards.
ACCTAAGTGACCTCGGCATACACTGACTAGTAAAGATATGAAATTTTGTATAACATCAAAGACAATATACATTCGATCAACAATATCCCTCTTTTCCATTGATGGAAAAATGACATGTCATAATACAATGAAATTTTAAACAAAAATAAAATAAGGAAGATATTCTCAGTTTCATTATGATTCTCATCCATGAGAGCTCCCTCTATCAGTATGAACTCCCTCTAACTTCAGTTTCTCCCTCTATTAGAAAGCTATGTCTTCAATATCTTCTCCTAATAGAAAACTCTCCCTCTTTGATATCAGACCAAGTTCTTCCACTTTGACATCTTCAAAAAAAAATTCTATGATATGACTTATGAAAGTAAACACTCCCTTTTTAGAAAATTTATGTGATATGATAGTAAACTCTCCCTCATTGACATCTTATTCCAAAGACAATAATCAATGACTATCAATGTACCTCATGTACTAATTCATATGTAATTTTTCCTTTGAATACTACATCAACTTGACTGATCTTCAACATGCTCTGGTTAATGCATCACTAAACTTCATTTAGTGAGCTCCATATAGGGGAATGACCCCTAACTTACCTCTTAGTTATAGAAATACATCCTTAGGTAATGGCTTAGTGAATATGTCTGCAATTTGTTCTTTAGTATTCACATATTCCAATATCACCTCTTTGTCTTTCACAAATTCTCTCAAAAAATGATATTTTATTACAATGTGTTTGATCTTGGTATGCATCATAGGATTATTTGATATGAGAATTGCACTAGTGTTATCACAGAAGATAACCACTAGATCATTGATCTCTACCTTCATACATGTCAATAGTTGTTTGAAACAAACAACATTGGAACAATTAACTGTTATTGCAACATGCTTGCCTTTGTTGTACACTGAGAAATGTAGGTTTTCTTCTTATTTTTCCAAGACACTAGTCTCTTACCAAGAAAGAATGTCCTACCACTAGTGCTCTTCCTATCATCAATACTTCCTACCTAATCTACATCTGTGAAGGCTTTCAAATCTAAGTTGCCTCCTTTCTTGTGCCGTAATCCAGTCTTAAGTACCCTTCAAATACCTCATGATTCTCTTGAATCTCATCATATGAATTTTTTTAGGAGTTTTTGAAAATGTTTCCACCATACCAACTGCAAGAGTAATATCAAGCCATGTATGCACTACATATTGTAGTTTTCCAATCATTGATTTGTATGTTGTCTAATCTACCTCCTTGTAATCATCATTTTTTGAAAGCTTATGTCTAGTAGACATAGGTGTTCCAACTAGTCTTGAATCTTCTATTCCAAATTTCTTTAGTGTCTCCTTGATATACTTGGATTGAGTAATGTAGATACCATCTTTCTTCTATTGAATCTACAAGACAACAAAGAATTTGATTTCTCCAAACATTGACATCTCAAATTCCTTACTAATTTCCTCTGAAAGAACTTTGCATAAATCATCATTTCCCATAAACAATGTGTCATCTACAAATATTTATGTCAACACAATCTTCTTGTCTAGACCTTCTTTGATGTATAGGCTTATGTTATCATTTGTCCTTTGAAAACCAATCTTCAACAAATTGTTATGAAGTCTTTTATACCAAGCTCTAGGAGCTTATTTGAGTCTATAAATTTATTTTAGTAGCTTACAAACCATATCCTTTTTTCTCGGATCTATAAAACCTTCAAGTTGCTCTATGTAGACTTCCTCTTCAAGAATTCCATTCAAGAATGCAGATTTCACATCCATCTAATAAACTTTAAATCCTTTATGTGTAACATAAGCAAGTAGGGTCCTAACACCTTCTAATCTTGCAAAAGGAGTAAAAATTTTACCATAATCAATACCATCTTCTTGAGATTTGCCTATATATACTAACCTTGCTTTGTTTCTTGAAACTTCTCCATCTCCATTCAGCTTATTTTTGAAAACCCACTTTGTGCTAATTACATTCTTATCCTTGGGTCTAGGAACAAGAGTCTAAGTCTTATTTCTTTCTATGTGTTCTATCTCTCCATTCATTTCTTCAATATAGCTTTCATTATCCAAAGCATCTTTAAATAATCTAGGTTCAAATTCAGTTAGAAAACATGTACCTTTCAATTTGTTTCTTATTATTATACCATCTAACTTATCTCCAATGATCTAATTAGGCGCATGGTGCCTTTTGGCATATCTTGTTAATGTAGGTACTTTTGATTTAGAACTTGTCCCACTTGCATGACCATGATCTTCTGCATCATGCTTAGGTCGTTCTATCTATGACTTAGGTCCTTCAAATTCAAACTTGGGTTGCACTAGCTACAACTCAGTCACCTCAAACTATAACTCAGGTCCTTTAGACTGAGACTTAAGTTGTACTTATTACAACTCAGTAGCTTTTGGAGATTTTGGGGACTTAGGAAGTGAATTTTGCTGACTTCCAATTGAATTAGGCAATGTATTAGGTTCAAAGTAAATAAACTTTTTGTAATCTTCAAGTTCTCTAATGCTCTCTGTTTCAATATTTTTAACAAACTCATCAATTCTTACATGTGCACTTTCTATGATCTTATGAGTTATCAGATTTAAACATTTATAAACTTTGCAAGCTTTGGGTTTAACCATGGAGGAAACTTCATAGTTAAGCACGCTCAGGCTGGTGTAGTACTAGGATGGGTGACCTCCTGAGAAGTCCTTGTACTTCACCCCTGTGAGCATCACCTAGATCTAATGAGTTCCAACTATTCCATTTATTCTCATGAGAGATGGATTCATGTTGAATCACTACTCATGAAACATGGGTCAATGATTTTGACTCAAAATCACACAGATAAATCCTGATAGCAATATCACAATTTGACTTGCTGTGGAAATTATCTCCTACTTATCAATTGATGAGCTTAAGGGGCTTTCTAATGAATGGTTCATAAGGCATAACATTTGGTGAAGTTTTTTCAAATGGGGTTGCAAGCTTTGGGTTTAACCATGGAGGAAACTTTATAGTTAAGCGTGCTCAAGCTGGAGTAGTACTAGGATGGTTGACCTCTCAAGAAGTCTCGGTGCTTCACCCCTATGAGCATCACTTGGATCTAATGAGTGATATGTTTTCCATTTATTCTCATGAGAAATGGATTCATATTGAATCACTACTCATGAAACATGGGTCAATGAGATTGACTCAAAATCACACAGTTAAATCCTGATAGCAATATCACAATTTGACTTGTGGAAATTATCTCCTATTTATTAGCTATATAACATTTTCTACCAAATACTTTCAAGTAACTTACATTAGGTTTGTAGCCATACCATAGTTCATAAGGAGTTTTATTTGAGTCTTTCTTTAGTTGTACTCTATCCAAGGCATGAACTATTGTACTGACTACTTCCTTCTAGTATTTGATTGCAAGATTCTTTTCTATCATCAAGGTTCTTGCACAATCCATGATTGATTTTCTCCTTCTTTCTGATATATCATTTTGCTACGATGCATTAGGCATTGATACTTGTCTTTTGATTCCTTTTGTGTAGAATTCATTAAACTCACTAGAAGTGAATTTACCTCCTCTATTTGATGTCAAACACTTTAGCGTCTTTCTTATTTCTTTCTCTACTCTTTCCAAGTACCACTTAAACTTTTGAAAAGCTTCAATCTTATCTTTTAGATACATTATAGTCATAATTCTATAATAATCATCAACAAAAAGAATAAAGTACTTATCTCCACTATAGCTTTCAATTTCAATAGGTCCAAAAAGGTTCGTATGAACTAGCTCCAAGACTTCTTCAAAATAATAGTTCTTCTCTTAAAACTTATCTTGCCCATCTTACCAATTTGACAATTTTTTGCATCGACCCATATCAGATTTCTTCAAACTAGGAATACCTCTCTCTCTTCTTCTTTTTCTAATCTTGATCAGGCTATCAAAGTTCACATGACACAACCTCTTATGCTATAACCAGCTTTCTTCTACTTGAGAAATGAAATATAAACTTTCACTAAGATCTGCATAGAATAAGTTACCTTTTGTTTGGTTACTAGACCCATCTAGATTTCATTTTTCTTCTAGTAGCTTGGCCTTCCCATTCATGATTCTACCTTGAATCTAATGTTATTAAATTGTGCTACACTCAGTAGATTATACTCCATTACTTCAACCCAATAAACATTATCATATCTAAGTTCATTGGTTAGTGATATACAAACTTTTTCCTTTATACAACATGGTTTATTATTTCCAAATCTTACACTTCCACCATCATAGTGTTCCATATGTTCAAACTTTGTTTTCTCACTAGTCATATGATGTGAACAACCACTATCAATAATCCATGCATCATTTTTTCTAACATGAGAGATAAGTGTCATTTTATCTTCTTCATCATCATATTCATCTTTACAGTAATATATACCATTTCATCATCATCACTACTATTTGAATCTTTAGCCATAAAACAAGACTTCTCACCTTTATCCTTGTAGTCCTCATAACTTTTGAAATCCTTCTTGCATTTGTATTTTCTTCTTTTCTTTTCATCTTTTTCTTCACTATTTGGACACCCCTCAGCAATGTGACCAACTTCTTCAAAAGAAAAGAAAATTAAAGGAATTTTACCTTTGTATTTTCCTTTTCATTTCGGATACCTCCTTCCAAGCAATGCTTCAATGGCTTCAAGATCACTATCAGAACTATCTTACTCTTCACTTTTAGATTGTTTGCCTTTATACTTTTTAGCATTCTTCTTGAGTGACAACTTGGCTTCAAATGCAAACTCAAGATTGCTAGAACTAGGAACCTAATTATCATAGTTATCTAGCTTAAATATTGTCAATCTTCCAACTACTACATCCAATGTTATGTCATACTTTGGATTGTATTTCATCTCTTGAATTATTGAAACTCTCATTGCATATATAGGAAGAAGTGTTATAAGAAACTTACTTACCACAATTTCATCTTCAATCTTTCCTCCTCAAGCTTTGATTGTACAAATACTAGCTTTGATTCTATCATTGTACTTTGCAATGTTCTCATCTTCTCTCATCTTTATTTGATCAAATTATCCTATGAGACTTTCAGCTTTGGCTCTTCTTACATTATCATCTCCTCCATAGATGGCTTTTAGTTTGATCCACATCTCATAAGAAATACCACAGTCTTTGATTTCATCAAATTTGGCATAGTGGAGAGTTGAAGCAATATCAATCATCATAATGTTATGATTCTTCTTCTTTGCAATTTCTTCAATAGTCATAGTTCTAGTAGGTGCCACATACTTGGCATTAACATATTTCAGACCTAAATCATTGATGGTTGCCAAATGTAACTTCATAAGTTCCTGTCATGCATTGAAGTTATCTCTATTCAACTTGGGGATCTCCCTTCTATAAGAAATTCTAATCTTTAGCTTAGGTCCTTGAAACCTTCTCTACAAGCACTAAAAGCTCTGATACCAATTGTTGAAAATATAAGAGGATTAACTAAAAGAGGAGGGGTGAATTAGTTGCCACAAAAATAGATCCCAAATCCCTTCAATGTTACTACAAAACATAAACTTTGTTGAAACTATTGTTACTCAGTTTGCACATAGGCACTCGGTTAACACTAACAATATGTTGTAACTTGGTAACTACTGAAATAACAATTGTTACTCAAAAAATACTAAACATAAAAAACTTAAGATATTATTTGTGATTAACCTTAATTAACTTAGTTTCATACACATAACAGAAATAGCATGAACACAAGTGATTCCAAGGTTTAACGTGGAAACCCAATTTGGAAAAAACCACCAATTGTAACTAGTTACTAATTTTCACTCTTCTAAAGTGAGCCCTATTAGGAGACAACCTTGTTAAAGGTTACAAAACACACTATTAGGTGTGACCTTGTTAGAGGATTTAATCACCCTATTAGGAGTGGCCTTGTTAGAGTTCTTTAGACACTTCAATCTAGAAATGTCACCTTGTTAGAGGATTTGGCAAATAGTTGTTAAGCCAACTCTATTAAGAGATTTTTTTCACTGCTACAATGGTCAGAGAGTAGCAATGATATGACCTAATTTCTAATGCAACTATATTGTTGATTTCAAATCTCAATTCTGGCTTGAATACTTGATCCTTCTTGATCAAATTTATTTTTGCAGCTTGTCAAGGATATACTTCTTATCCTTCTAATTCGCTTCCTCTCAGCATCATTTATTCTTCCATCCACTTACACACTTTCAATCCTTAACTTGACCTTATACTTATATCATACACAATGTTAATTTGGCTTGAATACATCTTAGAATAATTAATATTCATCTCCTTAGTTGGCTAGAACCAACAAAAAAATCCATTAAACTCAATATGCCAAAATAAGAAAATCCTTCATTAGCCAACCCTGTTGGGTAGATACTAACTCAAAAATGGTTTTCCTATGTTAACCAAGTGAACTCTATTAACACTACATCTTTGCTAACTTTTTTTTTGGAAATCGAGTGAGCTCGGTTAGCACTAGTTCCATCCAACTTTCCTTCATTAACTGAGTGAGCTCAGTTAACACTCAACTTCTAAACTTCTCTTCAATGCTCGAGTGAACTCATTAGACACTTTCTTTTGAACTTGGAAAACACCAGAATGCTCAGAAGACACAAGAAACTAGATTTATCACCCGAGTGAGCTTGGCATACACTAACTGGTAAATATGTGACATTTTTTGTAACATCAAAGACAATATACATTTGATCAACATGACTTTTTATCTACCACTATTTTCTTCAAATATTTTGCTACCAAACCTTGACTAAGCATAGACGATCATGAGCTCCTCCATGCTGCTAAAGAGTTTCAAGAACTATGTGTTGAATATAAAGAGGTAGAAGAGAAAAATGATCCTACTTACCTTCATCTCACTAAGTGCATAATGGGAGTGCACTCTAAATTGAAAAAATAGTAGAGGAGAATATTGCATTCATGTGATACTATTCCTACTCTGAGAACTACTCCATTCCCTCTTCATTATGCATTGTCCTTAGAAGTGGCCCCATGTCAAGAGGACTCTAAAAAATCTAAAGATATAAATACCAATAAAGATCAAAATCAATCACCCTTTCATTTCTTCAAGATTTCACCCCTACATATCCTTTGTCTTATCCACCTCCTAAGTATGATGAGGATACCACTTCCACTACCTCCATTGAAATTACTAAAAATTATGAGAAAGGTGCCCTTTCTATACTATCCTAAGAAACTTGTAAAGATCAAAGCATCCCCACTTGTTCTTCTTCTCTATATCCACTTAAAAACTATGCTCAAGCTTCAAATGCTCCTATACAAGATATTGCTCCTATCAAATATATACATGCATCTATTGATGGCCTTAGTCATGTTTCTCACTCTAAAGATGTTGATATCTCATTCATTATCCCTTTGCATCTCCTAAATCTATCCTTGATCCTGGTCCAAAAATGCTAAATCCTTTAAATCTTCCATCTATATTGGAAGATCCACTACCCAAAGAGCTAAATCAAAGAAAATATGTGTTCCTAAACCCATTATTGAAGAAATGTGATCTAAAGTATCCAAATGAAAATCTAAAGCTATATGGATTCATAAGTCTCTCTTGAAAGACTTGAATATTGAACATAATTCTAAGTTGGCATTCAAGCTTCCAAAGGCTTCCACTCCATTTTCTTCCAAACATCTTCCTCAAAAAAAATCTTCCAAAGGCTTCCACTCCATCTTCTTCTAAAATTATGCTTATGCAATCTTTTCTAAGCTAGACTTACCTACTATCTATATACTCCTACAATCCTCTTAAGGCATGAACTCTTATCCTCCATATGCCTTATCTACAATCTCCTTTATATCACCCTACTAGCATCTTTGAGCATACTTTCTATAATCTTGGCTTCTCATCACTTATCCATCCAATAGGAGCACTATCTAACTTGAAAAAGCTTGACCTTTTTTGAAAGATTCAAAAAGAAGAAAAATAGAAAAAAAAAAAAAAAAAAGGAAGATAGAAAATGTGTGTTGGTGAAAACCACTTCTTCTGGTGCCTCGTTAGAAAAATTAAAGAGAAATAAATTTGTCCTATGGTGAAAACCACTTCTTTTGGCACCTTGGATGAGTACCATGATGAAATCTTGGTAAACATGTGTCATGTTTTTTTCTTCCATCATCCATGTACTCCCTCTTCCTCTTTGATCTTGATAATGTTGAGCTATCATTGTGTATTGGCTATCTTATCTATCAATTTCCCTAGTGTACTTTCTCATTCATTCATAGCCTTGATATCTAGCTTCATTCTTATTTCTCTATACCATCACTATCCTATCTAGTTGACCCCTTAAAAAAATGGTTCTTAGGTCTCTTGACATGTCTACCCTTTTGGATTACATGCTTTCATGATATCTCGCTTATTGTCTTCCACTACTTTTCTCATATGTTATCTCACTTGTTGGCTTCATTGCCTATCCTACATGCTATCTTTCTCAATTCTTCCATTGCTTATCCAAAACCTACTTCATATGGCTATTTTACTCTTTTCTTAGCTTGGGTACTCTTGAGGAGTTAGTCCTTGATGATTGCTTTCTCTCGCTTCACATTCATTTCCTATCCACCTCTACTTGACAATGAAACAAATGATGTGATCTTGATTGAGAACTAGTAATATCTATATCATTCTTAAATATCCAAAAACATCATATGTGATGCTTAAAAAATCCTAAAAAATATAAATGTCCTAAAAAATGATTATCTTAGTGAAAACCTAGCAATAGGCACATTGATGTATCACCAAAAATAAAATAAAAACTCAAAAAATACAAAAAAAATCACAAAACATCCTAAAAAAAAAGCTGCCAAGTGGTGAAAACCTGGGAACAGACACTACTTGAGACCCTTACACTTATTTCTATCTCTATCTAACTTTTCTCTTATTCACTCTATTTGTCACTTTTTGTTGCCTAGCTCGGAATTAACTCTCACATATAGGTCTAGGAGGCACAAACTATTTTGCATATCAGGGTGTGTTGGTGTTTCTTTGACAACTTTTCTAACAATGTTTCTCAACACTTCCCCTTGAGATCAAGTATTTCTCAACACTTTTTGGATACCTTAGCTATAGTCTAGTATGCTATGATATTTCCCACTAGCAGATCCAAGTCCTCAAGAAATGGTCACATGCCTTACACACACACACACACACACACACACACTTAAACCAAAATTGGCTAAGACTTGTTGGCTTGTCTTCTTTGTGTTATCTATGATGATTTCTTTTTTGAGTGTTCCCTCCCTAATAGTCTCTCGAGGATGTAATGAACTAGAGGATTGGGGACATGTGACATGGGACATGTTTTCGTTTGTTTTCTACTTGTGAGTGTACCTTGTTTATCTTGGCTGTCTTGAACATCTTTCCTGTCATGCTTAGCACTTAGGATGTTTATTGAATCATCCTTGAATATTTGTTTTCAAGTGCATGCTTATGGACATCTCAAAATTTTGTGTCTCAATGCAAGCATAATATTGCTACACTAAACCTAGGGAATCTAACTACACTAGTCATCATGACCTTTATGTCTCTAATTCATAGGTTGGGTTCCCACATTTTTAGCTTATATAGATCATATTCATATCCTCATAGTTATACTAGTGATGATTCTATTATCTTCCAATGTCCCTAATAAGGCTCAATGATAAAAACTAAGACCTATATATATAACCCTTGCAATTGCATACTAGCTTGCATTTTAGCTTATCTTTCTATTTTTTAATGTTGAGAGATTCTAATTTATCTTTCATGGACATGTTAGCTATTTTTATTCATCTTCTTTTGCTTCTTCTTGATCATATCTTGTCATCTTCTCTTGGATTTGGCTTGCCTATTTGCTACCCTATCATCAAAAGGGTTAATTTTATTATCAAATATATCTACTCTTGGATCTCTTATTTATCCTTTTTGACCTTACCTAATTATTATGTCCTGGATTCATTTTTGGGATCAAAATCAAACTCTAAGTTCATTTTGATGGTCAAAATCACATTTTAAATTTCCTACTTTTTCTCCATAGTTGGCTAACTTTCTGAGGCTTAATCTTTGAATCTTGTTGGGGAAATCTTCATTTCTCCATTCCTTCATCATTTATACTCTCTTTTGATTATCTTATTCATTCTATTTCATATTTATTGTCACTTTGACCTACTTCTAATGCTATATCTTTCTTGGTCAAACTTAGTCAAACTAGGGCATATTTTCACTACTTGGTGATCACTCTTTGGTTTTAATCACTTATCTTTCATTATGAACCTTGATTTGTCTTTATTTGTTCTTATTTCACTCATTTCTACATCTCCTCTACCTCATTTCAATTTTAATCCTAAGGATGTAGGAATATTCTATTATTTCTACATATTACTTTTTTATGACTATGTTTTTCTCAAGAACATATGCTTGACCTTTCCATTTTCTCTTGATTAATCTTCTTTATTTTTCTACTTGGCTTGACATATTAGTGCTCTTCTTGAGTATTGATATTATTTATCTCTCTCCTAATGTTTAGTACTACCTCTAACAGGCTAAGTATTTAGAATTTCTATCTCTTTATGCTTTGATCTTCGGAGTTATCTCTCTATTGCTTGCTTGGCTTCTTCATTCTTTGACATAATGTGTTTCAAGATCAATCAAACATTATTCAAAGAGAGGCAAATGGTCATCAATTTTTCACAATTTATCTATTGCTTATTCTTGATCAAATCATTATTTATCTATTTATTCAATTATAATCTATGATTTGACCACTTTATTCTAAGTTACTACTTAATCAAAAGAAATTTCTTCTTTTTAATTAAATAAAAGGCCCCACTTCCCACTTATCCTAATTGTGCACACATAAAGCATTATTTATATTTTAAAAATAAAAGAAAATACATTTTGGTCTACACGTGAATGCACAATTTTCTATGTAAGAGGAATCTTCTATTTTTAAAATATATTTAATTCTCCTCCACACATTTCAAACCCTCTCAAAGGTCAACTATTTATAGTGATTGGTGGAGATTCTTGTGCATGTGGATCACTCAAGATGCATTATCCTCCCTTGATTAAGACTCTTTTGGCTTTCAATCTCATTTGTCCATTTTGATTTAAAAGAGAAGGCTTTCTCCTCATTCTAAAATCTTTACACTCTCATGCTAACATTATTTTGTAGGATTTCTAGGTGCTTTTGGAGCTTTTTAGAATTTGGGAAATTCATGCACTTGCATTCTACATACTTTTATTCTCATGGTAACTTCATGACATGTCTAGATTAGCTTTTTTTTATGCTTTAGATTAGCTCACATAGATTAAGTAGGAAGTCTTGTAACTTTTCATTTTATTATCTTAGCTTGTATCTTTCACTCTATTTAGATTATTTTTTATATGCATTGCATACCCATTTGAGGATTCTTGGTTATTGGCACTCATTGCCTCTACTCTTTGAATCTCTTGGTCTATGGTGCACCTTGCAATGGTTGCATATCTTGGTTCATTTGAGAGCCACCATCTCATTGCCTTTGCACATCATAGATAGAGAGATATAAGCCACCTCTTTAGATGCTCTCTTTCATGGGTATTCCCAATAATAATGGTTTATAGAAGTGTGACACATTTTTCACACATAGTCACAACCTTGGTAAATTAGTACAATATAATGCATAGGAAGTAAACTCCTTACTCATGTTGATGGCCAAGTAGAAATCACTAATACGAATATTGAGGCAAGTTTTACAAAAATAGTGGATCTTCACATGAAGGATTAGGTTGTGGGTTACCTAATGCTAGATGGACCTATAAAACTACTTGGAACACTGCAAAAAGTTGTACACCTTTTCAAATTGTTTTTGGGAAGAAATTTATGATTCCTATAGAGTTTGAGCACAAAACTCTCATAAAAACATTAGAATTGGACATGGATTTAATAACTACACAAAGAGATAGCATCATGCAGCTCAATGCCTTAGATGAGCTTAGGGAGAGCACCCTTAAACATACATAAATTATAAAAAATTAAAGAAATATATGGCCTGATAAGTGCATAAAAGAAAATAAATTCAAAGTAGGAGATTGGGCTCTATTGTATGATTTATAATACAAAGACAATCAAGGTAATCTATAGAATAGATGATTGGGACCATATGAAATTGCAAAAGTGTTTGATAATGGTGAAGTTGATGTCAAATCCAAATTATTGGTCAATGGGCATTGATTGAAGCCTTACCTTAAGTCCATTTAGAAGGAAGATTTTTTGAAGCAGATTCAAGATGAGCATGAAATCATAGATCCTATAGCTGAAGGAGTTGAGTATTAGATCAATTCCCTATGTGATGCATGAAAATGCATAAAAGACCATATTAAAGGGGTCATCCTTATGGACCCCCACTCTATTCCATTCTATTTCATCATTTCTTTATCCATCGATACCATTTTTTTTACCACCTCATACATCATTCATCCATAACTATTTTCACATTTTCTAAAAAATAGTTTTTGAATAAATGAAGAGGAGTCATGTCAGTTAGTTATGACACATCATGATAGGTAAACTCCACTTAATGCATCAATTGATTAATTATTTAATTTATGATGTTTAGTAGGTATTTAAAATTTGGCAATATATTACATTTATGGTTTCGATGATATTTGGTCCTTTCCACATGCTTAACCTTTTCAAAAAAATCCTTAACTGATTGCCATGTTGTACCTTCCACTAATCAATGACTTTTTCATCACTAGTTGATTGTCCTTTTCATTAGATCCCAAGATTTTAGGATATTTAAAAATACATCAGGTACCTTCCATCACTTCCTATAATTAATTCTTTGTTATGTATTTAACTCCTGTTTATTAGTCTCTCTATGTTTGAATGTGTGTTGGAATGTTCAAAGAATTCTTCATTTTCTATCTAAATTTGTTGAAAGAATTTCAAAAATTTAGGTCAAGGGGAGGAAGTGAGATAGTGTGAAATTTCTATAGGAAGTTGAAATTGAGGGAAGGAAGGGTTTGAAGTGAGGTTTAGGTTACAATTCTGATAGTGACATAAGTTACATGGAGTATACATCTAAAAGGGGAAGCCAACCTTTCAGGTACAAGCCAATAAACAACTATGCCTTGGTACAAGAAGCACATAATGTTTTTTCATTCAATTAGTCTAGGTGACTTGACTATTCCTCAAATTAGTTATGTTTGATGATGGTATAGATAAGGAGTTTTCTATAATATTTAACAATGGAAAGGCTAAGGTAAGAGGAGTAACAATTGGTACCATAGTATAGAGAATTGGGAAAGTAAAATGGTTACCTTAGACTAGAAATTTATTCCCCCAAGCCAAGGATGCATAGAGTGCAAGGAAAACATTTTATCAACCTATAGATCCTCCTTTACACATATATAAACAATTGATTCAATGAATAAGATGACTAGATCAATGGATCCCTTGGGAAATCTATATCATGAAGTATTTAGCATGTCAAGATTGGTATTTTGTCCTACACTCTCACCATCTTAAAGGTCGATTAATTGATGTAACAAAATTTCTTTATAATTTGCTTTCCAATTAGTACTACTAAATAGAAGAAAGGTAGGTTTAATTTTGTATCGATCCATGGTATCATCATATTACTTGTAGAAAGGTTTTTTAGGGATGTATCACCCATACCCTAGGAATAATTTATCATCTTTAGGAGATTTGAATCATAAGGTTAAAAATGTAAGATCTATCGGCCACCCTCTTACTCAAAGATGAAGAGTCTCTCATCAAGGGTTAAAAATACTATAACTGCACCTTCTACACCTAAAATCTCATACTCACAAGATCGTGTCTTTCTATATGAGAGTTTTCCCAAAGTGCATGCACAAGCCTAAATTACTAAAATTGGAACCCACTTCAAAAAGGGGAAAGGGAAGTCACATATGGTGTCACTACAATAGGAAACCCCTAAACCTATCCTCATGGTTATCAAGAGACCTAAGAAGACTCCTACTCCTCAACAATGAATTTTTGGAATTCAAATCTAGTCTACGCCCTTTCCTATGGAATAAACATCAAAGAAACCTAAGGAAACTCCTACTCCTTAATGGATAACTGCTAGAATTCAAAGCCAATCTATGCCCATTCCTCCTACTATGGAAATTTAATTCATCTCTTTGTCTCATAGATCACCTTCCTTATATTATTGACATAGTATCTTCATATCCTCATTAGAACCTTTGAATCCTCCTAGTCTATCACTTTGAGGAAAGATATCAATCTATGGTTAATAAAGAACATGTGTCTATAAGGGTTGGTCTTGAGAAGTTAGTAGTTATTGTAGATTAGTTGTAGGAAGTCTTATCAAAATAGCCACATGAGGAAATGGTAGAGTAACTACAAGAGGAATCAGAAGAACAACCACATGAGGGGAAAAAAGAGAAACCATAAGAAGGAATACTAGAATAGGTTCTAGGAGAATCATCCAAATGCTACGAGATGAATCTATCAAACAAATACAATAGGAAGTAATAGAAAAAAAAGAGCTTCAAGAGAATTTTTAGGAAGAGCCTCTCTAGGAAGGGGGAGTATGGATTAAGGAGGAAGGAATAATAGAGACAAGCTAAAAAATAGAAGAGGAAGGTGAAAGGGAGTGAAAGAATGAATGAGGCCCATATTATTCCAAAAATCACACAAGAGCTTCAAGTACCAGAGCACATGCCACGTGATGTTGAAATTCACATACCACATAATAGTGATGAAAGAGCACCCTATTGATTCCTTATAGCATCATAAAAATTTGATGTCATTGAAGAAGTCCAAGAGGCACTTGTAGAATAACAACAATAAGAGGTTGAACATTAACAAGAGGAGCTATAGGAAGAAGTTAAAAAGATGGCATAAGAAACTATAGAAATTATTTCATCTTCTACTAAAGAAACAAAAAGGCATAACCATAAGGCTCCTCTTCATGTGACAAGTTTTGTTGCAGAAGTGACATTTTATAATGAAATACAAGATCAACATACTTCCTACGAGTTAGAAATAAGGAGACTAGGAAAGGTAATTCAGAACAAGGATGTGAAGATTGTCAATCTTAAGGATAACCTCAATCAAGTAGTATATATAGTCCCATGTATACTTCAATGTAGATTTTCCTCTCTTTGCTATGCCATGTATTCAAGGGAGATATATTTTTAAAAATTAGTTGACAAGAATTTGGAAAGGACAAAGCCTTTCTTTGAGTACTCCCAATGAGTTTTATGTTGCATATTAGGAGTCTCTACAACATATCAAACACCTCATTTATGAGTTTTATTTGCACAATCTAGCATGCCTAATGATACATGTAATCACCAAAATTGGTACTCTAAACCAGGTGCCCCTAATCTAAAATATTCATTAAAAATAATAAAAGTCCTAACCCAAAAGGCACTTAATTTTTTATCATTAATATGAGTTGAGTATCAAATTGCATAAATCATTAACATTTGCAATAATCATCAAAAATCAATTAATTTTTAAATATCAATATTAATTGAAAATTAAATCATCCTAAATCAGTTGATTTGATTTAATGTCCTAGGACATTAATTTAATTGAACCCATTTGTCATTTACACATGAAATGGGAATTAATTTGATTAAATTGAATTAAATCTCTACAAATGTCAATTATTGAATTAAATATTCAAAATTTGAAAAAATCTAATTAAAAGTGTTAAATATTCAATTATTCTCCAAAATTGATAAAATCAAGGATAAATCCAAGTTTGAATGAAAATTTGAGTTTGCATAAATAAAGAAGTCAAAAAAAAAAATTAAATAGTTAACTATGGAAAATTTAGAAAAATAAGTTAACTAAACTATGCACAATCATAAAAATTGATAAAGTGTTAGTTGAGCTTTACACATTAGATTGGTCTGTTAACTCCCTTTTCTTCTAAAACTACTCAAAATCAAAAGTGTCAAGTATGCTTCCACCTCTTAAAGTAGTAATTGAGCAACTTTAACTCACCTTTGGATTTATATCAAGTATTCATCTCAATCAATCTTGAATGTCATTTTTCCTAGAGTTTCTATGAAAATAGAGATCCTTCCATCATTTCTCATGTGAAATTGAGGAGTAGAGTTATTATGCTAGATTATCTCTGGAGATATTGCTCATCTCATTTGGAGAATTAATTTCAGAGATATTGTGCATCTCATTTGGAGAATTAATTTTGGGGTTTATTTAGATTTATATTTGCATATCATATATATTATTAATCATATTTTTATTATAGATCATTATTTTATCATTTATATTAATCCATCTTATTATTGCACAGAAAAATAAAATAAAAATATAGATTAATTTGCATACATTTGAATCCTTCATTCTATTAATTTTCTAGTCACTGAAAGCTTAAAAAACCTAAGATAGGAGGTAATAGATTGATTTATCATGATTATTGCTTAGTTATTTGATTTATATAATCATTTAATAATGTATATAATGACTTTTTAAAGTGACATGTTGTAACTAATGATAAAAATATTCACACACATTTATCACACCCAATATAGGGCCCAAATTATCGATCCTAGCTTCATTTTGATCGCAACTCAATTTTTTTTAATTTTTGTATGTACTTACTAGATTTTTATCTAGGATTCCATAATTAGTTGTATGAGTAATTATATTATTTATATTTGGTGTACTATGATTGATTCCATATGGTACAAGGTATTACAACTTTCTATTTTATCATACAAAGCATGATCATGAGTCATATGAGTTTTATTGCCAAATTCTAAATTTTTATTAGAAATCCATAGAATAGATTTTAGGGTTTAATATTTATTTTTGGATTACTACTAATTTTAATCCTTGATTCTCTATCTTATGTTGAGTTGTAATTAACCTAATGCATTTATGGAGGATGTTTGTTGAATATTATTTAACATAAAACTACTAACAGATTATGTTTGCAAATTGTCAAGATTATTTGAGCAAACATTATGTCTTCATTTATCACTTTTCATTTCTAGGAATATTAAGATATTATAGATCACACTTGATTCATAGTGAGGGAATTATTCTCTTGGCCATTTCGGTCCAATAAAAAACCTAGAAGCATTGGATAAAGAGTGTCTAATAAGTTGGTTAATCATGAAGTCCTTAGATCTATCTAGTGTATTTGGGAAAAGTCAAAGGATAGGAAAGTATTATCTTGGTCATTTAAGTCCAATCATAAATCTAGACCCCTGAAGCCTTTCTAGTCTTGGTGTGTCTCTATTACTGAGTATGTGCTTGAGGAACCAATCTCCCTAGAATAACTTAAGTGGAAAAAGGTGAACCTAGTCAATCCAATCCACTCTAATGAAAGCCTCGGGAGATGTAATTATTTTATTTTATTTACTATGGTGAGTATATAGGGCCTTTAGGTCTTAATCCCATTCATGAGACTTCCCTCATCCTATTATTTGCATAACACTTTTATGAACTATTGAAGGATACACATGTGTCTGTGTGGGGCCTCTGTCTTAATCTCATTTGTGATACCATCTTGTATTTGAGTTCTTATGGGGTTACAAAAGGCTTTAATCTTTCTTGTGGGGCCACAAAAAATAGTTTTGAATGGATACTCACAAAAAAAATCTAGGATAAAAGCTATCCAAAACACCTTTGAAAGTCTCATAATATGCATGTAGGAAGGTTCCAGATTACTCAAATTCTCTAAAGATTATTTATGTTGGACCCAAGTATTTAGAATGTCATGATTGACTAGAGAAATAGTGACAACTAAGTTGTAACATCATGAAGACTTAATCATTGTGTAAGTATTGGAGTGTTGTCATTGATTGGTAACCAATTAACAAGTGAAGAAAGTGTTGCAAGACAATATAACCATCGATGAATTGGCATACAAATCACATCAAAGAGGAATGGTAGAGTCAAACCTAAAATCGATGGATCAAACTTATAGCAATTTTACTTCAAATTGTAATCTTAATGTTCTTTACTTATATCAAGTATTAGAGTAATCAGTTAACTTATACCAAGTTGCAAAACTAAAAAAAATAAAATGAAAATAAAATTTGCAACACATAAGCATTCACACATTTGACATAGATATTTAATGTGGAAACCGTGTAAAGGAAAAAACCACTTGGGAACTGACAACCCAAATATTTCACTCTTCTAAAGATAGTTATGTTAGGAGCCAACCATGTTAAAGTTTACTTGCACATTTTTAGTTTTGCCTGGGTAGAGGACTTTAACTAAAGATCATCTAGACCTTATCAATCCTTGACACTTCTAAATAATGAATTTCTCAAAAGGACTTCAAAATATCACTAATCAATGCTACCATATAGGATTTCAAAGATTTGTTAGGTTCACTCGGTTAAGATATTAATTATCTATTATAATAGTAAGAAAGTAACAATCAAGAGATCTACTAGGTTTAACATTACCTTTCTTATTCCAATCTTTGTTTCTCTATCTCTTCCTTTTGGTCTCTTACTAGCTAAACCACACACCCACACTATCACTTAGTATTCCTCTTACTCGATCTTTGCACTATTGTGCTACTTGGTTCACCTTCTATCTTCTTCTTCTACTTAAATTCACATAATTAACCACAATCAATGAATAAAAAATAGCCAAAAATAATCTCATTCATCTCCTTAAACATGAAACTTTGACATTGCAGACTCTTCTAGATTTTTCCACTTAATCACGATCGTAGATCTCATATTCAATGAATTTAGTCACTCAAAAAATAGTTATACCTTGAATTTTTTGCTCATATTTGTTATGTTAAATCTCCTTCATTAGATCTTTATTACATTTTTTAGCCATAGATATCATAACTAACTTTGACTTTATCCTTTTAACTTCTTGAACATTCCTAATTTTCATGAAATGTCAACCTCAAATTAATCTTTTCTTAAATTATTTTGTATGTTTAGGCTCAATGAATACTACAACTTAACTCAAAAAATGCATCACTTGGTTAATATTGAAATTACTTGGTTACGACTAAACTTTAACTCTTCTTGTTAGACACTCTATGACAAATATAGTAGCTTGGTTAATAGTGCATTTCTTTATTCATTATGTAGTTCATTCAGTGTATCTTGAACATACATGTTCTTCATCACTGAGTCACATCATTTCATGATTGTAAAATAATCAAACCAACATTATGCTATCATAGTCCAATGCATTCAAGTACCCATTGAATACCATACTATCATCTCTTCCATTATATTACTTTCTTCAAATCCTCTTCATCAAACAAATAATCAGGTACTCTATTGAATTAGAATAATGTCTAACCAACTAAGGCTTGACATCAATGACAACATAAAAACTGATATGACTCTTTTACATATAATAAAAGCATTATTAGTTGGGCTAACAACATCTCCATGTAAAAGATGTGAATTTGATAATTCTATACCACAACTCTTATCTATTTCATTACCAAAATATTTATGAGGTTTAGTATGAAATTTAATAAAATTTTAATGGTAAGAATGTTTTAGATGTAATAAGCATCCAACATATAATAATTTATATTGACATTATTAATAAATTTATTACAAAGGTAACGACCCATAATTTATAATATGGAAAATATAAATATTAATAGAAAGTAACAAAAGGAGATATAATAGGGAATATAAAAAATTAAAATTAAAATGAAATATTGGATGGACATTAATAGTCATGTCTGGAGGTATCAAAAGCATTTCCAATAGGAGTAAATTCATCAGGTGCTTAGATGATAAAAATGCATTTAACAAAGGAGGAGAACAAGTGGAGACATGCATAAAGGTGTCTCATAATTAGGCATAGAGAGAAGCTACAAAGAGCTTGGAGTATAAAATTATTAAGGTATTCAGAAGTGAGACTTTCATCAAACAAAAAATAGACAAAGACAAATATATATATATATATATATATATATATATATATATATATATATATATATATATATATATATATATATATATATATCCATCAACATTATTAAAGAAGAATGATCAAGATCAAGACATTGTAAATTATCAAAGGATTTCCTTTGAAGGGAGGTGATATATTTTATAAGTGTAGAAGATAGTAGCAATCCAATTGTAGTTAGCCAAAAGTAAGACATGGTGACAAGGAGATTCATAGATAAATGAAACTTCCAATTAGGGCCACATCAATGGAACAAATTGAATAGGGTTTGGAAGATTCATCACCAAAATTGGTAGATAGGAGAAATAGTAATACAGCCTAAGAAAATATATAAATCTAAAATCCTATCAACAAGAAGCAGAAGTAGAGTCTTCGCAGGATAAACCTAAGAAAAGGATAAGAAACATAATAGATAGATGATAGAATATAAACATCAGTGTGACATGTTGACTTAACATAGGTAGTGAGAAAGTGCATAACAATAAAGAATTCATAACATCATCTATAATAAGAAAAAAAACGTATTAAGAAAATAATATTAAAGAAGAGTCTAGGTTGTACATAGCCAAACAAATATCATTGGGAAAGGAGAAATATATATATATATATATATATATATATATATATATATATATATATATATATATATATATATATATATATATATATATATATATATATATATATATATATATATATATATATATATATATATATATATATATATATATATATATATATATATATATATATATATATATATATATATATATATATATATATATATATATACAAGAGATGTATAGATATCACAGAGTATCCAACTTAACTAAATATATATATATCAAAGTTAAATAGTAACTAACAAAAAAATTAAGTAGAGACCAATGTAAACTTGGTAGAAGGCATTCAAGTCTGATTGAGGAGTTTCTAAAAGAGAGAACTCAGTGGTTAGAGGACATTAAATTTTGAATGTCTAGTTTCTAAAAGAATAAACTCATAGATCATAGGATATTCTATGGAAATATCAAGATTCCTAAATTGGAATCCAGAGAGGGGTTAGCTAATAACCCCTAGAGACAATATATATTGTAGTGTTCAATCATATGCATATGTCAGAGATCGGAGACTTGGTAAGGGGTTGGATCTCTACCAAGTAATTATTGTTAATAAGTATATTCATTAATAGAGATCTCAGAAACCTAAAGAAAAATCCTAAAATGATGGTTTCTTAACTAAGATTAGTTCTCACTAGAGGGTTAGGTAAATATTAAAAGAGTGTTCTCTAAGGATTAGGAAGGGTTAGCATAGGATTAGTTTGATAGTTATTTTATGATTTACTAACTCTTGCTGCGGGTTTATAAATATTCAATTTCTCATTTTATATATATTGTATCACACATTACTGATGTTTTTTAGGTTAAAGGTTCATTATTTAATCCAAGAAGTGGGGACATTATATTGATTTTAGTTATGGATATGACACTTATATGTACATTTCAGAATTATTAGATTACTTCACATGGTTGAGATGGTTTCACTATGTTGAAGGGACTTTTTTGAAATCTACCATGCTTATATATGTGTGAATGAACTCATTATGTGTCATACATGTGTGTGTACTTGAGTAGATATTAGAAAAATGATGAAGAGAAAAGTGGGTAAAAATTCACTTGTTCTAGTCAAGGACTGGTTTATAACTTCTTGAATCAACTCCTAGGATCAATCTACTATTAAAAATTACTCAATGGTTCTCTCCTAGACCTCTTAATAGACATAATTTTCCTACATCACCTCAACCACCATGCTCCACATCTTGACAACATTCATCCTTAGGTCACAACTAATAAACTTCTTACACTCTCTTAGAGAACACACATTTTGTTTTTTAAGTAACTCCAACAAATAGCTTCCTTGCACTCAGCCTCCACATTTTATTACCATCATAACCTTCTCACCAAAACCAATAACATTCCCTCTAATCCATATCAAAATCTATCTCCATGAATTATTACATTATCCTATGACATAGCAACCATATACACTAACTTCTTCTAATGGTAATTAGGGCATCTCTATTAATCTTAGATTGGTTTTGACATATGGGTGCCAATATACATAAGTATTTGCTTAGTTCATGTCAAACAAGTAATTTATATTGAGCATAAGTTGATAGACAGTATATGCCAAGCAAATGATATACAGTTTATGCCAAGTAACTAGTAAGTATTGAGTCACTCAACTATTGAGAAAATAATAGATGTCGAGTCATCCAAATGCCAAGAGATCAGTGGATGATGAGTCATTCAGAGGCCAAGTTATAGCATTGAAGTTTTACTGGAAGCCAAGAATCAGATATCTCAAGTGTCGAGGAAAACATTTTGGACATAGATGTTTATAATGGCACAAACTTCTATGTTAACCATTTTTTGAGCTAACTTAATGATTGTTTTGCGATTCTAGATGATAAGTATGAATTCTTATTGAGGATCCCTATGTAGTGCATGCAGCCAATCAATTGAAGGGATTTTTTCAGCAACAAAATGGGTGAATCACAATCATTGATTCATACCTAACCCTTGTACACTTGATTTGTGTCACACTCTCAACCCTTTTATCCAAGTGATCCCATGAGTTCAGAATGCTTGGATGTCGGCTTAGAGCTCCCTATCCATGGACTGCAAAAGAGTATGATTCAATTATGAAGGCTCTCAACTGAGCCTTAGAGATACTCTTCTTTCTAGTAAACCATACAATGGGAGGTTCCAAAGACAAGATGAAAGGATGCAAATGTCCACAAGGATTTCCTCAAGGATGCAATGCAAATGTAGATTAAACTATATGAATATGCAAAGTGCAGCTATGTTAAATAAGATGACAGTATTACAAGATCCAAGCTAATTACTATGTGATTTAATCTATTGAAAAAAGAGAAGTTAAGCTATATGCAACTATTACTAAAATTCTATATGATCTAAGCTAGCATGTGATCGATGAGAGAATTAGATTAGAGGTAGAAGTTCTCCACAATAGCTCTTTAAATTTTCAAACGAGAAACTTGGAGCATAACAATACTCAAGAGTGTGGATCTTTTGACAAGGGGAGATCTCTCTTTTTTAAAGTCATATCGATGGTAGAGATCAAGTTCAAAATGATGGATGATCAAGGGCGGAATTTGAAAATAGGAGTGATTCACGTGCACACACAAGTCAACCAATAAAATAGAAGTTGACTTCCCATATAAGAAAAAAGTCACAAAGCCTTTTCTTTTAATTTTTAAAATAGAAAAAAGACTTTATGTGTGCACTTTAAGTGGGTTAGAATAATGGGGGATTTTATTTAATTAAAAGGGTATATGTTCTTCATGTTCTTTTAATCAAATAATAGACTTACGATAGCATAGTCAAACTATAGGTTATAATCAAATTAATTGATTTTAGCAATTTGGTCTAGGCAAATGATGAATTAATTTAGCCAAAATGTTGAGAAGGGGTTAAAAGTCTAGGTGACATTTTTAGGTGATTACATTACATCAAAGAAAATAGAAGCCATGAAGGAAACGACAGATAGAGATATCTACTTTCAAAGAATGAAATATAGAAAGAGGTAGCCAATCCTGAGTGTACATCCTAATAGTGATAGTACTAAATAGTAGGAAAGAGATGATGTTAGAATTTAAGAAGAATTCTAACACCAAGAAAAGAAGATAGATCGAGAGAAAATGAAAAGATCAAACATATGCTCTTGAGAAATAGACAGATGTAGCAAGTGATGATAGAATATTTCTGCCCCCTCAAGATCGAAATTGAAATGAGGCAAGGGGAATGTAAAAATGAGCTAGATATGAACAAATCAAGATATAGAAAATTCCATGATAACAGATAGATGATTAATACCAAAGAGTGACCATAAGAAACTAATAGAATGCCCCAGCTTGACCAAAGTTGACCACAAAGGATAAAGCATGAAAATTAGGTCAAGTCAAGTAGAAAGGTGATTTTAGAGATGAAAATGTAAATTGGAGTAGATATGAAGTGTAGAAATGATGAAGACATGAAGATGCCTGAGTGATGATTCAAAGATTAAACCTTAAAAGGTTAGCTAACTGCATAGAAGAAGGTAGAATTTTAGAATATGATTTTCACTGTGAACATGAACTTGGATTTTGATTTTGATCCCAGAAATGGATCTAGGACATTGAAATTAGCCAAGGGTGCAATTTTGTAGAATTTGAGGAGTTTTAAAAATGGGTCAAAATTAGGTCGGAAGGCTATATAAGGGGTCTAAGTGTCATTTTGTCTTTTGTGATTTTTGAGAACTTGTGAGTGGGTGAGACAGAATCATGGCTTTGGAAAACATTTTGACTCACCAATACCATTTCAAGCATAGCTGGTTGCACAATCAGCCAGCTGACTACGAGGCGCCAATAAGTTTTCAACCTTTTAGCACTTTTTTGAACATTAATGAACTTTTTTTGCACATTTTAGAGGTTAAATACAGAATATCATGTGATATTTTAAAAAGTATCACATAGGTACTTTAAAAATATCGCATAGCTTGTCTATTGTATGAACCATACCCAAATGTTGCTCATATCGATGTGAAATGTTGACCGATAAAATTATATGAACTGGGTATTTTGAGAAACATTACATGACATTTAATCAGCATATTGTGTCACTTGGGTATAGAAACAAATGTCGTACAGTCTATTTTTGGTGTTTTTCTGTTGATTTTGCATGTTTGTTGATGTTTACTAATGTTTTCTTGTCCTATGTTGCAAATGGTGCTTTTGGTTGATGATGATGAGAAGGTGGTCATAGTGAGCATGGGGTTGAGGTGGGTCATGCAGATGCCCCACATACAAGTAAACATAGGTTGTTGGCTATGCTATGGAGGTTGGGAGTGGTTCTCAATTAGGGAGGAGATGGACACAGGTGTGGGCCACAAGGGAGGAGGAAGAGGTGCCACTGAGATGACAAAGAGCAGGGTGAGTAGACACACAATTGTAGTAGCCATCCAAAGGGGATAGTGACCATGATGCTAGGATCCAGACCCTAGAGGTAGAGCTATAGGTAGCTCAAGTGACTATCACAGCATTAGATTAGTAGCTCATAGATGAGAGAGTGTGAGGAGAGGAGCTCTGTAGGGAGTGAATGTTGTTAGGTGAGAGTAAGCACATTGGGGAGCATGAGCTACATACTATTATGTAGATTATAGGGGTCTGATACTACTAGGGCAAGGGCTTCCTAACTACTTAGAGCAAACTAGCATATCAAAGGTGTAGTACAATCACCGGATATGAGACAAGCTCTACCACTAGGGCCACTACTAGCTATAGAGGGTGTGAATCAATCATAGGCTGAGGTTGATAGTTTTGATAGATTTTGTGATTGTACTCCATGTATTTTGAGACAAATATCCAAATTTTGGATCTCACATTTCTATTTGTATTGTGACACATTGATATGTATGAGATACTAGATTTGATTGATAGATTTTGTGTACTTGTATCATTTTTATGGATGTTTCAGCATTTTAAGTTTTCATGTATGATGTTTTAGTTTCTTGCTCATGCTCATGTGTTTCTTTTATGTTCATGTTAATATGCTCATGTTAATGTGTTAATGGATCTATCTCATTTATGATGTTTAGCTCTTATGTGTATGATATAGACTTATGTTTTAGAAACATATAACACATGGATAGATCAAATTATATTTTTAGATTAAGCCCTTGTGATGATAGGATAGCAAAGAGGTGAAGTGGAATATCAAGAAGATGAAAAGGCATGATCAAGACAAAAGAAAAGAAAGATAAGAAAGCAGTTAGCCAATATGTCCGCAAAAAGATGAAGAGAGAGCTCTCCTAATATGCAAAAGTGCAAGACTAAGCTAGAGAATGATCTTTAAATGTAATCTAAAATAAAAAGTGGTTTACGAGCAAGAAACACATAACATTTAGACTCTAATTTCATCATTGAGCATTTATCAAGGACACCATGAGATCATACAACCATTTCTAGTGTTACTATGAAGATATGAATATGATCAATATCAAATATAAATATGGAAATCTAATCTAAGCATCAAAAAAATGTAAGTCAACATGACTATGCAATTAGATTCCCTAAGTTTGATATAGCAAGATTACACCTACATCAAGGCATAAGCACTAGAATAACCCCTAAGTGTGGTCTTGCAAAAATAGTCAAGGATGATATGTTTGTAAGTCAAAGTGTCAAATAATACAAGCATGAATGCTTTTAAACACTGTAGATGAACAAAGTATACCCACAAGAAACAAGCAAGAAAACATGCCCTATGCCCCACTCTTCTAGTCCATGACAACCTCAAAACACTATTAGAGAGGGAACACATAGCAAAGAAATTATCATAGATAGCACACAAAGTAGATAAGTTCATCATAGCTCTATCATTCAAATGTTTAAGTGTGTGTGTGTAAGTCACTTGGCCACTTCTTCAAGACTTGATTCTGATAGTGAGAAATATTGCGAGACATCTGAGACTATAGGTAAACTATCTAAGAAGTATTGACAAACACTTCATGTCAAGTTGTGGAGGTGGTATTGAGAAACACTATTTTGTGAGTTGTCAAATAAACCCTAACACACAAGAACACCTCAATAGGCTAAGAAATCGTACCCCTTAGATAAGGACAAGAAACAATCCCAAGCTAGGAAATATATTGCGGAGTGAGTGATTGAGATGAATAGACATAGGTGCAAGGGTCTCAAGTAGCACCTGCTTCTAGGTTTTCACCACTTGGTAGATTTTCTCAGGACTTTTTTCCTATTTTTTAATTTTTTTTTTAATTTTTTTTTTTTTTTGTGATACATCAAACATCTATTGCTAGGTTTTCGCTAAGATGATCATTTTTTGAAACATTTTTTGATTTTTAGGATTCTATCAGGATCAATAGATATGTACAAGATCGAAGAGTTGTGAGCCTTTAAGCATAGAACTTTTTCAAATGTAGGACATTGATAGGCTCTGCAAGTTCTTCCCCTTCGAGAGTGGATAGTTGATAAGTACTAGCCCCAAATACTGTTGTGATAATGTATGGACCTAACCAATTAGGTTAAAACTTTCCCTTCTACTCTCTATGTTGCTAATTTTTTGGATTCTCTCTAAGCACAAGTTCACCTACTTGGAATTTAAAAGGATGAACCTTCTTGTTATACTGAGTAGACATATACTTCTAATAAGACATCATGTGATCAAAAGCAACTTTGCAATATTCATCAAGAGTTTTTCCTATACTTGCATAGCTCTATGGTCTTCATCGGTTATCAACCCATGTAAGGAGACTTGCAAGGAGGGGATCTCAACTTCTAATGGGAGGACAACCTCAGAGCCATAGAATAAATAAAAGGGTGTGGCCCTTGTAGGAGTATAGATGGTAGTTCTATAGACCCAAAGTATCAGATTTACCTATAAGTGCTAGTCTTTTCCTGACTTGTGAACTATTTAGTGTAAGATTCTTAGCAATGTTTTGTTGCAGGCCTCGCCTTGGCCATTCCCTTGAGGGTAGTAGATGGAGGACCAATGTTGTTTGATTTAAAATTTCTTGCACAGTTGTTTGAGGTCCTTGTTCTTGAAATGTCCTCCATTATTACTAATAATGGAGGAAGGAATATTGTAGCTAGAAATCATCTGATTTAGTATAAATAGGGCAACATGTTTTCCTATAGCAATAAATAGTGGCATAGCCTCAACCCATTTGGTAAAATACTTAGTTGGTGTGGTATGAATTTGTGACCACTAGATGAACTTGGATGAAATTTTCCTACCAAGTCAAAGGCTCATTGCTAAAATGGTCAATATGTCACAGAGGGAATCACCTCACATCTAGGAGCATGAATTAAGTTGCCATGAAGTTGGAATTTCTTACAAAACTTCACATAATGAACATCATTATCTTACATGGTTGGCCATTAATAACTAGCCCCAAGCAATTTTTAAGAAAGTGCAAGGCCATCAAAATGTGCCCCACAAATATCATCATAGACTTCAACAAGTGCCTTTTCAGACTCTTCTAGATCTAAACACCTAAGCAACATTTTTTCTTGACTCTTTCTATACAAGCCACCAAAGAATAAAGTGTAATGTGAAGCATTTTGGAGGAGTTGGCATTTTTGGTTGAGCGTGAGAGTTTCACGAATAACCCAATCACATAGGTAAGAGAAGATAGCTGCATAGCAGGAGGAATAATGACCTACAATAGTGAAGATCACTTGGTTATTCGAGGAATCATAGGCAAGATGACGTAATTCTGCCACTAGGAACTCAAATCATGATTCATGTTCTTGTAGTTGGAGGATAGATGCTAGTGTAGCCATAGCATCAATAGCCTTGTTTTCTACTCTAGGAATTTATTGGAATGTCACAAAAGTGAAATAGTTCCTTAGAGTGTCAATCAACTTCTTATAAGCTATCAACTTGTCATCCTTTGTTTGATATTCATTGTTCACTCGATTTATAACAAGTTGGGAATTGCCATAGATGTGCAATTTAGTAATTCTCCATTTAAGTGGCAATTTGATCCCATTTGTTAATGTCTCATATTTTTCAATGTTGTTTGTGCAAGGGAATAAGAGTTTGTTGGATTTTTGGATTGTATAACCATGAGGGGAAATAAAGAAGACACTTGCTCCACCCCCATTCTATGTATGAGAACCATCAAAGAACATTCTCTACGTTCTCCTAGTGATGTACATAATTGAGGCATCTAGAAACTCAATTTGCATGGGTGTTGTTTCCTCTAGTGGAAAATCAACCAATTGGTCAACTATGGTCTGCCCCTTGATGGCTTTATGTTCAACTTACTAACTGTAAAATTCTAAAAGAGTAATCACCCATTTAGCCAGATAACTAGTAAGTGCAACTTTTCTCAACAAGTATTTCAAGGGATCAATTTTACAATTAGGTTAACTATATGTGCTAACACGTAATGTCATAGTTTTTGAGAAGCAAAGACCACTGCAAGGCAGGATTTCTCAATACTAGTGTAGTTCATTTTGTAAGCCACCAAAGTTTGACTGATGTGATTCATAGCATGTTCTTTACCAGTCTCATTACTTTGTGCTAATAATGCTCCTAGAGAAGAAGTTGTAGCTGAGATGTACAAAATCAAAGGTTTTCTTGGAATGGGTGGCATCAAAATTGGATGTTTATCCAAGTACCCTTTGATTTGGTCTAGAATTTTTTGACAATCTTCATTCCAGATATGAGTTGAAAGGCTTTATGTAAATTCTTGTTAAGAGATTTAGCTTTATTAGCCAACTGAGAAATGAATCTTTCAATGGATTCAGACATCCTTGCATACTTCTAAGTTGACTAATATTTCTTGGCGAAGGCATTTCCATGCTAGATTGGACTTTTTCAGGATCAACCTCAATGTTTTTTTCTGATATAATGTAGCCTAGCAATTTTCTAGATGTGACACCAAAGGCACACTTTTCTAGGTTTAGCCTAAGTTGAAATTGTTTCATACAATCCAATATCAAACTAAGGTCTTCAAGATGTGTGTCTCATTTTCTAGATTTAGCCACTATGTCATCAACATAGTCTACCATATTTTTATGCATCATATCATGGAAGATGCTGGTCATTGCTCTTTGATAGGTAGCACCAATATTTTTTAGCCTAAAGGCTATGACATTCCAATAGAAGGTACCCCAGGCACATGTAAAAGTTGTCTTTTCTTGATCAGCTAGAGTAATCTTAATTTGGTTATACCCAGAAAAGCCATCCATGAGGGAGTACATTTCATAACCCATCGCCATGTCCAGTATCATATCTATGTTTGGTAGTGGAAAGTCATCCCTGGGGCATGCTTTATTTAGATCTCTAAAATCAATACAAACTTGAATGGATTTATCATGTTTAGACACAGGTACAATGTTGGAAATCCATTCCGCATAATCAATAGCTCTAATAAAGTTTGCACTCAAGAGTTTTTCTAACTCTGCTTTGACCAAGAGAGCTACATGTGGATGCATCTTTCTTAGCTTTTGTTTAATGGGTTTTACCCTTGGAGAGATAGATAAATGATGCATGATAAGATTTGTGTCAATTCTTGGAATATCTAAGTATGTCCATGCAAAATTGATCTTCTTGTCTTGAAAGAATTTGGGCCACATGGATAATTTTAGGAGATTCCTCTATCCCCATGCTGATAGGCTATGTAGGTTTTATGAGAATCAAAGATCTATTCTGAAAATAGCTTGGCAGACTACCAAGTACCTCATCTATGAGTGCCTCAAGGAGGTTTTCACCATTAGATATGTCTTTTTTTATATATATTTTAGGTTTAGATACTGCCACAAAGTGGTTTTTTCCATCTGACCACTTTTTTTTCCTTTTAATTTTATGACTGGGGTACTTGATATCTAATTTCATCATGTTAACCATGGGTTCACTGGTGAAAGCAGTGATGGGTTCAATGACATTTAAGTAGCAAGCGATCTCATAGTAATTTTGAAAAGATGGTATTTCTGGTCTTTGATTTTGAACTGGCCAATCTATGAGATTAGGGTGACTCAAGGAGAGTGGTGTGGAAGCTTCAAGATTGTTAATAAAAAAAGAGTCATCTCATGTGATATGCAAAGTTGAGCCTATAGTGAACATTGCAAAGGAATACAGATCAGGAATAGACTTAGAGGGACTAGCGTAATCCACTAAACCAGTTTATGAGCCAAACTCATCTAACCCTAGACTAGACTCTTTGACTACATTCAATTGGGTTGCATAGGTGTGAATGACATCCACCCCTAGTTCATAAGATGCATATGGCAGGCCTTCCCATTCATACTTGTGAGAGTTTATACTCTGATCTCCAGTAATTAAGTGAGCAATGTTTTGTCTAATCTTTCCTTTGTTTATGTCTTCATGGTTGGATTCATCTTGTTCCTACTATCAAGAAGTGGAAGCTTTAGCATTATTATGAGTAGTTAGTGTTTCTTCTCCCCAAAGGAGAGAAATGAGAGGCATGAAATCTTCAACTTGCAAAGTGGCAGCAATAAAGGGAGGATCATCATCCTGTAATTTGCTAGACATAGGTGCTCTTATATAAAATGTTGGTATTTCATCTTCTAGCCCAAAACCTAGGTTAGTAGTATCTTAAGACTCACAACCCTAAGTATGACTTAAAGGTTTGACTAGAGGTTTTTTATTACTGGTTAAGGACCCATGGCCCTAATAGCCCATGTTTATGATAAATTTATATCCTTTTCCATAGCATTTAGGAGACATGGGAGTAGTGATTATGACTTCCTCCTCATCTTCATCTTCCCTATAGATCTACTATTTGAGTAATTGTTCTTCTTTTTCCACTTCTAGGGGAACTAAGGATTGCACAAAGGTGCCAAAAAGAGTCATTACAAAAGTGCAAGGATTCTTTTTTGTAGAAGGTTTCCCATAAGACTGAGGAGAAATTGGTAAAGCAGAAATAGAATCTAGAGTGTATACACCCATGTCGAGGCTCATCATTTTCAATTTCTTTTCATTCTCTATATAGGATGGTGTTAGCTCATAAGAAGAGAAATTATGTGGAACCAGTGTTTCTATAGCAAATAATGTATTGCTAGACATTGAGTTATCATTGAGGATAACTCTCTCAATACCATTAAAAGAGAACTTGATGAACTGATGGTACGTAGAAGGTATTTCTTGTATGTCATGAATCTATGGTTGTCACAACAACAAATTGTATGCAAGTGGTATGTCTAGGACTTGGAAAATGTCATCCTTCTCAATTGGACCAACTCTGATTGGAAACACAATTAGACCTTTGGAAGGTCTTTCAACCTCATCATGGCCTTTTATAGTGATCTTGTGCCTAGGGTCAATGGAAAATTTAGACATGCCTAACTATTTGATTGGATTGAATAAAATGATGTTCAACCTTGCACCATTTTCCATCAAGACTCAGCAAACATGAGTACAAAATATTTTGACTTTGACATGGAGAGCAAGGTTGTGGGGATGACTGAGAGCTCAACCATCGTCTTTAGAAAAGGTGAGGTAGTGAGGTGAAGAGATATGGTTCACCATATCTTGGAATCTTTCTACATCAATATTCATGGGGACATTGGGAGAATGTAAATATTTTTCAAGGATATCCTTGTGTAAAGGGGATAATTCTAACAACTAAAAGATGGAAATTTGAGTCGGGGTACATTGTAATTGGCTAACAAGGTCATAGTTGGAGATTGCTGAGGTAGATACTTCTTTAGATGATGACACATTTTTAGGATCATGAGCAACTTTTAGAATGAATTTAGATTGCCCCCTTGTGATAGCATTAAGTGGTTCACTCTGTCAAGAGGAAGATTTGGCCACTCAAAATACCACCTTAGGTCTAGCATCATTATGGTGTTGGGGATTATTTTTCATTTTGAGATCAACTTTGAGTCTTTCATCCTCAACATCATAGTTGGGTCGATTGTCATCATTAGAAATTTGCATGCATAGATACTCAATGGGCTCAAGCATGCCTATAATGTTGTCTATGTTAGCATAGGCATAACTAATCTTGGCATCATGATTCTTCTTAGGAGCCTTGGAAGTTTCACCTTTCTCATATTTGGGTAAGGGTTTCCTAAAAGCTTTATGGTCAAAAATTTTAACAAGACTGTCTTTGAAAACTTTACTAACCTCGATGAGATTTTGGATAACATCTTTAAGCTTAAAATAGTTTTTATTGTTGTGTCCTTTTCTTATGTAATAACTGCAAACATGATCCTCTCACCACCAACAAGGACTAACAAGTGGGTCATAGGGAAGAGTTATTTGGAAGCATGACTAGTTTGTTAGCAATTAGAGTCTTCAAGACCATTTCATTGTTGAATACAATTGATTAATTATCTATTTTCCTTGATGTTACACAAAATGTCATATCATTGCTAGTCAATGTAAATCAAGCTCACTCAAGCATTGAAGAAATTTTTCTATGTCTATTAAGCATTCCAAAGTTTTCCTAGTTTAGAAGACAACATCTACCAAGATCACTCAGGTGTCAAAGGAAAGGCTTGCACAAGTTGAGTGTTAAGCGAGCTCAATCGGTTAATAAATGGAATGTTGGATAGAACTAGTGTTAACTAAGCTCACTCAGTTATCAAAGGAATTTTGCAAGTATGTAGTGTTGACCAAGTTCACTTGGTTAACATAGGAAAATCATTTTTGAGTTAGTGTCTACTGAGCAGGGTTGGCTAACAAAGGTTTTTCTTGTTTTGGCATACCAAGTTCAATTGAATTTTCTGTTGGTTCTAGCTAACTGAGGAGATGAATATTAATTGCTCTAAGTTATATTCTACCCAACTTGAAAATATGAAAGATATAAATATAAGGTCAAGTTTAGATTTAAAAATTGTGTGAATGCATGGATGATAATTGAAGATTTGATGATGCTAAGAGGAAGAAAATCAAAAGGATAAGTAGAATATCCTT
The DNA here is from genome assembly GCA_028749045.1 of Cupressus sempervirens. Lineage (NCBI taxonomy): Eukaryota > Viridiplantae > Streptophyta > Pinopsida > Cupressales > Cupressaceae > Cupressus > Cupressus sempervirens. The sequence continues at coordinate 434,390,380 of CM053793.1, read as the reverse complement.
GTGGAGATGAAAAGATATATTTGATCAAGAAAGATCAAGCATACAAGCTAGAATTGAGATCTGTAATCAGAAATTCAGTTGCATCAAAAATCAGGTCATCTCATCATTACTCTCTAACCATTGTAGCAATGTGTTGCCCCACTTTTCATCCTCTAACCAATGCATAAAGTGAAATTTTGTTTTTTAATAAGGTCCTAGGTGTACTCAAGTCTAAATCCCCTTAGGTGGAAGGAATCTTCATCGTATTTTTCATTTTCCCCTTCTCCACATTTCATAGCCAAGTGGTTTATTTCCCTTCTGTCGAGGGATGTTGTAGGTATCTTAGTACCTAATCTGATGGAGATTCATGAAACATGCAAAGGTTATTTGCAAGAGTTATTTTTTCTTGTGGCCCATTTTTTTCTCCATGAGAATAGAAGCTTACAAAAATCTGGACTTCATCTTCTCCTTGGTGGGTTTTCAAGCCATGAAGGTGATTTCTCGTGAAGAGCACCAAATGATGCATATGGGTCAAAATAAGAGGATAATAAGGTGCCCGATGAAAAATTAATGTTCCTCTTATCATTATCTATCTCAGTTAGTATTCAAGATTTGTTTTAGCTCTAATAATCATTTCAGGCAAGAAACTAGAAATTGACTTTTCCTTGGTAGGTTTTCAACCCATGAAGTTTGTTTCCCGCATAAGGTAATTTTGAGGGAAAAGAAACAAAAGGTGGGACCCTAATGATTTTGTGCACTACTTTTCTACATTTTTGAACTCATGGGAAAACATAATCAAAAGGTAAAGTTGAAAGTGAATCCTAGGTGAAGAAATGGAAATTCTATTCTCCTTGGCGGGTTTTCAACCCATGAGGACAATTTTCTGGATTTTGAAGAAATCAAGTTGGTAAGTGGATTGAACCCATATTTTGTATGAAAAACATCTCAAGATGATAATGGAAATAATCTAACCATTGCAAGAAAGATCTATCAAGTAGAATTTGATTTAGCAGATATTTCCTCATAGAGTACTTTGTTTATAACTTTTTGAAACTTAATGGAAAATGAGAAAGTAAATATTAGAGATAGAAAGTTACCGTTGGGCCAAGGGAATAGTGAAAAGACACCTAAATACACATTAAAACTATGCATTTATTGTTCCAATGGATCTCTCCTTCAATTCATTTGTGTGGCACAAATTCTGAAGATCAACGGGTGAATTGAAGCCCCTATATAGGTGGAAACATGAACAGTTACAAAACTACCGCTCTTTCTTGAACTATTACATTACTTTTTGAAAAGGCTAGTATATAGACATTTGCTATTCCTTTCATTTTTTGGATTCAAAATTCAATTTCAATTAGAATGGCAACTAGATTTGCAGGTTTTGATAGATTGAATGGAATAAAGTCTTCACTACAGAATTTCATAGACACTTTTCTTCATTTCTATGAAATGCAAGATTTGTTAAAATTGCATTACTTTTTCAAAAGGCTAGTATATAGACATTTGCTATTCCTTTCATTTTTTTGATTCAAAATTTAATTTCAATTAGAATGGCAACTAGATTTGCAGGTTTCAATAGATTGAATGGAATAAAGTCTTCACTATAGAATTCCATAGACACTTATCTTCATTTCTATGAAATGCAAGATTTCCAAAAGAGAGTGAGATTAGAGCCTATTCATCCCATTATTGATAAGCTCATCCCATTATTGATAAGCTCTAAGGATGTGGACTAGTTGAAGTAGTGGTTTTTCTAGTTGCAATCAAAGCTCCAAAGTTGATATATGAATGCATAAATCATTATAATCTAGACACTGGACAAATTGTATTGCCAGATGACATAGTATTGATCTCCATTGATAGACAAACTGTGGTAAATTTCCTTTGAGTTCTGGGGTGGGAGGAGTTTTTAGATTTGACAATTGGCAAAGCCATCTCTGATTTTTCTATGAAGAAAATGATTTGGAGAAAGGAAATATGCAATCATGGTTTTAAAAGCCATAGAGCACAAAGAGTAAGGTTCCTAAGACTCTTTTTGGTACTAATCTCAAGACTGAGATTGTTAACATCCTAGTTCTCTTGCATAGATTAGAAGGTGAGTTAGAAGCTTTAAACTTCATTGAGCAATATTTTTTTTTTGGTGCAAGTAATATGCTCTGACACCCAATATATTGATTGGGCTCACAAGGTAAGTAGATTTTGTCCAATGCTCTTAGTGCTATGAAATTCTAAAACACCTTCTATATGTCCTCCTTTCTTATTTACATGTTAGCTTCTCTACAATTATGGTCAGGTCTCCCAAGGATAGAAAATTTCTCTGATGGCATGAAGTCTTATGAGTTCTACCCATGTTTACAATTGGAAAATAGTTACGCAGAGTATGTAAGAGTCAATGATGCATTTACCATGAGAATTTGTAGGGAGCTCCAAGGATGCCCAGAGAGGAGATTCGTTCCTAAAGTTATGGCGGCCATTAGTCAGTTTGGGAGTTACTTTATCTAGTTCTCATCATTTTCATATTTGCATCTCTTAGCTTTTGATGGATTCCCCTTAAGGCTATCGATATATCCAAGCAATATGATCATATTGATCAAGATCATGAGGCAAGCAATTCAAGTGAATGTGTTGAGTTGGAGTCTAAAGAAGAAAGGTTATGAGTTTCCTATAAAGATGGGATCTTTTAGTTGTGAGTCCCATTTTGATGTAAAGAACATGTTAAAGGTGTTTGAGATGAAATATAAATTGGAGATGTATGAAGTTCTTGTTGGTAAACAGATTTTTTCTTTTTAGTTCTGACTCACAAGTGCCCTAATTTGTGAACAAACTCTGATTACAACAGTTTGGAATGTTGCTTCTAGGAAGGCTAACTTCCATCTGAATTGTTAGGTATAGATCTCTATTATGGATTTGCAATGAATTTTGTTTTATCCTAAATTTTAACGGGGTATGTTCTTAACCTGAGAACAAGAGAGGTTGACCAAGTTAAAACTATACAAGATTTAACCCAGGTGAGGAATGATTTTGAGAGGATTAACTAAGGTTTATGAGTTTCACATATCCCACAAGACTGAATGGTTCCAATATACATGCTAGTTGGTACTAAGCTAAATTTATTAAAAACTAAATGTAGAGAAAGGAAAACTAAATGATAGAAAAATTCCTAAAAGATCCCTTTTAAACTCATAATGACAATACTTATTGTGATCAGTTTTCTACCTAAAAACAAGGGAACAAAGCTCTATTCTTTCCTTCTTAATTTAGACAAAGAGAAGATAAAACTATTAACATCTAACAAATTGGAACAGAAAATAATTGAAACAGAAATACCATTCAATTGACTCTGTAACATTAAGTACTTCACACCAAAAATCTGTTGACCTTTTATTAATCTTTCATTATCATACATATAGGATTCTGAGATGACCGTTACAATGGAAGTTTAATCAGTTCATCTCCTCAAAAAAGAAAAATGGAAAGGAGCCAGTACATCTATTACAATAATTACATAACAAAAATGGAAAGGGCAAAATATAAATCATTTTACCTTCTTTCCCTTTTCTACCTTTGTCCTAGAGGCCTTGGCAATGACAATGATTGGAATTAACTCCTCATGGCTATGGACATGTACATTGGTGTATCTTAAGAGCCATTTAGAGTGTTCTTAGGCCAAGTCTTTAATGGCACCCAAATGATCTTGTAGTTCTTCCATGGCCACATGCACACCTCAACCAAGCTTCTAAAATTTAGATATCCTTTTTTTAGGATTAGAAGCTATTTCTGTCAAACCATCTATAAAATTAGAGAAGTTTATCGACATAACTAGTATTCCAATAATTACCTTTCCTTGTCCAATGGACTGTGAATTTGTGTGCAAGACTCTTAGTAGTTCATAATCTCTATCCTACTCCTTTATTTTACCTTCAATTTCCTTTAGTCCCTCCTCTGTGGCTATGATCATTTCAGACTTAAACTGCATGCTCTGAAACTATTCAAAAAAGGGCTCATCTCCTTTAGCCAAGATCTTTGCTTCCATAGCCTCCTTTGTCTACATGTGAATGATCATCTTCTATAAAGAAACACAATTGTCACTCTTGACCTTCTCCATAGCCAAGGTGGCTTTATTTGATGGTATGTTGTCCTTCTCTGTTTCCAGCCTTAGTATAGCATTGTCGATCTACTCTATGATGGAGAGTCCTTTAATCTTGATTTTTCCACTCAATTCTCTATCGATTTTTCCAAAATGCTTATCTTCTTGGAGCTAGGAGATGATGGCTTGAACATCTATAGCAGTGGGATCACTTCACCAATGGGTTGATTAATTGCCTGATGAAAATATTCAATTCTTGTATTTTTGCCTTCATTCTAACCTTTGACAACTTGAGGCTTTTAATTTCCCTTCAATTACTTCATTTGATGACTTCCATAAGCCAACCTTGGTGTCATCTCTGGCCTCTCCAAGATCCATAGAGTGTAAGGAAAAATCATCAGGAGACATGTCCTCCAATCTTCCTTCCTTGATGGGCTTGGAAACTTCCAGGCTAAGATGCCCTATTTCAAGATCTTGTCCAAGGATGGACAAAGTCTTTTGCTTCTTGAATTTGCTCAATGCTAATCTAGAGCGGATGACAAAGGATAGGGTATCCTTGTTGGGGGCACCTACATCCTTCCTCTTTCTTTTTATCTCTAAGGTATCCTCCGACCATTAATCTATACTTATTACTTTGGAAGTCATTCATAGAGTATCTATGTTAAACATCTTCCTATTGGCTAGAGTGGTGGCTTTGCTAGTTGAAGAAAAAGGATTCTTCAAAGTTTGTGAAACCAACTACGATGAGCCTTGAGCTTTCTCTATTTCTTTGGATTTCTTTATCACCTCATTGGATTTGGTGGATTCACTATCATTACTTCCACTGTCTCCCAAATCTACCACTTGTATGTGAGGGCTACTTGGTAAAAGGAGTGCAGGGCTTACTAACAGAACTAGACTACTATGAGGTGAAGAGGGAGGGGTGACCACAGTGTCTTTGGCATCTTCTACCTTCTTCTTCTTAGCATCCAATTGGGATTTGATCATTGGGAGGGAGCCATCATGGAAAGTTTGAGCAATGGGGATATTCTTATCAAGAGGTTGATCACCTCTGTTGGATGGTTGGGCTAGTCCTTAAGTGATAGCCAACATCACACCTAATGTACACCTTGAGAGGAAGGAGTTGTTGCAAGTACTAGAGAGGCTTGAACTATCACACTTTTGCTTTGACTCTTCCTTTCTATGGTCCATTGGACCCGCTTCCTAGTTCTCTTCATAATTTGGGCCATCATCATCTCTAGATCCTCACATGCATCTTCATAAGGCTCTGAGCTAATAAGAGTGCCCCTCAACTTTGTCAGATAGGTATTACTATACATATTTTTTCCATCATCCTCAACTCCTTTGACATCAAGGTTGATTCCATACATTTTTACTTGATCTACTATGAGCCTAGCAAAAGCATGGTCATGGCTCTTGACTCATCTTTGCAATCAGCCCAGTAGTCTTCTATGGTGTTGATATGTTTAATCACACTCCCAATCTGAAGAACATCTTTTGCATATCCATTTGGGTCAAACATAGGTCTCAAGACCTCATACATTTCCAACTTGTACTTCATCTCAAACACTTTAAGCATGTTCTTCACATCAAAATAGGATTTGCAGCTAAAATCTCCACCTTCATAGGGAACTCGTAGCCCTTCTTCTTTAAGCCTCCACTCAGCACGTTCACCTAAATTTCCTACCTCACGATCTTGATCAACATGATCATGTCACTCAAGTACCTTGGTAGCTTCAAAGGGAACCCGTCAAAAGCTGCAAGGTACAAATACAAAAAGGATGAGGCCTAGATGGAAAAGATCCCAAATTGACTGATAGTCACCATATCTTCTAGGCTAAATCTCCTTTCTAAACACCCCTGAAGTTCCTTGCAAATTTTCATAGTAAATGCATCATTAACTCTTATATACTCTGCATAACTATTCTCCAATTGTAAACAAGGGTAGAACTCATAAGAGTTCACATCATCAAAAAAAATAAGAGTTCACATCATCAGAAAAATTCTCCACCCTTGGGAGGCCTAGCCATTATTGTAGAGAAGCTAACATATAAATGAGGAAAGAGGACATATAGAATGTGTTGTAGAACTTTGCAGCACTAAGAGAATTGGATAGATTCTCACTTACCTCATAGGTCCAATCAATGTATTGGGTATCAAAACAAATAACTTGCACCAAGAAGTATTGTTCAATGAAATTAAAAACTTCTACCTCACCTTTCAATCTGTGCAAGAGGAGCATGATGTTGACAATCTCAGGTCTGAGATTAGTACCAAATAGAGTCTTAAGGGCCTTACTCTTGGTGCCCCATGGATTTTGGAACCATGATTGCATAATCTCCTTTCTCTAGACCATTTTCTTCACAAAAAACTTGGAGATGGCTCCACCAATTATCAAATCTAAAAACTCTTCCTGCTCTAGGACTCGAAGATAATTTACCATAGTTTATCCATGAATAGAGATCAATATTGTGTTATCTAGCAATACAATATGCTAGGTGTCTGGATTATAATGAGTTATGCATTAGAGCCTAGACTACAACTAGAAAACGAGTTGCCTCAACTAGCCTACATCCTTAGAGCTTTTTAGTGATGGAATGGATTGGCTCTAATTTCACTCTCTTCTAAAAATCTTGCATGTCAAAGAAATGGAGAGAGGTATCTATGAAATTCTGCAGAGAAGACTTGATTCCATTTAATCCATTGAAATCCGTGAATCTAGTTGCCATTTCATTTGTGGGTGAATTTCAAAATCTAGAAAAGTAAAGAATAGTAAATGCATAGATGCTAGCTTTTCAAATAGAGGTTGTACAAATTAACAAAATAACAGTTTGACTAAGAGCGGTAATTTTTGCAGTTGTTCATTTATCTCTTTATATAGGAGTTTCAATCCATCCATTAATCTTTAGGATTGGTGAAATAGTAAATGTGTGGTTTCAATGGATATCTCTATATCTTTTCACTTTTTCATTGGCCCAACTATAATTTTCTCTCTCTCATATTTACTTTCTCATTTTCCACTAAGTTTCAAAAAGTTACAAATAGAGTACTCTGTAAAAAAATATCTGCTAAAGTGAATTTTGCTTAGTAGATATTTCCCACAATGGTTAGATTATTTTCATTATCATCTTGAGAGGTTTAGCACATGAAATATGGGTTTAATTTTCTCACCAAATTGATTTTCTTTATAATTTGAAAAACTATCCTCATGGGTTAAAAACCTGCCATGGAGAAGAAAATTTTCATTTCTCTACCCAGGCTTGCCTTTTAACTTTACGTTTTGATCATGGTTTCCTTTGGGTTCAGAGATGTCCAAAAGTAGTGTGAGAAGTCATTAGGGATCCACCTTTGCTTCTTTTCCCTCACAATTATCTTTTTCCAAAAACTAACTTCATAGGTTGAAAACTCGCCGAGGAGAAGTCAGTTTCTAGTTTTCTGCCTAGAGTGATTCTGAGAATTGTGATGAATTTTGAATGTTTCCTAAAGTAGATAGTTGTAAGAGGAACATAAATTTTTCATAGGGTACCTTCTTATCTTCTTATTTCAGCCCATATGCATCATTTGTTGCTTTTCATAGAAAATTGCCTTCATGGGTTGAAAAACTGCCAAGGAGAAGGCAAAGTCCAGATTTCAACAAACTTCTATTCTCATGGAGAAAAAAATCAATCCCAAGTAGATATAACACTTGTAAATGATCTTTGCATGTTATAGGAATCTCCATTGGATTAGGTACTAATCTACCCACAAGATCTCACAACACAAAAGGAAAACCACCTGGCTATGAAATGTGGGGAAGGGGAAGATGAAAAATCTGATGAAGACTCCTTCCACATTAGGGGACTTGGATTTAGACTCAGACACACCTAGGACTTTACTAGAACACAAAATTTCCACTTTACAAACTGGTTAGAGAATGAAAAGTGGGGCACTAGTTCTAAGGCCTATGTTTGATCAAAATGGATATGCAAGGGAGGTATTGCAGATTAGAAGTGTTATCAAACATATCACCACTATTGAAGAATACTAGGCCGATTGCAAGGATTAATTCAAGAGCCATGATCGTGCTTTCACCAGACTCATAGTAGATAAAGTAATAATTTAAAAAGTTTATATCAATATGGAGGAATTGGAAGATGACAAACAGAATATGTATAGTAATACCTATTTAACAAAGCTAAGAAATACTCCTATCAACTCAGAGCCTTACGAGGATGCTACAAAAGATCTACATGTCATGATGGCCTAAATTATTGAAAGGATCAGGAAGTGGGTCGAGTGGACTATAGTTAGAAGGAATCAAAGTAAAATCACAGCCAATTAGGCTTCTCCAACAGCTACCCCTACTTCCTCCTCACGAGGTGGCACATCAGGTATAACCTTGGCCATAACTCAAGGAATAGCTCAACCAATAGGTGGAGGTAATCAACCTCAAAAGAAAAATATCCCTATGGCTAAGACTTGTCATGATGGCTTCCCCCAAGTGATTGGTGCCTAGCCAGAGGCTGAGAAGAAGGTGGATGAACCAAAAGATAGTGTTGTTACTCTATTTCCCTCACCTCATAGTAGTCCAGTTCTATTTGCAAGCACCGCACTTCTCCTCCCAAGCAACCCTCATGTGCAAGTAGTGGACTTAGGAGATGGAGGAAGTAGTGATAGTGATTCCACTAAGTTAAATGAAGCAACCAAGAAGACTACAAAGATAGAGAAAGACCAAGAGTCCTCAAAGCTCATTTCGCAAGCTCAAAAGAATCCTTTCTCTTCAACCATGAAAGCAATCACTCTGGTCAAAAGGAAAATGTTTAGCATAGGGTCTCTTGGGATGGCTTCAAACATAATAGGCACAGATTCATGGTTGGAAGATACTCTAGATAGGAAGAGAAACAGGAAGGATGAAGGTGCTTCCAACAAGGATAGCTTATCCCCTGTTGTTCGCTTTGGATCTACATTGACTAAGGTTAAGAAACAAAAGACCTTGTCTATCCTTGGGCAAGACCTTGAAATAAGGTATTTGACAATGGAAATAGAAAAACCTACTAAAGAAGAAAAGATTGAGGATATGACTATAGATGATTTCACCATACATTTGGTGGATCTTGGAGAAGCCAGACATGATACCAAAGTCGACATGTGGAAGTCTACAAATGAAGTGATCGAAGGATAGTTGGAAAGCCTTAAGTTGTCAAAGGTTCAAATGAAAGTATAAATATAGGAAGTGAATGGTTTCATAAGGTAATTAGCCACCCCTTTGGCAATCACCTTTGAGATGCCCATTACTAGAGATTCCACCACTATAGGCATCCAGGCACTTATCTCTCAGCTCTAGGAAGATAAGCATTTTGGCTGAATTGGTAAAGAGTAGAGTGAGAAGATCAAGGTAGAAGGACTCTCCATTATAGAATAGATTGGAAATGCTATATTAAGATTGGAAATAAAGAAAGATAACATATCATCAAATACAGCCACCTTGGCTATAAAAAAAACCAAGAGCGATGATTGTGTTTTCTTGTTGAAGATGATCATCCATATGAAGGTAAAGGAGATGGTTAAAGCAAAGGTTTTTCCTAAAGGAGATGAGCCCCTAGTTGAGTGGTTTCAAAGCATGTAGTTCAAAACCAAAATGATCATGGTGGCATAGGAGAGACTTAAAGAAATTTAAGTCAAAATAAAGAAGGAGCAAGATAGAGATTATGAACTACTAAGAGGTTTGCATATAGACTTGCAGCCTAGTGGGCAAGGGAAGGAAATTATTGGAGTAACTAACATGAAGACAAATTTCTCCAATTTCATAGATTATCTAATAGGAATGACTTCTAGTCACCAGGATAGAATCTCTAAGGTTCAGAGGCTTGGTGGATGTGTGCACATGGTCATGGAAGAATTACAAGACTAGTTGGGCACCATTAAAGATCTAGCCTGGGAGCATTCTCAATGGCTCTTGAAGTAGACCAATGTACATGCCCATAAACATGAAGAGCTAATTCCAATCATTATTACCGCCAAAGCCAATAGAGAAAAAGCAGAAAAAGGAAAGAAGGTGAAGTGATTCATATTCTAGCTTTTTATTTTTGTTATGTAATCATTGTAAAAGATGAACTAGTTCCTTGCAATTTATTATTTTTGAGGAGATGAACCAATTGAACTTCCATTGTAATGGTCATCTCAAAATCCTATATGTATGATAATAAAAGATTAATAAAAATTTGGCAAATTTTTGGTGTGAAGTAATTGATATTGCAGAGTCAATTGAATGGTATTTCTATATTAATTATTTTCTATTCCATTTTGGTTAATTGTTAATTGTGTATTCTCTCTTTATTTTGGATTGAAATGAGGAATGAATAGAGCTTCATTCCCTTGTTTTGCAACAACGAGTTGAATATGAATAAGTATTTTCATTATAGGCTTAAAAGAGATCCGTTAGATGTTTTCATTCAATTTAATCTCTCTCTATATATTCTAGTTTCTAGATAGATGAGTTAGCCTTAGTACATATTAACTATGAGTTCCTAAGATGTGTGAATTCATAGACTTAATCAACCCTCAAAATATACTTTCTTTCTTGAGCTAAATCTTGTATATGTTTGACTTGGTTTACCTCTCCTATTCTCTGGCTAAGAACATACCTTGTTTAGATTTATGACTAAAAAAAATTCATTGCATATTTTGCAATAGGGAGTTGTACCTAATAATTTAGAGGAAAGAAAGTCTTTTCAGAAGTGACTTTCCAACTGTTGTAATCAAATGTTGTTCACAAATTAGGGCATTGAAGAGTTAAAATTTAAAAGAACAATCTCCTTATCAATAGATTTTTGGCGACTCTACTGGGGAAATGAATCGTCCTTGGACTAAATGAGCCTTTTACATGAGGGAAAATGATACTACCTCATGAAAACATATTTCTAGTACTCCAACCTGATCTTGGGTTTCAAGATGATCAAGAAGATATAATCTCTTCACTTAATACATTTGTTTGGAGAAATTGGAGGAACACTGAGCATTACAGGAATGTTAGCCGAATATTGGAAGAAGAAGAATCTAGGGCCGAAGCATTAGAAAGAGTTATTCAGAGGAGAGAAATTTTAAGGATAGAAAGATGGTTAGGATGTGAAGCTCAGAGAAAAAATTATTCTAGCACCCTAGAACAAACAAGGTTCCTCAGAAGTACTAAAGAACAATGTGGGCAAGACCCTATTTTTGACAAGCTTACAGAACTTGGTTTTCCCATTCTAGATATTCCTAAATGAAAAGGTGAAAAGAAAAGTTAGAGTAAACTACCTTCACCTATTAGAAATCAAAGCTCTTCACATACTAACTACTAGGTATTGGCCCTGTATGGAGTTACTACTCCCCCAGTTGTCAATTTTCTACCATGCCTTGCTAGAACAATTATGGTTGCTCATTGGGCTATAGCAATAGGTTTTTTAGCACTAATGGCTTATCACTCACTCCCATCCAGTTTAAAGAAGAATTTCCCTAAATTTTTAGGTGATGGGAAGGTTATTATAGATGAGCATATTAAGGCCTTCTTCATAGCCACTCACATCTTAGGGGTTGCTCATGAAGATGTTGTTGTAAGACTATTTTTAGAAACCTTGACAGAAAGTGTGGTAGACCAGTTTGATCATCTAGATGATGGCTTAATCACCAATTAGGATACAATGAGAATGGTCTTTGAAACAAGGTTGAAGACCGTAGAAGACAAGCATGTCTTGTTAACATAGTTGACATCCATCAAAAAATAACCTACCATGAGTATTTTTTGCAACTTTTAATAAGATCACTAGCAGGATCTTGATAGCTAATAGACCTACTGCTGGAAATTTGAAAACATTCTTTATAAGTGCAATGCCACCAGACATCAATTATGATTTAAGAAGGTCTCATTCCAAAGATTTAGCAGATACACAAAAGAAAGTGGTCAAATTTGAGGATGACCTAATCTCTTTTGGGAAGTGGAAAAGGGAACTCCATAGCAAGGGAAGTACCAGCAATACCACCTCATCCGATGAATTGATTCAAAAGTTATCAAACAAACTAGTGGTGGTAAAGAAACAATTCGCCAGGTTAAATAACTCTTACCAACATAACTATCAAAACCCATCGGGAAGAAATAATGATGGAAAATTTCTACATCTTATAGAATCACAACCAAGATTGGCGATTGAAGTAGCACTGAAGAAAGGAAACATGTGTGTGTTTCATTTGACAATAGATCATGATAGTAAAAGCTGCCCAAAAACTACTCGTATGGTGTAGTTTTTATCCACTAATGAGTTGAGCACCTCAACCCCTTGCCCTGAGTTAGGTTCATACTCAAATGGTGACTATGGAAACTTATTCTTGGAATATGAATTTGATTCTAAGCCAAAGGGTGAATGCTATGTGACTATTGATGGAACTTCATACACAGTACTAACCCAAGGTCAAAAACTCAAAACTTCACATTGATCAAGGAGCATCAACGTCTCAAATAGGTAAGGACAAGACCCCTTTTAATTTCATCCAATTTTGTGATGAGTCAAAAATTCAAATCTCCCCTATAGATTATCTGAAGTCTCATCCCTCTGAGTTGAAAAGATTGGCAGATCATTGTAAAGGGAAAGCTTCAAATTTGAATCATAATGTGACCATTGAGGAGGAAGATAAATCTTTCGCATCTAACCTATTTAACCAAGAAGATTCCACTATCCTAGCAACCTCTCCTAGGAAAAAACCTAACCCATTCTATGTCTCATTGTATATCAACAGATGAAAATTAAGTAACTATATTATAGATTTAGGTGTGTCAAATAATGTGATGCCTTATTTTGTAGCTAAATCTTTGGGCGTCACTCTCACTAAAGTTCATGGAAGGTGTTATTCTATGGATGCTAAACAAGTCCCATTGCTTGGACAAATTAAAGATGCTCAAGTAGCCTTAGCTTCTCATCCAAAAAAGAAACTATTATTGACTATCCTAGTTGCGGATATTCTAGCAAGCTATGGTCTTCTCTTAAGAAAGACTTTTTGTCGAGATTCATGAGGAGAAGTAAAACTTGACTAGTCTCATGCAGTTATTCCCATAGGGAGCAAGAAAGGTAAGTTAGAACCTGAGTAAAAGGCAAATTTTACTATCTTAAAGATAGACGAACCTAAAGCACAGGTCCTTTGTCAAGAGCTAGAGTTTGGTAATTACATGTTGTTTACTGAAGATACCCTGAATGAGAAAGAAATCAAAGATCTAGAACCAAAAATCCTTAGTAGAGAAAAAGAGTCTTCATCCATATGGACATTAGAATTTGATGGAAGTTGTTCGTCATCAGGATTTGGCATAGGTGTAGTGTTAATACCTCCTGAAGCAAAGCCTAAACCCATGGCTTTTAAATTGGAGTTTATAAACACTAATAACATTATAGAGTATGAAGCCTTACTCCTTGGGATAATAGCTACAAAAGAAAAAGGAATAAAGATCCTGAAAGCCTGAGGTGATGCAGAACTTATTGTGAGACAAATTAAAGGGCAATATTTTGTGAAGAACCACAAGTTTAAAAACTATAGAAATAGAGTTTGGGACGAAATAGAAAGCCTTGAAGCTTTTACTATTGAAGTAGTACCAAGGGAGATGAATACCAAAGTTGATTCCTTAGCTATTTCACTTCCTTGTTGCTATCTCATCCTGAATTCAAGGATAAGAAATACCAGGTTGAGATTGTGTATCGAGCCTCTATCCTAGACAATATAGAATCATGGAAAGTCTTTGAAGATGACAAGAGTTTGCAATTTTTCTTAGAAAATGACAAAGCTATTTGTAAACACTCATCAAAGGAAGACAACCAGGGAGACCTCAAACACAAGAAAGGAGAAAATCAAGCTGATGAAGTCCAATTGTGAGGTAATATCATCCCCCCAATTATGTATCTTTGGAAAGATTATTTAATAGATACAATGCCTACACCAAGAGAAAGAGAATGGAAAAAAATCCTACTACAAGTGAGTATGAAGGAGTGAATATTGGAGATACTCATAGTCCCAAAATGATTAACATTGGAAAGTATTGTTCACTTGAAGAGAAAGAAGCTACTAGACAACTTTTAATAGAATACCAAGATATATTCGCCTGGAGCTACAAAGATTTGAAAAGTTATAGCGATGGAAAGGTAAAACATCAAATTCCCCTAAAGCCTGATGCAGTTCCCTTCTGACAGAAACAGAGGAATTATAATCCTAAAGTAGCTAATTTTCTATTCAAGGAAGTGGACAAGATGTTAAAAGAAAGGATTATCTATACCATTCATCATTCCACCTGGGTAGCCAATATAGTGCTAGTTAGGAAGAAGAATGGAGAAATAAGGATCTACGTTGACTTTCAGAATTTGAACTAGGCATCATTGAAAGAAAATATTTCTCTTCCCAACATGGATTACCTATTACAAACAATAGTTGGGGCTAAAATAATGTTCATGCTTGATGGTTTCTTGTGGTACAATCAAATAGAAGTGGAGGAGAAAGATCAATACAAAATAGTTTTCACTACTCCATGGAGTACGTTTGCATACCATAGAATGCCTTTCAAACTCATTAATGTCAGTGCCACATTCTAAAGATGTATGAGAAAAACATTTGTCGATTTAAAAGACCAAATTATTGTTATATAGTTGAATGATCTCACTGTATTTTCAAAGAAAAGAAATAATCACATAGAAGATTTGAGGAAGGTATTGCAAAGGTGTCAGGAACACAAAATCTCCCTAAATCCAAAAAATTCCATTTTCTATGTTATAGAAGGAAAGCTTCTAGGTTATATAGTTTCCCAAGAGGGTATCAGAATTGACCCAAAGTGAGCTAAGGCCACTCAAAGGTTCAGCCTACTAGTAAATAAAACAAGACTTAAGTCATTCTTCGAACAGGTAAATTTCCTCAGAAGATTTGTCCTAGATTTTGCAGAAACTACTAAATGCATTGTAGATATGATGAAAGGAAATTCAAATTTTAAATGGAATCAGGCTGAAAAATAAGCTTTCCAAAACACAAAGACCACCATTATTAATGCTCCAATACTATGTCATCCGAATTATAAATTGGATTTCATCATTTATTGTTATGCCTCCAAACACACTTTATCAGCAATCCTAATCCAAGACAACAAGGAAGGGATATAAGCCCATATAGCCTTCATGAGAATACCTCTAAAAAACCATGAGTTGAAATACTCACAAATTGAAAAACATGCCTTTGCAGTAGTTAAGGCATTGAAGAATTTTAGGTTTTATATCTTGCATTCACATTCTATGGTCTATGTACCAGACGTAGCAATTAAAAGTGTGTTGACACAACAAGATATAGGGTGTAATTCCAGAGTGATGTGCATAGTGAAAACATAAGAGTACAACATTGAAATCAAGCCTACTAAGTTAGTGAGAGGTAATGCCTTGTGTGAAGCAATTGCAAAAAATAGAATTATTGAAGAAATAGAGGAACTAGGAGAGAAGCAGCTAGTACTGGCATTTAGTATGCAATATTCTTGGTTCAATAATATTACTTACTTACTAACAGATGGAGAATATCTAGAAGGCATGACAGCAAAATAGAGAAGAGATCTCAAGTTGAAAGTGGCTAAATATGTAATTTGGATGATAAATTGTTTTAAAAAGCTATAGATTGTACTTTCCTTTGATGCGTCAACAAGCAACAGCAAGAAAAGATGTTGATAACCTTCCATGATAAAGCATGTGGTCAAAATTTCTCATCTTCAGTCACGACTTTCAAAATATTGAGATAGTGTTACTACTGGTCGAAAATGTTTAAGGATGCCTACTCCTAGGTGGAAAAATGTGAGAAATGTAAGATGTTCACTAGACAACCTTAGTTAGCCACTCTACCTCTTAGACCTATCATCATTAAAGGTCCTTTCTAGACCTGGGGTCTTGATTTCATTGGGCCTATCAACCTAGCATCTAGTGCTAGTCACCAATATATTATAACTACAACTGATTACTTCACCAAGTGGGTAGAAGCCAAAGCAACTAAAAAAACTACTTCTAAGGTGGTGTGTGAAATAGTTAAAGAAAACATCCTAGTTAGGTTTGGTGTCCCCATCAAACTGGTGATGGATAACACAAAATATTTTTCTTTGGTTCAGATCACTAATTTTTGTTTTGAGCATGGTATCACAGTCAGCCATTCATCTGATTATTTCCCATAGGGAAATGGTCAAGCTAAATCCAGTAATAAAAATTTGATGAATATTATCAAGAAATTACTATCAGATAATCAAAATACCTAGCATAAGAAAATTCACGAAGCATTATAGGCAGATAGGGTGATTGGCATATCTCCTTTTGAATTGGTCTATGGGACTAAAGCTAATCTTCCATTACTCTTGGAATTAGCTATAAAAAAACTAAGGAGAGTAATTGAAGATGATATCTATAGGGATGGTTTAGAAAAGGGAATTTTGTACTTGAGCAAACTCAAAGAGGAAAGAGAAGAAATTGTAGATCATATCACACACCACCAAATGCATGTGAAGAGCTTGTTTAATAAAAGGGTGAGACTATGGAAATTCATGATAGGAGACAGTGTGTTATAATGGGATAAGCGAAGAGCACCCAAAGGTATGCATAAGAAATTTGATACCTTGTGGAAAGGCCCATTCACTATTGATCGGTCATTCAAGAACAACTCATTTATAATGGCATATCCAGAGGGTGAGGTGCTACCCCTAACATACAATGGTCAAGATCTGAAACTTTATCAAATTTCAAATTGAGAATAGGTAACCCATGTATTGTACTATAGTTATGTCTAGTTATTGTTTGTATTTTCCTAGTTAGGTTTCCCTTGCTCTTTCATTTTCCTTCTCTTTCCTTGCTTTAATTGTGTTGTGTAGCCACCTTTAAATTTTGTGAAACCAGAGATTTTGGATTCCTTGCTTGGGTATAGCTTACCCAAGTCCCCAGTCAGAGCCATTTGTTGCCCCACTTTTCATCCTCTAACCAATGCATAAAGTGAAAGTTTTTATTTTAATAAGGTCCTATATTTATTCAAGTCTAAGTCCCCTTAGGTGGAAGGAATCTTCATCAGATTTTTCATTTTCCCCTTCTCCACATTTCATAGCCGGGTGATTTCTTTCCTTTGTCTCGAGGGATGTTGTGGGTAGGTTAGTGCCTAATCTAATGGAGATTCATGAAACATACAAAGGTTATCCACAATAGTTATATTTTCTTGCAGCCCATCATTTTCTCCATGAGAATGGAATCTTGCAAAAATCTAGACTTCATCTTCTCCTTGGTGGGTTTTCAACCCATGAAGGCAATTTCCTGCAAAGAGCACCAAATGATGCATATGGGTCAAAATAAGAGGATAATAAGGTGCCCTATGAAAAATTAATGTTTCTCTTACCATTATCTATCTTAGTTAGTATTCAAGATTTGTTTCAACTCTAATAATTATTCCAAGCAGGAAACTAGAAACTAACTTCTCCTTGGCAAGTTTTCAACTATTCGAATTGGTAATCTTTCCTTGGTTGTATTTATTAAATGGGATAAACCAAGGTATCCCTTATGTTTTTTTTCCTCTAGTCCAAATGTGAGGACAAGTCTTTTTTGTAATTCCTTTATTAAGGAAAATAGTTTATTCCTCCTTAAGAGGATTATGACACTTTTATGCACACACTTATGAATGTGGCAATCATTCACATGGGAGTTACAAATAACTCCTCTTCTCATCTCTTTATAAGAGATGCTTCTCTCTCTTTCTCAACAACACATAACCACTATGTAGTTCATGTAATGAGCCTTTTGCTCCACTTTATCTCATTCCCTCTCTCTCATCATTCTTTAGGCATTTGCCTCATTCATATAATTCACAAGGGGTTTTCTTTGCTTTCCCCTTTCAAAATATTTGTCTCCTCTTTTGTATTGATCTTGGAAAGCTCATATATTTATGATAACTATTTTAATTACAAACTCTCTTGGATTAATTTATGGCTCTTTTAGTTCATTTCGATTTTATTATTTCTAACATCAACCCATGAAGTCTGTCTCTTGCAAAAGGTAATTTTGAGGGAAAAGAAACAATAGGTGGGCTCCTAATGATTTTGTACACTACTTTTCTACATTTCTAAACTCATGAGAAAAAATAATCAAAACGTAAAGTTAAAAGTGAAGCCTGGGTAGAGATATGGAAATTATCTTCTCCTTGGTAGGTTTTCAACCCATAAGGACAATTTTTTTAATTTTGAAGAAAATCAAGTTGGTAAGTGGAATGAACCCATATTTCATGTGCAAAAAATCTCAAGATGATAATGGAAATAATCTAACCATTGTGGAAAAGATCTATTAAGTAGAATTTGATTCAACAGATATTTGCTTACAGAGTACACTGTTCATAACATTCAGAAACTTAATGGAAAAGGGAAAAGTAAATATGAGAGATAGAAAGTTACCATTGGGCCAAGGGAACAATGAAAGAAAACCTAAATACCTATTAAAACTATGCATTTATTATTCCAACAGATCTGTCCTTCAATTCATTCATGTGCCACAAATTTTGAAGATCAAAGGGTGAATGGAAGCCCCTATATGGGTGGAAACATGAACAGTTACAAAACTACCACTCTTTCTTGAACTATTATTTTGTTAAAATTGCATTACTTTTTCAAAAGGCTAGTATACACACATTTACTATTCCTTTCATTTTTTGGAATCAAAATTTAGTTTCAAGCAGAATAGCAACTAGATTTGCGAGTTGTGATGGATTGAATGGAATCATGTCTTCACTACAAAATTTCATGGACATTTCTCTTCATTTCTATGACATGCAAGATTTCTAAAAGAGAGTGAGATCAGATCCTATTCATCTCATTACTAAAAAGCTCTGAGGATGCAAGCTAGTTGAAGCAGTTGGTTTTCCAGTTGCAGTCCAAGCTCCAAAGTTGATATGTGAATGCATAAATCATTATAACCCAGACACTAGATAGATTATACTGCCAAATGACACAGTATTGATCTCCATTGATAAACAAACTATAGTAAATTTCCTTTGAGTTTCAGAGAGGGAGGAGTTTTCAGATTTGACAATTGGCAAAGCCATCTCCCAGTTTTTCGTGAAGAAAATGATTTGGAGAAAGGAAATCATGAAATCATGGTTTTGAAAGCCACAAAGTGCCAAGAGTAAGGTTCCTAAGACTCTTTTTGGTACTAATCTCAATCCTAATATTGTTGACATCCTAGTTTTCTTGTACAAACTGAAAAGTGAGGTAGAAGCTTTAAACTTCATTGAGCAATATATTGATTGGGCTCACAAGGTAAGCGAGATTCTGTCCAATGCTCTCAGTGTTCCAAAATTCTACAACACCTATGTCCTCCTTTCTAATTTACATGTTAACTTCTCTACAATTATGGCCAGGTCTCCCAAGGGTAGAAAATTTCCCTGATGACGTGAAGTCTTATGAGTTTTAGCCATGTTTACAATTGGAAAATAGTTATGCAGAGTATATAAGAGTCAACGATGCATTTATCATGAGAATTTGCAAGGAGCTCCAAGGATGCCTAGAGAGATGATTTAGTCCTAAAGCTATGGCAGCCATTAGTTAATAAATAAGAAGTTTTCTAGATTCGATTGTGTATGCTTTTTTACCATCAACGTTTTGGATCATACTACATGATCCATCATCTGGATGTAGTATGGATCATGTAGTATGATCTGAAATGTTGATGATAAAAAAACATACACAATCGAATCCAGAAAATTTCTTATTTACAAATGGATTGTGAAAATTTGATGATGTTAATTAAGCCATTAGTTAGTTTGGGAGTTACTTTATCCAATTCTCATCATTTTCATATTTGTGTCTTGCAACTTTTGATGGATTTCCTTTGAAGCTGTCGAGATATCCAAGCGATAAAATCATGTTGATCAAGATTGTGAGGCAAGAAATTCAAGTGGGAGTCTAAAGAAGAAAGGTTACGAGATCCCTATAAAGGTGAGAGCTTTCAGTTGTGAGTCCCATTTTGATACAAAGAACATGTTAAAGGTGTTCAAGATGAAATATAAATTGGAGATTTATGAAGTTTTGAGGCCTATGTTTGATCCAAATGGATATGTGAGGGAGGTATTGCAAATTGGAAGTGTTATCAAACATATCACCACTATTGAAGACTATTGGGCTGATTGCAAGGATGAATTTGAGAGCCATGATCGTGCTCTCACCAAACTCATAGTAGATCAAGTGAAAATGCATAAAGTTGATATCAATGTGGAGGGAGTGGAAGATGATGGGTAGAATATGTATATTAATACTAGTTGTGTAAATACATATTTACTATTTACACTTTACTTAAATTTACTTAGGTTAATGCATTATTTTATTATATTGCATTATTATTTATTTAGGTGAGACACTTAGGAGTTTGTATACTATCATGAGTTGTCATGTTGACAACACAGAAGTATGCAACTCTATTTCAACACATGGTGTCTACAACATTGGAGTTTGCATCATTCACTGAGTTGTCATGCAGACAACACAGTTATTCACACTCTCTTTTTAGCACATGTTGTCTATAACACTCATTTGTGTGATACATCATTTGCAGAACTGGGTAGTCACACCCCGGCTCTACAATTTCAAAGGAATATATTAATTGTAGGGAATATTCATATTTGTATTGGGTGAGCTTCAAAAATTCTCATCATCCAAAAAATCTAATTTTTGGCAATCTGAATAAATCGGTGCCTAACAATTCACCAAATGGCTCAATGAAATATGGCAACTGTAGTTCATAACTGGTGACTACTTTTTCCACAACTGGAATCTTGTTTACAAGTTAAGTGCGGCACTTTTTTTTTAAATGTTCAAACTTCCACTTCCCCGCGCATGTGGGACTAACCTGTGGAGTTTTGGCAGTCGTTCAAGGATTCTAGCTATGAAACTAGCAATAGAAGTTCACTATCGCCCCCGCCAAACAGATCTTTTGGTGAATGTCTAAAAAAGTCCCAGTGCCCACTACATTCAAAAACTCCAGTGGACCTCAAATACCTTTATGGTTGCTCCTGTATAGTTTCTAGCCCCATGGTTTAAGAATCTAGTAGTGTTATCTACTCCTGCAACGATGAAGATTAACTCGCCATGCAACGTTATTGAAACACACCACATTTTTCAGTGCCAAATTAGACTAGTCCACACAACAGAGCCCCATCAGACACACAGATGACACAATGGACCCAGCTAGCATACACGTCAACACACACAGGATAAACCCACATTAGGAGCTTAATCAGCAACATATCAATGCCAAATTGTATGCCTAGTCAACCACCGTACGCATCGTCAACATGCCCTATCATGCAATCTGCCACATCAACCTGTGTCGTATGATTCTGTACAATCTATACGCTGACATTATCATTGGCATCATCACAAGGCTTAAAGGATGCTAATGTGATCCTTTTACTAGCCTAAATTTAACGATTTTCTAACCATCATTCCTAGTCAGATTAGAACTGGTACAATGGTTGTATGACCATCAAATTTAGCCCCATGTTTTGCTGATGTAACCCCTCTTCATATTGATTTTAGACTTTTCAGTCCAACTTTTGGAGACCATATCATAATCATCCATATCCAAATCAGGTGCAATTTTTTTAAAATTTTGTAAAATTTCCTAAACTTTCTAGTGGTACAGCTATTTTCTAGTTTTGGTGCATGGATTTGTCAGAAATTAAATTTTTTGGTGACTATACCTGCATAATCCTATATTTTGCAACTTAAATGCTCCATAGGGGCACATTTGGACACAAAAATAGGTTCCATTTTTTTTTGAAATTGCATTATTTTTGGTCTACTTTCCAAATCTACAGTCAGATTGTAGGGTTCTATGGACAAAGTGTCACTTTTAGAAATAGGGCCTTCTTTACTTTGTATTGCTTTAAAATTGTAGCACATTGTAAAGTTTTAGATTTGTAATCTATAAGAGATTGTAATAAGAAAAATCAAAAGTCTACGAAGGCCAAAAATTGGCAAGTGGTCATTATAATCACACTACTTGTAAAGTGCCAAAAGCATCTCTTTTGGGGGGCTTTCTTGATTTAGTGAAAAGGGGGGGTGTTCTTGGTGTTGTGTTCTTTTTCTTTTTTGCAATTTTCTTTCATTTTCTACATTATGGAAAATTTTAATTTTCCAAAATTAACTCCACATAACTATGCTACATGGTCCATCAAAATGTGGTATCACTTAATGCATAATGGAGTTTCTCAATATGTAGATGGTACTCTTCCTAAACCAGCAAGTGATAATGTATTAGCAAGTGATATTTCAGCTTGGGTAGCAATGGATAGGAAAGCCCTAGGTGATATATGTTTGGGGGTTCATGTATCAAATTAAGAAGTGTTCTACATCCAAGGAAGCTTGGGATACCCTCGAAAACCTATATGGTAAAGTGTCTGAAGAGGATGTTTTCAAAATTGAAGATGGGATTGTTTCCTTAGATCCTAAGTCATTTGATTCTATACAGGATTTCATCATTAAGGTGAATGAACTAAGGACAAAGCTTACTAATTGTGGGAGTTCTATCAAAGATGATAGATTGATTTATCTTATTCATAACAAGCTGCCATCAGAGTATTCCACATTTGTTTCTTCTTTTAACACCTCAAAGACTACATTAGGGTCTACTTATAAGAAAGTCACTTTTGATGAATATGTTGATTTTTTGGATACAGAAGAAAAGAAGTTGAAATCAATGGGGATTCTCAAATCACGTAAGTCTAAAGCATTGGTGGCCAATAATAAGGGTTCTCAAAATTCAGCTAGATAGTCTTCAAATAAAGGAAAGGGTAAGAGTAAGAAGTGGACAAACAAATCAGAGGATGCAAAAAAGACAACACCACAATCCAATCAACAAGGAAAGTCTTCCTTGAATTTCAACAAGAAGGGGGACAACAATAAGGAGAAGAAAAAGTGTGCCTATTGCAAGAAAATGGGTCATGAAGAACATGAGTGTTATCTTAAAAAGATTGATGAGTTGACCAACATCATGAAGAAACATAATGTTCCATTACCTAATGCTTACAAGGATAAAGGTTCTTCTTTAGATTCAAGGTGCAAAGGGAAAGCACTCATGGCTAATTCAAATTCTTCAAAGGAATGGATTCTTGACTCAAGTGCCTCATATCACATGGGTTCTTCAAAGGAGGATTTTTTTTCAACAAAGTAGTCAAAGGTACCACACATCTTTGTGGGAGATGATACTAAAGTGGAAGTTGAAAGAAAAGGAAACGTGGAAATAAAAAATGGATAGTTTCAAAATGTTCTCTATGTTTCAAACCTAAGTTCAAATCTCCTATCAATCTACCAAATCACTCACCTCAAAGATGGACATAGAGTTGAGTTCCTTCCAGACTCAGTACATGTGCATAGTCTGAAAGATGATTCCTTGGTTATAGTGGGGAAAGTGAATCATAACAAGAGGTTGTATTCTTTCTCTCACTTTGTGCCCAAGTCTCCTTCAAAGGCCATGTTAACACAATCCAATTCAAATATGCAATTATGGCATGAGCGATATGGACATCTTTCCTTCTACTATCTTTAGCAACTTTGCACAAACTAAATGGTCAAAGGTCTACCTCAAATCAACTTTTCCCATGGAGAATTTTCAACAGATTCAGTGGATATGCATCTAGAGAGGAAGTTATAGCAAGGGAAGTCTTCAAGAGCACCAGGTGTTCTATAGATGGTTCACATGGTATTAGAAGGATGTTTTGCAATCAGCTAGGGTTGCTACATACTGACTTTCATTGATGACTTTTCAAGATACACTTGGGTCTACTTTCTTCATAAGAAGAATGAAGTGTTGGACAAATTTCTAGCCTTCAAGACTCATGTTGAACAAAAATTGAGAAAAGCCATCAAAGTTCTAAGAATGGACAATGGAAGCATGTATGTGAACAGAAGACTTAAAGACTTTTGCAAGCTTGAGGGAATTGATCTTTAGACTCCACCAGCATTCAATCTGCATAAGATAGATGTTGCAGCTTTGAGGATCCAAACTCTTAAGTCTATGGCAAGTTGCATGATACAAGCCAAGTCTCTAGATCCATCATTAGAAGTCAAAGCAATCAGTAGTGCCACTCACATTCTTAATCAATCTCCTCATTCAACCTTAGATGACAAGACTCCTTTTGAGGCATGTTGTGGTAGAAAACCTATTGTGATACACTTCAGAGTCTTCGATTGTCCTACATGGGCAAAGATATCTTCCAGGGGATGCAAGGCATAGTCACCTCATCCTTGTACTTTCATTGGTTATGAAGACAGTGTGAAGGCATATAGACTCATGGATCTAGAGACACATTAGATCTTTGTGGAGAAGGATGTACACTTTGAGGGAAGTTCACCAAGCTTGTCCTCTAATCCTCTCTACACATAATACTATGTGGAAATTGATAGTGCTTCAACAGATTCAGACACATGGGGTTCTATCAAAAATTGCAGTGATAGGTCATTACATTAGTTCACTCCACATGCATATATTGCCATAGTAATAGGTCCAACACAACAAGGCACATCTAGTCTTACATGTCCAACTTCAGTGACAGATTTGGGGGACAATATTGATGATCTGCCTCTTCTTCTTGATGCAGTAGCACCTTTTTTAGTTGTCATGAAGGCTCCATATAACCCTCTAGTTCATTCTCTACATGATCAATCATCACAGATTGAAGTAATTATGGATACTTATGACCAGCAGTTGCATAAGGGTTCTTCTTTGGCTGAGGAGACAGACAATTCTTTGAGACAGGTTCTTTAGCTAGTTGAGCAGGTTTTAGAGACATCACTTATCCATGGGATTCTTTCCACACACAACAAAAGCATCTCATTTGTACCTTTGGCCATGTTTCTTCCTAAAGGGAGGAACACCATTATGTAGTCTTGGATCAGCTTCTTCATTGGAGTAGTCATTGGTCGGCATTCTTCTTGGGGGGGAGCCTTTCCTATCTCTCTTCCTCATCTCATCATTCTCTATTGTATATACTAGATGTATGTCGTAATGGAGGGGTCTTGATTACTCCATCCATCCATACATCATGTGTTTTTCATCTCTCTTTTTGGGGTATGGTTTTTCCTATAAGGTTTTCCCTCTTTCTGCTTTATGAGAGATTGCATTTGCATTATGTACATGGGTACCTGACATGGCCAAGTATTCAAAACCCATAATGCACTTTATCCTAGATTTCGTAAGCTTAAGGACATTCCCCTAAGTTTCACTTAAGGGGTGTTGGTGTAAATATGTATTTACTATTTACGCTTTACTTAAGTTTACTTAGGTTAATGCATTATTTTATTATATTGCATTATTATTTATTTAGGTGAGACACTTAGGAGTTTGTGTACTCTCATGAGTTTTCATGTTGACACCACAAAAGTACGCAACTCTATTTCAGCACATGGTGTCTACAACACTGGAGTTTGCATCATTTTTTGAGTTGTCATGTAGACAACACAATTATTCACACTCCCTGTTTAGCACATGTTGTCTACAACACTAATTTGCATAATACACCATTGTAGGCTTATCCTCATATCATCACACTTACTTGTGTGCTTAATAGAGGATAACTCATATCTGGTGGACATGTGCCTAGTTGTATGACTTATCATGATGCTGACTTCTATGCATTCTAGAAGCTCTCTAGAGGCCTTTATATACAAGAGCTCCTAGTGTACTTTCATATGGCATATTGAATGAATATATCATCATTCTAATCATACTCTCTCTTTTTGGTCTACTATTGTGCTTGTGTTTGAGTTCCTTGGTCTTGGGTAAATTCTGCTCTGAGCGAAATTCTTACAAATACCTATTTAAAAAAGCTAGGAAACACTCCTATCAGCTTAGAGCCTTATGAGGATATTGGAGAAGATCTAGATGTCATGATGGCTTGAATTATTAAAAGGGCCAAGAAGTGGGTTGAGTGGACTACAACAAGAAGGAGTCAAAGTAAAAGCACAACCACTCGAGCTTCCCCAATAGCTGCCCTTGCTTCCTCATAATAAGGTGGCAGATCAGGTGTAACCTTGTCCATAACTCAAGGACTAGCTCAACTAGCAGGTGGAGGTGATCAACCTCTAGAGAAAAATATCCCTATGGCTAAGACTTGTCAAGATGGCTCCCCTAGTAATTGGTGCCTAGCCAAAGGCTGAGAAGAAGGTGGATGAATTGAAAGATAGTGTTGCTACTCTATTTCCCTCACCTCATAGTAGTTCAGTTCCATCTACAAGAGTTGCACTTCCCTTCCCAAGCAGCCCTCATGTGTAAGTAGTGGACTTAGGAGATGGAGGAAGTAGTAATAGTGAGTCTACTAAGTTAGATGAAGCAACCAAGAAGACTACAAAGATAGAGAAAGGCCAAGAGTCCTCAAAGCTCATTTCACAAGCTCAAAAGAATCCTTTCTCTTTAACCACGAAAGCAATCACTCCGATCAAAAGGAAAATATTTAGCATAGAGTCTCTTGGAACAGCTTCAAAGGTAATAGGCACATATTCATGGTTGGAAGATACCCTAAATAGGAAGAGAAATAGGAAGGATGGAGGTGCTCCCAACAAGGATACCTTATCCCTTGCTATCCACTTTGGATCTACATTGACTAAGGTTAAGAAACAAAAGACCTTGTCTATCCTTGGGCAAGACCCTGAAACAGGGCATTTGACAATGGAAATTGCAAAACCTACTAAAGAAGGAAAGATTGAGGATATGACTACAAATGATTTCACCATACATTCAATGGATTTTGGGGAAGCCAGGCATGATACCAAAGTAAACTTGTGGAAGTTTACAAATGAAGTGATTAAAGGACAGTTGGAAAGCCTTAAGTTGTCAAAAGTTGGATGAAAGTGAAAATATAGGAATTGAATGGTTTCATAAGGCAATTAGTCACCCCTTTGGCAAGCATCTCCAGGATGTGCACTACTAGAGATCCCACCACTATAGATGTCCAAGCACTTATCTCCTAGCTCTAGGAGGATAAGCATTTTGGGCGAATTGGTAAAGAGTGGAGCGAGAAGAACAAGGTGGAAGGACTCTCCATTACAGAACAAATTGGAAATGCTATATCAAGATTGGAAACAGAGAAAGATAACATATCATCAAACAGAGCCACCTTGGCTGCAGAAAAAATCAAGAGAAATAATTGTGTTTCGTTGTTGAAGATGATCATCCACATGAAGGTAAAGTAGGTTGTTGAAGCAAATATTTTTCCCAAAGGAGATGAGCCCCTAGTTGAGTGGTTTCAGAGCATCCAATTCAAATTTGAAATGATCATGGTGGTACAGGAGGGACTTAAAGAAAGTAAAGTCAAAATAAAGGAGCAAGATAGAGATTATGAACTACTAAGAGGTTTGCATATAGACTCATAGTCTAATGGGAAAGGGAAGGAAATTATTGGAGTAACTATCTTAAAGAAAAATTTCTCCAATTTCATAGGTGATCTGATAGGAATGATTTCTAGTCACCAGGATAGAATCTCTGAGCTTTAGAGGCTTGGTGGATGTGTGCATGTGGCCATGGAAGAATTGCAAGACTAGTTAGGCACCATTGAAGATCTAGCCCAAGAGCATTCTAAATTGCTCTTAAGGTACACCAATGTACATGCCCATAAACATGAAGAGCTAATTCCAATCATTGTTGCCACCAAAGCCTATAGGGAAAAGGCAGAAAAAGGAAAGAAGGCGAAGTGATTCATATTCTGCCTTTTCATTTTTGTTATGTAAAAATTATAATAGATGAACTGGCTCCTTTCCATTTGTCATATTTGAAAAGATGAACTGATTGAGCTTCAATTGTAATGGTCATCTTGGAATCCTATATGTATGATAATGAAAGATTAATAAAAGGTTGACAAATTTTTGGTGTGAAGTACTTGATGTTGCAGAGTCAATTGAATGGTATTTCTGTATCAATTATTTTCTGTTTCATTTTGGTTAATTGTTAATTGCTTGTTTTCTCTTTATTTTGGATTGAAATGAGGAATGAATAGAGTTTATTTTCCCTATTTTGAAACAATGAGCTAAATATGATAACTATTGTCATTATAGGCTTAAAAGAGATCCTTTAGATGTTTTCGTTCAATTTAATCTCTCTCTCTCTACATTACAATTTTTAGATAGATCAGTTAGCCTTAGTACATATTAACTATGAGTTCATAAGATGTGTGAGTTCATAGACTTAATCAACCCTCAAAATATCTGTTCTTACTTGAGTTAAATCCTGTATAGGTTTGACTTGGTTTACCTCTCCTAATCTCTGGTTAAGATCACACCCTATTTAGATTTAGGAGTAAACAAAATTCATTGTATATTTTGCAATAGAGAGTTGTACCTAATAATTTAGAGGAAAGTAAGTCTTTTTAGAAGTGACTTTCCAACTATTGTAATCAGATGTTGTTCACAAATTAGGGTGTTGAAGAGTTAAAATTAGAAAGAACAATCTGTTTACCAATACAGTGATCTAAATCTCTTTAAAAAGTTGGCTTAGTAGCTATTTGTAAATCCTCTAACAAAGTGGCATTTCTATTGATTTTTCCAAAGACCTTTAACAAGGCCACTCCTAACAGGGTGATTAAATCCTCTAACAAGGTCACACCTAATAGTGTTTTTTGTAACTTTTAATAGGGTTGGCTCCTAATAGAGCTTACTTCAGAAGAGTGAAAATCAATAACTAGTTGCAATTGGTGGTTTTCACAAATTGGGTTTTCATGTTAAATCTTGGTGTCAAATGTGTTCATACTATTTTTCTTATGTGTTTGCAACTAAATTAAAGTAATAAGTAATCACAAATAACATCTTAACATTTTCATATAAAGTGTTTGCCAAGCATTTTCAGTGTTTGCCGAGTTACAACATTTTTCTATGTGTTTGTCAAGTATCAACGCAGTTCAATTTTTAGAGTTTATTTTGTATTGACATCTAAGGGATCTGGGATTTATTTTAGTAGTAACTAATTCATCCCTCCCCTCTTAGTTACTCCTCTTATATTTTCAATAATTGGTATCAGAGCTTTGGTGCTTGCAGAGAAGGATTGAAAGACCTAAGCTAAAGATTAGGATGTCTTATAGAAGAGAGATTCTCAGGTTGAACTGACATAATTTTGTAGCATGAAAAGGACTTATGAGGTTATATATGAAAAATATGAGTGATTCAGGGTGTAAGTATCTTGATACTGAGTACAAGACTCCTACTAGTACATTGTCAATTGAAGATATTGCTGAAAAGAAAAATCATAACATCATGATGATTAACATTGTATCTGCTCTAAATTATGCTAAATTTAATGAAGTCTAAAGTTGTACTATAGCTCATGAAATGTGGATCAAACTAAAAGATATCTATGGAAGAGATGAAAATGTAAGAAGAACCAAAGCCAAAAGTCTCAGAGGACAATTTGATTAGATGAAGATGAGAGGAGATGAAAATATTGCAAAATATGTTGAGAAAATCAAAGCAATTATAAGTGCAATCAAAGCATCTAGAGGAGACATTGATAACAAAATAGTTGTAAGCAAGGTACTCAGAACCCTTCTTCCTATCTATGCAATTCGAATGTCTTCTATTCAATAAATGAGATGTGATCTAAATAACAAAATAATTTTGGATGCTCTAGTTAGAAGAATGATAGCTTTTGAGTTTGATAACTATGATAACTATGTTCCTAGTTCCAAAAGTATTGAGTCTACATTTGAAGCCAAGCTTTAACTCAAGAAAAAGAGTAAGAAATCAAAGTTCAATCAATTAGGAAGTGAAGAGGAAGAAGAATAAATTTCTAACAGTGATCTTGAAGTTGTTGAAGCTTTACTTGCAAGGAAATATTCCAAAAGAAGAGAAAAGTAAAAAAGTAAGATTCCTCTAATATGTTTTTCTTGTAAAGAAGTTGGTCACATTGCTACAATGTGCCCAAACAAAGAAAGCAAGGATGAAAAGAAAAATAATAAGTACAAAGGCAAGAAGGAATTCAAAAATTACAAGGACAAAGGTAAGAAATCTTGTTTCATGGCTATAGATTCCAATAATAGTGAAGATGAAATGGTATATATTGTTGTAAAAGATGAATCTGGTGATGAGGGAGATAAGATGGCCCTTATGTTAGCAAAAATGATACATAAATTATTGATAGTGGCTGCTCACATCATATGACTATAGACAAAACAAAGTTTGAGCACATGCAATATTATGATGGTGGTAGTGTAAGATTTGGAAACAATGAACCTTGTTGCATCAAAGTAAAAGGATGTATCTCATTGACCAATGAACTTATATATAATAATGCTTATTGGGTTGAAGGACTAAAGCATAATCTACTAAGTGTGTAAAAGTTAAACAACGTTGGATTCAAGGTGAAATTTATGAATGGGAAGGCCAAACTACTAGATGGAAAAGGAAATTTGGTTGGATCTAGCAAACAAACTAAAGGTAATCTATTCTATCTAGATCTAAGTAAAAGATTATATTTTATTGCTCAAGTAGAAGAAAGCTAGTTATGGCACAAAAGATTATGTCATGTAAACTTTGATAACCTAATTAAGATAAGAAAACATAGAAGAGTAAGAGGTATTCCTAGCTTGAGGAAACCTGATATGGGTCTATGAAAAATTTGTCAAATTGGTAAGATGGGAAAGACTAGTTTCAAAAGCAAGAACTATGATTCTGAAGAAGTCTTAGAGCTTGTGCATACAGACTTATGTGGACCTATTGGAATAGAGAGTTATAGTGGAGATAATTTTTTTATTCTTTTTGTTGATGACTATTCTAGAATGGTTAGAGAGTAACAATGAGATGACCTAATTTTTGATGCAACTGAATTTCTGATTATAGATCTCAATTCTAGCTTGTATGCTTGATCCTTCTTGATCAAACATATATTTTCAGCTCCATAAAGATATTCTACTTATCCTTCTTATTCACATGCTCTTAATTCATCAAATCTTCAATTATCATCCATGCATTCACACACTTTCTAAATCTCAACTTGACCTTATATTTATATCTTTCATATTGTCAAGTTGGCTAGAATATAACTTATAACAATTAATATTCATCTCCTTAGTTAGCTAGAACCAATAGACAATTCAATTGAACTTAATATGCCAAAACAAGAAAAACTTTTGTTAGCCAACCCTACTCAATAGACACTAACTTAGAAACAATTTTTCTATACTAACCAAGTGAACTTAGTCAACACTACATACTTGCAAAGTTCCTTTGGTAACCAAGTGAGCTCAGTTAACACTAGTTCCATCCAACATTTCTTTTATTAACCAAGTGAGCTCGGTTAACACTCAATTTCTACAAGCCTTTCCTTTGATGCCCAAGTGAACTCGGTAGATGCTATCTTCTAAACTGGCAAGCTTTGGAATACTCAGTAGACATAGAAACCTATCTTCAATGCTTGAGTGAGCTTGATTTACATTGACTAGCAATGATATGACATTTTGTGTAATATCAAGGATAATGCACAATTCATCAGTTGTATTCAAAAATCTCCCTCTTTGGCATTGATGGAAACACATGTCATAATACAATGAAATTTTTAGAGCAAGAATAAAGTAAGGAACATATCCTTAGTTTCATTCATATTCTTATTCATGAGAACTCCCTCTATTAGTGTGAACTCTTTCTGCCTTTAGTTTCTCCCGCTATCAAAAAACTTCTATCTACTACAAATTTTTTGATAGCAAACTCTACCTTTTGATATCAGACCAAGTTCATTCTCCCTCTTTGACATCTCTTTTTCTTTACAAAATTTCTATGTGATATGACAAAAAACTTCTCCCTTTTTGACATGTCATGCCAAAGACAATAATCAGTGAATATTAATGTACCTTAAGTACTTGTTCATTTGCAATATGCCCTTGTCAATACTGCACTAACTAAATGATCTTTAGCATATGTTGGTTGATGCATCACTAAACTTCATTTTAGTGAGCTTTAAATAGGGGGATGATCCCTAGCTTACCTCTTAGATACAGAAATGCATCCTTAAGTAATGGCTTGGTAAATATGGTTTCAATTTATTCTTTTGTATTTACATATTCCAATCTGACTTCTTTATCTTGAATCGATTCTCTCAAGAAATGATATTTTATAGCAATGTGTTTTGTTTTGGTATGCATCACTAGATTCTTTGATTTATTGATTGTACTAGTGTTATCATAGTATATGACAACTAGATCCTTGATCTCTATCTTCATACCTACCAATAGTTATTTGAACCAAACAATATTAGAACAATTGACTACTGCTGCCACATATTCTACCTCTATTGTGGATGGAGAGATATAATTTTGTTTTTTACTTGTCCAAGACACTAGTCTTTTACTAAGAAAGAATGCTCCACCACTGGCGCTTTTTTTTGTCATCAATACTTCCTACCCAATCAGCATCTATGAATACTTTTAAGTCCAAATCACCTCCTAATTTGTACCATAAACCATATTCTTTAGTACCTTTTAAATATTTCATAATTCTTTTGATTGTTGTCATGTGATTTTCTTTGGAATTTGCTGAGAATCTTGCCATCATACCGACTACTAATGCAATGTCAGGCCTCATGTGCACTACATACTACAATTTTCCAACTATTGATCTATATATGGTTTGATCTACCTCTTTAGAATCATCATTTTTGGAAAGCTTATGTCTAGTAGACATAAGAGTTCCAACTAGTCTTGAATCTTCCATTCCAAACTTCTTTAGTATTTTCTTGATATATTTAGACTGAGAAATGTGGATACCATCTTTCTTCTGTTGGACCTACAATCCAACAAAGAACTTTATCTCTCCAAACATAGACATCTCAAATTATTTACTCATTTCTTCTGAAAATGCCTTGCACAAGTCATCATTTCTTGTGAATAAAGTGTCATCCACAAATATTTTTGCCAACACAATCTTCTTATGTGGTCCTTCTTTGATGTACAGATTACTATTGTCATTTGTTCTTTGAAAACCAATATGTATAAATTAGTTATGAATTCTTTCATACCAAGCTCTGGGAGCTTGCTTGAGACCATATAATGCCTTTTGTAATTTACAGGCCATGTTTCTTTGGCTAGGATCTACAAAACCTTTAGGTTGTTCAATGTAGACTTTCTTGTCAAGAATTTCATTCAAGAATGTAGATTTTACATCCATTTGATAAACTTTAAATCCTCTATGAGATGCATATGCTAGTAAAGTTTTAACACCTTCTAATCTTGCAACAGGAGCAAAAGTTTCACCATAATCAATACCTTCTTCTTGTGAATAACATTTACATACTAACCTTATTTTTTTTTTGGAAACTTTTCCATCTTCATTTAGCTTGTTTCTGAATACTCACTTTGTGCCAATTACATTTTTATCCTTGGGTCTTAGAACAAGAGTTTAAGTTTTGTTCTTCTCTATCTGTTCTATTTCTTCATTCATTGCTTCAATCTAACTTTCATTATCCAAAGCATCTTTAACATTTCTAGATTCAAATTCAGCAAGTAAATATGTACCTTTCAATTTGTTTCTTATCATTGTTCCATCTTATTTGTCTCTAATGATCTAACAGGTGCATGATGTGTTCTGACATATTTTGCTAACATAGGTTCTTTGGATTTGGAGTGTGTTTAACTGATTTCATCATGAACTTTAGTATCAAGCTTGGGTCTCACTATTTATGACTCAGGTCCATTAGACTCAGTTTGCTCTTGTAGTAGCTCAATAGCTTCTGATTGTGACTCGGGTCCTTTAAACTATGACTCAAGTTGCACTATCTGCAACTCGATAGCTATTGGAGATTTTGGGGACATGGGAGGTAAAACCTCCTTTCTTCCTCATAGATTTGGCAAGGTATCAAGTTTGTAGGAAATAAATCTTCTACAATTCTCAGGCTCTTTGTTGCTTTCTTCTTCACTCCTTTATGCAAACTCATCTATTCTCATATGTGCACTTTTTATGATTTTATGAGTAGAAAAATTTAAACATTTGTATGTTTTGCTTTTGCAGCAGTATCCTAAGAAAATGTCTTCATTACCTTTGACACAAAATTTACCTTTCCTAGATTCCTTCAAGATATAACATTTTCTACCAAATGCTTTCAAGTAACTTACATTAGGTTTGTAGTCATCATAGTTGATAAGGAGTTTGATTTGAGCCTTTCTTCAACTGTACTCTGTTCAAGGTATGTATTGTAGTGTTGATTGCTTCCTACCTGTATTTGATTGCAACATTCTTTTCTACTAGTAGTGTTCTTATACAATCTATGATTGATATGTTCCTTCTTTTAGCTATATCATTCTGTTGAGGTGTACCAGAGGTTGATACTTGTCTTTTAATTCCTTTTTCAATGCAGAATTCATTGAATTCATTGGAGATGAATTCACCACCTCTGTTTGATCTTAAACATTTCAACTTCTTTCCAATTATTTCTTTTTCTACTCTTGTTAGATACCACTTGAATATTTGAAAAGCTTCAAATTTTTCTTTATAATATATTATAGTCATAAATCTCTTAACAAAGTTGGCTTAACAGCTATTGTGAATCCTCTAACAAGGTGGCATTTCTATTGAATTGTCCAAAGACCTCTAACAAGGCCACTCCTAATAGGGAAATTAAATCCTCTAACAAGGTCATACCTAATATTGTGCTTTGTAACCTTTAATAGGGTTGGCTCCTAATAGGGCTCACTTCAGAAGAGTGAAAATCAGTAACTAGTTGCAACTGGTGGTTTTTCCCAAATTGGATTTCCACATTAAATCTTGGTGTTAAATGTATTCATGCTATTTCTCTTATGTGTTTGCAACTAAATTAAAGTAATAAGTAATCATAGATAACATCTTAAGATTTTTTTGTTAAGTGTTTGCCAAGCATTTTCAGTGTTTATTGACTTACAGCATTTTATGTGTGTTTTTCGAGTATCAGCAAAGTTTAGTTTTTAGAGTTTATTTTGTACTGACATCTAAGGAATCTAAGATTTATTTTAGTAGTAACTAATTCACCCTTCCCCTCTTAGTTACTCCTCTTATATTTCTAACATTTGTAAGGCTCAACCATTGGTGTATAACCACGTCATTTTTTGGTAAATTGAGAGCTCTTGTCGAATGTTGGTGGTTTTGAATCTTCTTATTGTTTTGTAGCATGGATGGAATAAGAAAGGTTAAACATAGGTTCCTTTGTCTTAGGAGTGTCCAATACTCTGTCATTAACAACATATTTGTTTTTATTCCAAGGTTTACCATTGTCTTTTCCATTTCCATTGTTATTTTTGTCTTTGTTCAAAACAATGTCACCCTTCTTAATAGCAACATCCTCAATATGATATGCACTCTTAACCATTGCATTGAAGGATGTGAACAACTATTTTCTTAAGTCAAAGTATAGCTTTGGTACAAGTGTGGTGACAAAAATGTCAATTTTCTCAACTTTAAAAACTTGACAAGGGTACCCAGAGTATAGGGATCTCCATTGTTGAAGGTGTGTTGCAAAATGTTCTCCCTATTTTTGTTTAATTTGACACAAGTCCAACACAATTACAAGATGTTGAATATTATAAGAGAATTGTTAGATAAAGCATTGTGCAAGCTTGTCAAATGTTTTGAGAAGGGGAGTCAATTTTGTGAACCACTCTATAGCCTGCCTTCTTAGACTCCTAGGAAACAAATGCATAAGATAGGAGTCTTCATGCATGAAATCTATGCTAATAGCATAGAAATGCCTCACATGATCATGAGGGTCACCATTTCCATCATATTTTTCATACTTAGAAACCTCTATATCCTTAGGAAATGGAGGCATGTATAAACTCCTATCAAATGGAAGAGCACATATTGATTCAACAAATGAAGTTTTAGGTGGCTCTTTAGAAGTTTATAATTGTGCAAATTGTTTCCTCAATTCTTGCATTTCTTGTCTTAAGATTTTAGCCTCGATGGAATATCATTTTTTTTATTGTTTGTTGCACATCAAAACCTTGAGGGAGTTTCCATCCTCTCGTTGTTATATACTGGAAGTATTGGTCCCCATTTTTCTCAAAAGCTTTTAGCATCAGTTTTTGAGCAAGCTCATCTTGTTAAAATCTTATAACATCTTCATTAGTGATCTCATTGTCACATCTTTGATGTGATTGTGATTGTCTAGATGGTGAT
This sequence comes from Cupressus sempervirens, assembly GCA_028749045.1. Classification (NCBI taxonomy): domain Eukaryota; kingdom Viridiplantae; phylum Streptophyta; class Pinopsida; order Cupressales; family Cupressaceae; genus Cupressus; species Cupressus sempervirens. The sequence continues at coordinate 434,354,168 of CM053793.1, read as the reverse complement.
GGGCATGCTCTCGCATTGACTCTAGGAGTCCTTGGAGATTTGTGATTGCCATTATTTCCAACAATGGTAATGTGTTTAAAAGGATTATGATAGTAGTCTCCTCCAGTTTTCTCATTGTGTGTATGAGGGTTAGCTTCAGCTTGTTGATCCACTCTTTCTCTAGCACAAATAGCTTCCATACGTCTTTCATTTTCATATGCTTTCTCTTCTAAGCGGTGTTTGATTTTGTCAGGATGCATGTTGGTCAAAGTATTTTCACCTATGGGTGTGTCAAAGGGCGTTCCAAATGGGTTCTCAAAACCATAAAGCAGATTGTGTCAGATGTTGGTTGTCAATGTTTGACTAGAATCAAGATCTTTCGCACAAGGTTGTCTACAAGGGCATCTATGCAGGGTCTCTAACTATAGAAAAATGAAAGGGGAATGACTACCATTACCAACTTTGAACCTAGTTGTGACCAACATGTAAGGATGTTTCTTTTCTTAATAGGATGACAGAAGTGTATTAGATTTGAAGCTTGTATAATCAATAATAATCACTTGTACAAGAAAAATAGGTTACTTGTCAAAAGTGTTCAAGAATTTACAACACTAGTGACTCGAGCTGATAGAACAAGCAAGAAGCTCAGTAGCAAATAGCTAGCATAGAATAGTAACTAGATTTTGACAAGTGAACATCAATAACAGTTTGAGACTTATATATGATGGACCATACCCATCTTTTCACCTTGGGACAACACCTAACATACAGATTTGTGTCCAGGGCAAGAAGGACTGAAGTGACAAGGCCCTAGATTGGATAAAGTGGAATGCAAACTCTATTTTGATAGCAAAATGATCCAAGCAATATTCTTCTAGAACCTAGGCAACAGTAGGAAGGAAAATTAAATTGTGCAACAAAGTTTATAATACCAGTGCAACACTTTTCTCTTTGGTGATAGTTTGCACAAGGCGAGATGACAAAGTTCAGTATAGCAAGGCGATAAACCTTAAAATAGTAGGGTAACAAAATTTTTGAAAAAAATAGGTCATGCGATATTTCTTCAGAGAGTATGCAATAAAGTACTAGTTTTGTGTAAAAAGGACAAGTTTGACTCCAAATTGTTGTGTTTCAGTTTGATAGATATTTTTTAGACTAGACAATTCCAAATTTCAATTTGTTTTGAATAATGGCAAGGTTTGCAAATAGTAGAGGTTTTTAGCATGTCTCAAACAATAGAAAAAGGGTCAAAACAACCTTGTCAATATGCATTTGTGCTATTAGAATAGAGTTCCTACCAATTTTATCAAGATGTTTGATCTGCAAGAACGTTTACATAGTTCAACACATTCAAAAAAATTATCCAAGCAATCAACCTTAGAGTCGTAGTTCATTACTTAATGACTTGGCTCATGCTAAGTTCTCCTTTACCTCACACCAAGTGATTGCCCACAAGAGATATTGGCTTTATCATGGGAGTGTTATAAGCACAACCAAGGGAACACAGATGGTGAGTGTAAAATATTGGGGTGATAAGGGTAATCCACTAGGATCAATCCTTGCACAAAGAAGTTGAGCAGAAAAATAGGGTAACTAATAACTTAGAGTGTTTAGAAAGGGATTCCATTTGTAACGTTCCTCTTGCACCCAATCACGAAAGATCCCAGTTTGCGGTGGGTAATAAACCTCATAGCCACAAGAGCACCTTAAGCATTCTTGCTTAGCATTTTCCTCATAGTCCCAATCTCACAAGTAATCACACTAAATGAAGACAATCAATACATCTACCAAGGTTTTGTGTCCTTGATAGCCTTGATTTTATAATGGGTTGGAATAGTTAGGTTTGCTTGTCCCCACTTGGTTTGTTCCTCTTGGTTGCCTAAGAGTAGGCTCTCTAAAGGATTCTAACTACCATAGCTTGGATCCACTTTCAAGGGTCAAGATTTTTGATTCACCACAAGGGTGAATAGCATACTTTCCTATCTTGATCATTTCTCCCAAACACACCAAGAATATCCAATTATACCCTTACTTTCAAAATCCAAAGGCAAGTCAAGATTTTTGATTCACCATAAGGGTGAAGTGCATATTCTCCTATCACTAAAGAACCCCAATTGCAAGTTTAATGTTCCTACAAAATGAAACAACTAGTACTATTGCCACACATGGAATAAAAGAAAAACCAAGCAAGTTTGGTTTTTATTCTTTGGGCAGCCCTGTGAACAATTGTTAGTAGCCCTTGTGCATTTGAAGCTTTGACATGCATTCTTTTTAGGTGATTATGAAAGTATCTCCAGGAAAAAACCTACAAACACAACCATTAGCCCCACAAGTTAGTCTAAAAATAGCATGAAATATGCAAATAGTCTATTGCCAAGCAACCATAGACCTATAGAATCCAAAAACTAGCAAGTAACAATTGAGAAATTGACCAAATCAGTCAAATAACAAGAAAGTTCAAGCCAGGCAATAGTTTTTGTTGGAATACTATTGTACGATACTTCTTAGTATACATGTGCAACATTTTTCTCTTGTACAATATTTCTACTTAAGCTAGGTGACAGAACTTACTATTCCGTGATGATAGAGTTTACTAAGATCGTGTGATACTTCTGCTGAAAAAGTATCACACACCAATACAAAAAAATGTCTCATGATACTGGCAAAGTATCACCTGAAAGTTATAGCTATAAATTTAAAAAAAAATGTGAACGGAATGCTGAAAATGCAATAAATGCAATGAAATGAAGAGCAAAATGAAGATGTTCTACCCCACGGTGGGTGCCAAAAATGTACACTCAATTTGTGTTACACTCTAAACCCTTATATCCAAGTGATTCCATGAGTTTGTAATGCTTGGATGCCAACTTAGAACTCCCTATCCATGGAGTGAAAGAGAGTATGATTCAAGTATAAAGGCTCTCAGTTGAGCCTTAGAGAGACTCTTCTTACTAGTAAACCATGCAATGGGAGGTTCCAAAGATGAGATGTAAGAATGTAAATGTCCACAAGGAGTTCCTCAAGGATGCAATGTAAATATAGATTAAACTATATGAATATGCAAAGTGCAGCTATGTCAAACAAGATGAGAGTATTACAAGATCCAAGCTAATTACTATTTGATTTAAGCTATTGCAAAAAGAGAAGCTAAGCTACGTGCAACTATTACTAAAATGCCATATGATCCTAAGCTAGCATGTGATGGATGAGAGAATGAGATGAGAGGTAGAAGTTCTCCACAATAGCTCTTCAAAGATTTGAACAAGAAACCAAAAGCATAACAATACTCAAGAGTGTGGATCCTTTGACAAGGGGAGATCTCTTTCTTTTAAATTTGTAAAGATGCTAGAGATCAAGGTCGAAATGATGGATGATCAATGGTGGAATTTGAAACTAGGAGTGATCCATGTGCACACACAAGTCAACCAATAAAATAGAAGTTGACTTCCCATATAAGACAAAAGTCACAAAGCCTTTTTTTTTAATTTGTAAAATAGAAAAAGGACTTTATGTGTGCACTTTAAGTGGGTTAGAAGAATGGGGGATTTTATTTAATTAAAAGGTGACATGTTCTTTTAATCACATAATGGACTTAGGATAGCATAGTCAAACTATAGGTTATAATCAAATTAATTGATTTTAGCAATTTAGTCTAAGTAAATGATGAGTTAATTTAGCCAAAATGCTGAGAAGGGGCTAATATTCTAGGTAACCATTTTTAGGTTATTACAACCCTAAGTCACCTAGGTCTTCTTAAGGAGGAAAAACCCTAAAGATTTGGTAGATGTAGAAGGAGTGAAGAGAGAAGTTTACATATGCAAATATTCATTGTGGCTAAGGAGTTTTTAATTGAGATACCATTGCACAATTAGTTAGAGGAGAACAAAGGAAAAGAATTATAGGATAGAAGTGATACATCTAATTAGTGAGGATCAAGTACATATCAAGAAAGAGGTGATCTATTAGCTAGCAATAAAGTGCTAACTGCGGGATCATTACTAATACATTCTAATAGGTGAATCAACTAAATCTCTTAATAGAGTAGTCCTAACAAGCTATTGTAAATCCTTTAACAGGGTGCTTACTTCATTCTAAGTTAAATTTATTTAATCAAGCACACTTCTAATAGGGTGTTGAAATCCTTTAACAGGGAAAACCTTTCATCGGGTAGATCATAGTTTATGATCAAACATTGTAGCCTTAATTAGATAGACCTTATTACTGCAGTAATGGAGATTTGTGGATGTCATCCCCACTCAAGTTTTACCTTCTCATTGGAGGGTTTCTAAGTAACCAAATATCTTGTGTCATATATGTGTTGAATGTTATTTGCTTTCATGCTATGGATGACTATATTTAGCTAGCTATTTTAGTTTACATGCAAATGGTGAGATGGATGTGTTGGTTCTCTAGAAAGGAAAGATTTGCAACTTTGAGGAGAGATCTTGAAGATGAAAGTCTACAAGTTAGGAAAGACTATTTAGAATTAGAGGATTGAAATCTAACTTTCCCTACATTATCTAAATGAAGTAAGAGATGGTCTAAAGCACTCATTGAATAGAAGAAAAGAGATAGCTATTAAAGAGAATAACATACAATACCAAGAGGAAGGCACTTCTAAATTATTTACAGATGAAAACACAAGTGAATTTGATGCAGCAGTTGCAGATCTGATGGAAAAGAGTGGAGCCCTAACTAAAGAGGTCAGAAACCTAAATATAGAATAAGAATTCCAATCAGTATTGCTATGTGAGGTAATCGCATAGAAAAAGAAAGTTGAAGAAGACAATGTCATGATCAAAGATGACCAAAAGATACTAACCAATAGACTAGAAGAGAAGAAATCATAGGTGAATAGGATTACTCACATGTAACTAGAAACATTGAATCAAATGATGATTTCCAAGCATGAAATGAATGGAAAATATATTGAGATTATAGCACTGAAGTTGTAGAATGAACAATTGAGAAATGATCTGAAAAGAGAAAAAAAAATTGCAAAAAAAATTAATAGACCTAGTGAATCCATCAAGTACTTTGAGCAATTGATGAGATCTCCTAGATCTAATAGTGATACTATTGGATTGGGTTATACTAGTACTGAAGAAGAATAATCTAAAAGTGTTGAACAAAGGAGCAACAATGGTAATAACTAAAAATCTACTTGTCATAATTGTGATAAGATAGGTCATATAGAAAATATCTTCAGGAGCAACAACACAAATTAGAACCCTAAGATGAAATTCATAGGTAACTATCACAAGTGCAACAATCAAGGGTATTAGGCACATGAATACAAGAGCAAGACATCAAGCACACAAAGATTTGAAGGTTACTGCTACAACTGTAAGAAGTATGGACATAAAGCATATGACTATAGATCAAAGCCTATTTGGTCATCAAATAAGCAAGCCAAGGTAAACCATACTGGCAGATCCTACAATTGGGATTATAATACAAGGTATGGTTGTCAATATTGTCAAGAGTATGGAAATGTTGCTGAAAATTGCATTAGAACACATTTCAAAAGTGACTACAAAAGATGGTTGAGTCAAACTACATAATTTAGCTATTTGAAGGCCGGTCATATAAGCAAAAATTATCTAAAAAGGTCAAGAGCACCTAATCGTGAATTCAATAAAGGAAAAGGAAAGGTTGATGTTGAAGAATTCAAAGTGTAGATGAACAAGACATGGAAGAAATAGAAAGATTGTAGTACATCAAGCTCAGATGGGATCACTTCATCCAATGGATTAGATGATCACACCATCCCTAACTAGGAAATCAAGAGGTATGCATGGGACTGATATTTCAAAGTTCAATTATACATCAATTCTAAGGAGTCAAATCTAAAAAGATCATATATGCATAAACAAAGATGCAAAGTATTGGTTAGAACTTAGAATAAATCTATGATATTTTTATGTGGTTGTCGAGCATGAAATGTTTCACTGTGGCTACTAAGTGAAAATTTAGTTTTTGTCAAGCTATCGAAGGTGATAGTGTTTGCTAAGCTCACTGTGATTTCCAAGTGTAGAAGGAACTTCATGAAAGCTAAGTGAGTTAGAATTGTTATTGTAGCCAAGCTTATAGCTGTGTAAGCACTGAGCATTTATTACAAAGTTTTAAGGGCTATATGTTCAATTTTTAACTCATTTACAATCATTCAAGACTGAAGAAAGCATGAAGAGCATAAGGAGAATTGGAGAAAAGGATTCAAGCATTTACATACTAAATTCAACTACTACTCGATACTAGTCATCAGATTTTCTAAGGTATTTAGTGTGTGTCAAACTACACTATTTGAATTTTTGTAAACTCTAGTTAATTTTTATAATGTCTAGCTCTTCTACTATTATGGTTAAGGAATGAAAGGAAATTTTGAATGTTCAATTGATAAGAAATGAGATCAAACCACCATATTTCTAGGAAATTCTTGATATTGCATACAAAGGAGACCCATCTGGTGTGTTATGAAAGGTAGGAAGCATTGGAGACATGGAGATAAGAGATGTTTATGGAAAATCATGTGAGAATTGAGTATTGAAAGAATAATTCAAGGTTTTAGAGAGAAAAGGGTTAACCCGTGCCTTAGATTTTCCAAACATGTTCAAGATAGAATGGATTAATATTGTTCTTAGTAGAATAAATGACAATTTTGTATAGTTGGAGGATGGCCCTATCAAAATAACAAAGAGAATTATTCATAGACCAACAAGGTATCCAACCCTAGAGAGAACTAAAGACAATGAGAAGTGATGCAAAAGAAGCAATTGAAAATAATATAGGGGCACTATGGAACAAGAGAGGAATGACCATAAACACAATTTTTGATCCCCTAATTGCATTTGTAGTGAGAATTATTGCACATGAGTTCTTTCAATCCAACAAGTTAAATAGTGTACCATGTATGGCTATGGATTTATGTTACAAGATAGTGAAGAAAGACCATTCTTAGGACCTTGTCGAGTTACAACTAACTAGGTGGCATTCTAAATGGAATGATCAAAGTCCACTTACAAGGCCACTCCTAATAGGGTGATTAAATCCTCTAGCTAGATCATTTTTAATAGTGTGTATTGTAACCATTAACAGGGTTGGCTCCTAACAAAGCTCACTTCAAAAGAGTGAAAAAGAGTGACATCTTGCTGGTGGTTTTCCCCAAACTAGGTTTCCACATAAAATCCTAGTCTCAAACTGTGATGAACTTCTTATGAATTTTTTATATGTGATCATGTTTTCATTATGCAATACAACTTAATTTTAGGAAATTTTTACAATAAAGACCGAGCAACAGCAATATAAGAAGGATCAACAGAACATTGATGTGTTTAATGTTTAATGTTTAATTGTTCAAGTGGTAAATATAGACCTTGAGTAAATGATTAACCCATCCCCCCCCCGCTCGCTCTCATTTATTCTAAATATTTGTAACAAAACATCTCTAATCAATCATCATTTATCTAGTCCTAGGCATGATTGTATCCCTCAATGCCTTGTCAATAGATCAAATCTATGAAATCCAACCTTAGCATCGCAATGTCCCTCAACATTTGGTCAACCTGTCATTTTTATCATTTCATCATCAAAATTTTTGAGTCCCTCAATGTCATATCATGGCCTTATCCAATCAATTTAATAATACTGACAATGTTTCTTGATGTTTTTTATAAGATAAACAGGTTTTGAAGGGACCCTGAAACCCTTTACAAATCAAGAATTTTCAATGAAGCCCAAACCAAACAAAACTACAGACCTAAGGAAGAACAGGTCACGAAACAGTAGTGACCAGAGTGGCATCGCAAATAAAATAGTATGCATCAGCCACACATCCAAGTTTTGAAGGGTGCCTGAAACCTTATAAGAGTCAACAATGGTGGAACAAGTCACTAAACAAAAGGTGACCAAAGTGGCAAAACATAAAACAAGACAACAACAACCACAAAAATAGGTTTTTATTAGGCTCCTAAAACCCCATAAAGTAACACACTGCCAAGAGAAAAAGGCCAAAAGTGCCAGGGGACAACTAGCCAAAAGCCAAGAGAGTCAGACTTTCCCTTTTGGACCCTTCTTGTTAGACCTCAGTGCCATGTCAAAAGAGGGAGTGGATGGCTTTAACTTTTTTCCTTTTATTGTAGTCCATCCGTCCTCCACCAAACCAGTAGCCTTCTGCCACTAAAAATCAGCACCATCACAATCAGAACCTAAAGCCCCAGAAGCCAAGGAAAAGGATGAAGAAGAGGATGTGACAGCAGAGACTTGAGACAGAACAGTGGCACCCAACAAAGGTACCACAAGAGGAACTACCTTGGAAACATCAAAAGATAGACCAGCAACCATAAGTATAGGAGCCAAAAGTGGATCCATCAACAAGAATTCAGGAGAGGGTAGAGCAAAAGAGACAAGAGCAGAGTCCAAACAAGAAAATGAACCTAATGTCACCACTGAAGGAGCCAAAGTAGGGGGCAAAATAGTAGAGACAGAAGTAGAATCCACCCCAGAAACAGGGACAGCAGTAGGAAAACCAAGAATAGGAACAGAAACCAGAGTCGGGCCAGTAGTCACCATGGAAGAACCTTCTTCAATATGCCAGGAGAAGACAGAATCTGAGAAGAGTTCTCAGTAGCCTTCTCATACGTGTAGTGGTCCTCTAAGACCCCCTTCCACCAAGAATGGGACATTTTCGATCTAGATTTACCTGAAGAGCATCTAGCAGCCAGGTGACCTATCAAGTGGCAATTCCTGCAGCGAAAGGGGATACCCTCATAGTCTAGAAGAATATTCCAAGAACCAAGAGGAGAATGCACTAAAATCTTATTAATAAACTTTGATCATGTGGCATTTACAATGTCTATTAAATGTCACATTTCATTAATCCATGTCATATGTCCTTAACATGTTATCAATCCTAATCATCCAATCAATTTTATCATGGCTTTGATCTACCCACCATCATCCTAGTCGATCTACATAATCGTCACAATTCGTTAAAAGAGTAATCCTACATTTATTCATCAAATTGGCCAATCATTTTCTAATTTTTCCTATAGGATTAGATAACCTAGAATCTACTTCTATGTCACTTCAATCATTTTGTTCATCCCACTTTACTAATTATTCTTGTTGACCAATGTTCTCAATGAATTAATATTTATTAATTAATTGATCCATTTTTTTGAATTATTAGAAATTTTAATTTCCTAATTCATATTTTCCCATTTCTAATTTCTAATTTATAATTTACTAATTTCCATTTGCGTGGAATTATGAGTTTTTGTTCAAAATTCCACCCAGTCTTGACACATTTTCATAATGTGTCATAGATTCTCTTATTACAATGTTTCTTGATGTTATTATGATCAATCATATCCATAAACTTTGATCATGTGGCATTTACAATGTCTGTTAAATGTCACATTTCATTAATCCATGTCATATGTCCTTAACATGTTATCAATCCTAATCATCCAATCAATTTTATCATGGCTTTGATCTACCCACCATCATCCTAGTCGATCTGCATAATCATCACAATTTGTTGAAAGGGTAATCCTACATTTATTCATCAAATTGGCCAATCATTTACTAATTTTTCCTATAGGATTAGATAACCCATAATCTACTTCTATGTCACTTCAATCATTTTGTTCATCCCACTTTACTAATTATTCTTGTTGACCAATGTTCTCAATTAATTAATATTTATTAATTAATTGATCCATTTTTTTGAATTATCAGAAATTTTAATTCCCTAATTCATATTTTCCCATTTCTAATTTCCATTTGCATGGAATTATGAGTTTTTGTTCAAAAATCCACCCAATCTTGTTCAAAATTCCAGCCAGTCTTGTTGAAATTTCCATTTGCGTGCAATTATGAGTTTTTGTTCATAATGTGTCATAGATTCTCTTATTATGATGTTTCTTAATGTTATTATGGTCAATCTTATCAATAAACTTTGATCATGTGGCATTTATAATGTCTATTAAATGTCACATTTCATTAATCCATGTCATATGTCCTTAACATGTTATCAATCCTAATCATCCAATCAATTTTATCATGGCTTTGATCTACCCACCATCATTCTAGTCGATCTGGATAATCGTCACAATTCGTTAAAAGGGTAATCTTGCATTTATTCATCAAATTGGCCAATCATTTACTAATTTTTTCTATAGGATTAGATAACCCATAATCTACTTCTATGTCACTTCAATCATTTTGTTCATCCCACTTTACTAATTATTCTTGTTGACCAATGTTCTCAATTAATTAATATTTATTAATTAATTGATCCATTTTTTTGAATTATTAGAAATTTTAATTTCCTAATTCATATTTTCCCATTTCTAATTTCTAATTTATAATTTACTAATTTCCATTTGCTTGGAATTATGAGTTTTTGATCAAAATTCCACCCATTATTGACACATTTTCATAATGTGTCATAGATTCTCTTTCAACACATAGCTAATATATGTCATATTTGGCATATATTCTCTCTTATACATGACTATAATAAGCCACATTTTTCATAGATTATTGTCTACACATGGCTATGATGTGTTATAAGCTTTTCATAGGTTCTCTTCTAATTTTGGTCATGTTAACTCATATGTGTCATAGGATCTTACATATGGCATATTATGTCATATTCGTCATGGATATTCTAAGGAATATAGTGCCAAATTGCACACTTGAAAATGACAATTGTCCATCTCCTCATTCATGTCTAACTTCTTGCATTTCAACTATAAATTGATGCCTTTTGCAATCATTTGCCTCTTAACCACACTTCTAGTATTCTCTCCATTATTCATCACAGTATTTTGTCATTGTCTTTTGCATTTGATTGTAGGTATACTATAGGCAACTAGAGCTACATCAACATCAATAATGGAGAAGAAAGGAGAACATAGAAACTACATTTGAAAGAGGGGTTTGATTGTTTTTAATCTCTTTGTCTTTAATGGTTTTCATGGTAGGTTAGGATATTTAGTGTAATCACCTAAAAATGGTCATCTAGACTATTAGCCCCCTTCTCAGCATTTTGGCTAAACTATTTAATTGATTACCTAGACTAAATTACTATAAATCAATTAATTTGATTATAACCTATAGTTTTCACTATGATATCCTAAGTTCATTATTTGTTTCAAATAATATGTCCCCTTGTAATTAAATAAAAGCCCCCTTTCTTCTAACCTACTCAATGTGCACACATAAAGCATTATTTCTATTTTGCAAATTAAAGGAAAAGACTCTTTTTGTCTCATATGCAAAGTGAACTATTTGTTTATTGGTTCACTTGTGTGTGGACATGGATCTACCTCATTTTCAAACTCCACCCTTGATCTTCGATCATCTTGATCTTGACCTCCACCATTCGTATGATGTTAAAAGAGAGAGAGGTTTCCCCCTCAAAGAATCCACACTCTTGAGTACTGTTATGTTGCATGTTTATCATTTGAATTATTGAGAGCATTTGTAGAGAACTTCCATTTCTTTTCTACATTTTCTCATACCATAGAATTTCAGCTTAGAATCATGTTTCATGTTAGGCTTCTATTTTGCAATAATCTAGCTCACATAGCTTAAATACTTGGATTTGTAACACTCTCATCCTTGTTAACATAGCTTCATTTTGCATATTCATACTAATTTATTCTACATTTGTATTGCATTCTTGAGGCATTCTTTGTGGACATTTTCAAGCTTGCATCTTGTCTCTAAGAGAACCTCTCATTGCAATGTTTACTAGCAAGAATAGTATTTCTAAGGCTCAGCTAAGAGCCTTCTTATGCTTGAAACATACTCTCTTGCACTCCATGGATAGGGAGCTCTAAGCTGACATCCAAGCATTCCGAACTCATGGAATCACTTGGATAGAAAAGTTTAGAGTGTGACACATTTATAGTATACATTTTTGGTGCCCGCTATGGGGCAGAATGTCTTAGTTTTGTTCTTCAATATGCTACATTTTTGCATTTTTTGCATTCTGTCTGTACATTTTTCTTTTTTTGCAATCGCAGATTTTAGGCGATATTTTTCCAGTATCGTATGACATTTGTTAGTACTGTAGTGCGACACTTTTCTAATAAAAGTATCACACAATAATACTACACTCTATCACTTTGGTATAGAAAGTTCTATTGCTAGCTTAGGCAGAAATATCGAACAAGAAAATTATGTTGCACAAATATACTGCAAAGTATCATATGATAAACTTCCAACAAAAATTGTCACCTGACTTGAATTTGCTTTTTGATTGAGTTGTTTGGTCAATTTCATGGTTGTTACTTACTGTTTGTTGGATTTTATAGGTCTATGATCATTTGACAGTAGACTATTTGTAGATTTCATACCATTTTTAGACTAACTTGTGGGGCTAATGATTGTGTTTGTACATTGTTTCCTTGAGATGCTTGCATAATTACCTTGAAAAGAACGTATGTCAAAGCTTCAAATATGCAAGGGCTTCTAACAATTGTTTGCAGGGTTGCCCAAAGCATAAAAACCAAACTAGCTTATATTTTCCCTTATTTCATGTGTGGCAATACTACTAGTTATTTTATTTCATGGGCACATTAAACTTGTGATTGGGGTTCATTGGTGATAGGAGAGTATGCTCTTCACGCTTATGGTGAATCAAAAATCTTGACTTGCCTTTGGATTTTGAAAGCAAGAGGATAATTGGATCTTCTTGGCATGTTTGGGGGAAACAATCAAGATACGAGAGTATGCTCTTCACCCTGGTGGTGAATCAAAAATCTTGATTCTTGAAAGTGGATCCAATCTATTTTAGTTAGCGACTTTTAGAGAGCCTACTCTTGGAAAACCAAGAGGAACGACCCAAGTCTAGACAAGCGAACCTAGCTATTCCAACCCACTATAAACTCAAGGTTATCAAGGCCACAAAACCTTGGTAGACATATTCTTTTCCTTCACTTAGTGTGATTACTTGTGGGATTGGGACCATGAGAAAAATCCTAAGCAAGAACGCTTAAGGTGCTCTTGTGTTCACAAGCTCTGTTACCCACCATAAGGTGGGATGTTTTGTAATTGGGTGCAAGAGGAACATTATGAATGGAAGCCCTTTCTAAATACTCTAAGTTAGTAGCTACCCTATTTTTCCACTCAACTTCTTGGTGCAAGGATCGATCCTAGCGGATTACCTAGATTACCCCAAGATTTTACACTCACCATCTATGTTCCCTTGGTTGTGCTTATGGAACTTCCATGATAAATCTAATATCTCTTGTGGGAAACCACTTGGTGTGAGGTGAACAAGCGCCACTTAGCATGGGCCAAGTTTTTGAGTAATGAATTGTGACATCTAGGTAGATTTCTTGGCAAGTGTTCTTGAATGTGCTAACCTATTTAAACGTTCTTACAAATCAAACATCTCAGTAAAATTGGTAGGAAGGATGTTCTGATATCACAAATGCATATTGGCAAGGTTGTTTCAACCCTTGTTCAATTGTATGAGACATGATAAAAAACACTATTATTTACAAACCTTGTTATTCGACACAAATTGAAATATAAAACTATCTAGTCTGAAAACTATCTAACTGTCAAACTGAAACACAACAATTTGGAGTTGAAATTGTCCTTTTTTACACAAAACTGGCACTTTATCACACACTTTTTGGAGAAATTTTGTGTGACACTTTTTTTTCAAAAATTATGTTGCCCTATTGTTTTGAGTTCTATTGCCCTGCTATACTGAACTTTGTCACCCTGCCTTAGGTGAACTATCACCCAAGAGAAAAATTTTGCCCTGGTATTACAAACTTTTTCGTATGATATAATTTTCTATCTCATTGTTGCCTTGCAGAGAAATATTATTTGGTTATTTGTCCTTCCAAAATTAAGTTTGTAGTATGTTTTAACTATTCTAGGGTCTTGTCACCTCATTCCTTCCTACGTCTAGTCTCAAATCTATATGTTAGCTATTGTCCCAAGTTGAAAAGATGAGTCTAGTCGATCAGATGTAAGTCTTAAAATGTCATTGATGATCACTTGTCAAAATCTAGTTATTGTTCTATGTTACTATTCACTATTGAGTTTCTTTCTCGCTCACTTGGCTCAAGTCACTAGTGTTGTAAATTATTGAGCACTATTGGCAAGCCATCTATTCTAGTTTGACAAGTGATTTTTTTTATTGTAAGAGCTTCAAATCTGAAACACTTTTCTTAGCCTATTAAGCAAAGACATATCCTTACATGTCGATTACAACTACATTTCAAGTTGGTAATGATAGTCATCCCTCTTTTAGTTTTGAACAATTGGAGACACCCCCTAGGCACCTTCATGGAAAAACTTGTGTGGAAGATCCTGATTCTACTCAAACAAAAACATCCAACATTCTACACAATCCAACTTATAGCTTTGAGAATCCATTTGGAACACCCTTTGATACACCCATAGGGGAATAAATTTTGACCAACATGCATCCTGAATAAATCAAATGTTCCTTACAAGAGAAAGTGTGTTAAAACGAAAGACTTAAGGAAGTCATTTGCACTAGAGAAAGATTTTATCAACAAGTTGAGCCTAACACTCATACACACAATGAGGAAACTAGAAGAGACTATATCGCAATCCATTTGTGTACATTCCCCTCAGTGGAAATGATGGAAATCACACACCTCCAAGCACTCCTAGAGTCAATGCAAGAGCATGCCCATCACCACCCAAAAAATCACAATCACATCATAAAAGTGATGATGAGATCACTAGTGAAGATGTCATAAGATTTGAACAAGACAAGATTGCTCAAAAACTGATGCTAAAAGCTTTAGAAAAAAATGAGGACCAATACTTCTAGCATATGACAACAAAAGGATGGAAATTGCCCCAAGATTTTGATGTAAAATGAATTTTTAAAAAATGAGAGCCCATTGAGGCTGAAATATTGAGAGAAGAAATGCAAGAATTGAGGAAATAACTTGCACAATTACAAACTTCCAAAGAGCCACCTAAGACTTCATTTGTTGAATCAATATGTGCTCTTCCATTTGATAGGAGTTTATACATGCCTCTATTTCCTAAGGATATAGAGGTTCCTAAGTATGAAAAATATGGTGGAAATGGTGACCCTCATGATCATGTGAGGCATTTCTATGCTATTAGCATGGATTTCATGCATGAAGACTCCTATCTTATGCACTTGTTTCCTAGGAGTCTAAGGGGACAAGCTATGGAGTGCTCCACAAAATTGACTCCCCCTCTCAAAACATTTGATGAGCTTGCACAATGTTTTATCCAACAATACTCTTATAACATTCAACATCCCATAACTGTGTTGAACTTGTGCCAAATCAAACAAAAATAGGGAGAACATTTTGCAACATACCTTCAGAGATAGAGATCCATATTCTCTAGGTACCCTCAGCAAGTTCCTGAAGCTGAGAAAATTGACATCTTTGTCAGAACACTTGTACTAGAGCTATACTTTGACTTAATAAAATAGTTGTTCACATCCTTCAACACAATGTTTGAGAGTTCAATATCCCATTAAGGAAGTTGCTATTAATAAGGGTGACATTGTTGTAAACAAAGAGAAAAATGGAAATGAAAATGGCAAGGACAAAACCAAACCTTGGAACAAGAAAAAAATATGTCATCAATGATGGAGTCACCTAAAAAAAAGGAACTTGTGTTTAATCTTTCCAATGTCATCTATGCTACAAAGCAACAAGAAGGTTTGAAACCACAAACATATGACAAAGACACCAAGTTTACTAAAAAATGACATGTTTATACACCAATGACTAAACCTTATGAAGTGGTCTTAAAGACCTTGATTGTAAAAAAATTGGTGAATTGTCAGACAATCTCACCCCTATGACCACCCATTAGACCTCCTTGGTTGCAAGAGGATCGTATTTGTAATTATCATAGAAGAAAAGGTCATAACATTGAACATTTTTTTAAACTCAAAGATGTTATTCAAGATCTCATAAAGGCTGATAAAGTTGTCACAGATGGTCTTGTTAAAAATTCTAACCATAAAGTTTTCAAGAAACCCTTGCCTAAATATGAGAAAGGTGAAACTTCCAAGCCTCTTACGAAGAATCATGATGCCCAAATCAACTATGCCTGTGCTAACATAGATAAGATTACAAACATGATTGAATTTGTTGAGTATCTTTGCACAATGAATTATAAATCTAACAATCAACCCAACTACAATGTTAAGGATGAAAGACCCAAAGTTGTCCTCAAAATGCAAAATGCTCCCATAAGGACACTAGACTTGAGGTGGTACTTTGGTTGGCCAAATCTTCCTCTTTACAGAGTGAACCACTTAACATTGTTACTAGTGGGCAATCTAAAGTCATTCTAAAAGTTGTTCATGATCATAAAATGTGTCATCTAAGCAAGAAACTACCTCAGCAATCTCCAATTATGACCTTGTCGGCCAACTGCAACATACCCTGGCTCAAATTTCCATCTTTGAGTTGTTAGAATTATCCCCTTTACATTTTTCCAACGTTCCCATAGATATCAACACAGAATGGTTCTAGGCTATGGTGAACCATATCTCTTCACCTCACTACCTCACCTTTTCTAAAGAAGATGATAGAGCTCTCAGTCATCCCCAAGACCTTTCCCTCCTTGTCAAAAACCAAATCTTCTATACTCACATTCATCGAGTCCTAATAGACAATGGTGTATAGTTGAACATCATCTCATTCAATGTGATCCAATATTTAACCATATCTGAATTTCCCATTGACTCTAGGTGTAATATCACTGTAAAATTCTATGATGAGGTTGAAAGACATTCCAAGGGTCTAATTGTGCTTCCAATCAGAATTGGTCCGATTGAGAAAGATGTCATTTTCTAAGTCCTAGACATATCACTTGCATACAATTTATTGTTGGGATGACCATGGATTTATGACATGCAAGCAGTACCTTCCACGTATCATCATTGTATAAAGTTCCCTTTATATGGTACTGAGAGAGTTGTCCCCAATGACAACTAAATGTCTATCAATATGTTATTTGCTACAAAAACATTGGTTCCACATAATTGCTCTTCTCATGAGCTGACATTGTCCTTTACAGAGTGTGAACAGAAATTGAAAATGATGAACCTAGGCATAGGTGAGTACACTTTGGACTCTATTTCCTCTTTACCAATTTCCCCTTTGTCTTATGGGAAACCTTCTACCAACAAGAAGCCTTTAGCTTCTACAATGACTCTTTTTGGCACCTTTGTGCAATTCTCAGTTCCCCTAGAAGCAGAAAAAGAAGAATAGGCATTCAAATATTGGATATATAGGGAAGAGGAAGATGAGTATGAAGTCATAGTCACCACTCCCATCTCTCCCAAATGCTATGGAAAAGGATATAAACTTCTCCCAAACATGGGCTATCAAGGCCATGGGTCCTTAACTGGTAACAAAATTGAGAAAGATGTCATTTTCTAAGTCCTAGACATATCACTTGCATACAATTTATTGTTGGAATGACCAAGGATTTATGACATGCAAGCAGTACCTTCCACGTATCATCATTGTATAAAGTTCCCTTTTAATGGTACTGAGATAGTTGTCCCCAATGACAACTAAATGTCTATCAATATGTTATTTGCTACAAAAACATTGGTTCCACATAATTGTTCTTCTCATGAGCTGACATTGTCCTTTACAGAGTGTGAACAAAAATTGAAAATGATGAGCCTAGGCATAGGTGAGTACACTTTGGACTCTATTTCCTCTTTACCAATTTCCCCTTTGTCTTACGGGAAACCTTCTACCAACAAGAAGCCTTTAGCTTCTACAATGACTCTTTTTGGCACCTTTGTGCAATTCTCAGTTCCCCTAGAAGCAGAAAAAGAAGAATAGGCATTCAAATATTGGATATATAGGGAAGAGGAAGATGAGTATGAAGTCGTAGTCACCACTCCCATCTCTCCCAAATGCTATGGAAAAGGATATAAACTTCTCCCAAACATGGGCTATCAAGGCCATGGGTCCTTAACTGGTAACAAAATTGAGAAAGATGTCATTTTCTAAGTCCTAGACATATCACTTGCATACAATTTATTGTTGGGATGACCATGGATTTATGACATGCAAGTAGTACCTTTCACGTATCATCATTGTATAAAGTTCCCTTTTAATGGTACTGAGATAGTTGTCCCCAATGACAACTAAATGTCTATCAATATGTTATTTTCTACAAAAACATTGGTTCCACATAATTGCTCTTCTCATGAGCTGACATTGTCCTTTACAGAGTGTGAACAAAAATTGAAAATGATGAGCCTAGGCATAGGTGAGTACACTTTGGACTCTATTTCCTCTTTACCAATTTCCCCTTTGTCTTATGGGAAACCTTCTACCAACAAGAAGCCTTTAGCTTCTACAATGACTCTTTTTGGCACCTTTGTGCAATTCTCAGTTCTCCTAGAAGCAGAAAAAGAAGAATAGGCATTCAAATATTGGATATATAGGGAAGAGGAAGATGAGTATGAAGTCATAGTCACCACTCTCATCTCTCCCAAATGCTATGGAAAAGGATATAAACTTCTCCCAAACATGGGCTATCAAGGCCATGGGTCCTTAACTGGTAACAAAATTGCTCTGTCAAACCTTTAAGTCGTACTCAAGATCATGACACTTGAGATACTACTGGCCTAGGTTTTGGGCTAGAAGATGAAATACCAATACTTGATAGAAGAGCATCTGTGTCTAGCAAATCAAAGGATGATGATCCTCCCTTTGTTGTTGCCACTTTGAAAGATGAGGATTTCATGCCTCTCACATCTCTCCTTTGGGAAGAAGATACACTAACTAGCCACAATAATGTTGAAGCTTCCACTTATCAACAGTAAGAATAAGATGAATCTAACCATGAAGACATAAACAGAGGATAGATTAGATAAAACATTGCTCACTTAATTGCTAGAGATTAGAGTACAGCTCTCATGTGTATGAAAGGGAAAGCTTGTCAGATGCATCTTGTAAATTAGGGTTGGATGTCATTCACACCTATGCAACCCAACCAAATGTAGTTGAAGAGTCTAGTATAGGGTTAGACAAGTTTGGCTTGCAAACTACTTTAGTGGATCACACTACTCACTCTAGGTCTATTCCCGATCTAGATTCTTTTACAACATTCACAATAGGTTGAACTTTGCATATCACTAGAGATGACTCTTTTCATATTAACAAACTTTAAGCTTCCACATCTCTCTCCTTGTTTCATCCTAATCTCATAGATTGGTTAGTTCAACATCAAAGACCCAAAATACCATTTTTTTCAAAATGACTATGAGATTGCTTGCTACCTCAACGTCATTGAACCCATCGCTTCTTTCACCATTAAACCTGCGGTTAACATGATAGAATCAAATATCAAGTACCCCAGTCATAAAATTAAAATAAAAAATAAATGGTCAGATGGCGACAACCACTTTGTGGTGGTATTTGTACCTAAAAAAAAGTAAAAACAAAGATGTATCCAAAGGTGAAAACCTCCTTGAGGCACCTGCAAATGAGGTACTTGGTAGTTTGCCAAGCTATTTTTAGGATAGATCTTCAGTTCTCATCAAACCTACATAACCTATCAACTTGGAGATAGAGGAATTTCTCAAAATTATCCATGTGGCTCAATCATTGTCAACTGAAGAAAAGAAGAATTTTACCAAATTCTTTCACGACAAGAAGATTAGTTTTACATGGACATACTCAAATATGTCAAGACTTTACTTGGATCTTATCATGCATCACTCATCTATCTCTTCTGGTGTAAAATCTACTAAATAAAAACTAAGGAAGATGCATCCACATGTAGCCCTCTTGGTCAAAGCAGAGTTAGAAAAACTCCTAAGTGCAAACTTTATCAGAGCTATTGATTATGTGGAGTGGATTTCCAACATTGTACCTATGTCTAAATATGATAAATCCTTTCAAGTCTATACTAATTTTAGAGATCTAAATAAAGCATGCCCCAAGGATGACTTTCCACTACTGACCATAGACATGATAGTGGATATGATAGCGGCTTATGAAATGTACTCCCTAATGGATGGTTTTTCTGGGTATAACCAAATTACGATTGCTCCAACTGATCAAGAAAAGATAGCCTTTACATGGCCAAGGGCACCTTCTATTGGAATGCCATACCCTTGGGGCCCAAAAATGCTATTGCTACATATTAATGAGAAATTATCACCATCTTCCATGATATGATGCAGAAAAATATGGAATATTATGTTGATGACACGCTAGAAAAATCTAAAAAATGAGACATGCAACTTGATGACCTTAGTTTAATCTTGGACCATATGGAACAATTTCAACTTTGGTTAAATACAAAAAAGTGTACCTTTGGCGTCACATCTAGAAAAATGCTAGGCTACATTATATCAGCAAAAGGAATTGAAGTTGATCTTGAAAAGGTATAAGAAATCATGGGAATGCCTCCTCCAAGAAATATTAGTCAACTCTCAAGTCTACAAGGATATCTACAATCCATTAGGAGATTCATTTCTCAATTGGCTAATAAAGCTCAATCTTTTAACCAGAATTTGTATAAAGGATCTACTCATATCTGGAATAAATGTTTCCAACAAAGTCTAGACCAAATCAAAGGGTACTTGGCTAAACCTCTTGTATTAATGCCACCCATACCAGGAAAGCCTTTGATTTTGTACATCTCAACTACAACTTCCTCTCTAGGAGCATTATATGCATAGAGTGATGAGACTGGAAAAGAACATGCCATTTACTACATTAGTCACACTTTGGTGGCTTATGAGATAAACTATAGCAACATTGAAAAAGATTGGCTGGCAGTGGTCTTTGCTTCTCAAAAACTCAAACATTAAATGTTGGCACATACAACTCACTTGATTGCTAAAATTGATCCCTTGAAATATTTGTTAAGAAAAGTTGTGCTTACCAGCCACCTGGCTAAATGGATGATGATTCTTTCAGAATTTGACATACACTATGTCGAACATAAGGATATCAAGGGGCATGTCATAGCTGACCAATTAGTTGATTTTCCACTAGAGGAAACAACACCCATGCAAACTGAGTTTCCAAATGCCTCAATTATGTACATCACTAAGAGAATTTGGAAAATATTCTATGACAATTCTCACACACGGAATGGGGTAGGAGAAGGCATCTTGTTTATTTCGCCTCATGGTTGCATAATCCCTAAATCATACAAACTCTTATTCCCTTGCACTAACAATATTGTGGAATATGGAGCATTAATAAATGGGATCAAAATGGCTCTTGGATGGAGAATTACTGAACTACACATCTATGGGGATTCCCAAATTGTCATTAATCAAGTGAACAATGAATACCACACTAAAGATGACAAGTTGATACCTTACAAGAAGTTGATCAATGCTCTAAGGAACTATTTCACTTTTGTGAGTTTCAAGCAAATTCTTAGAGTAGAAAACAAGGCTACCGATTATATGGCTACACTAGCATCTATCCTCCAACTACAAGAACATAAATCATGATTTGAGTTATTGGTGGAAGAACTATGTCAACTTTCTTATGATTCCTCTAATAACCATGTGATCTACACTATTTTCATTCATGATTCCTCCTACTATGCTACTATCTTTTCCTACCTGTGTGATCAGGTTATTCTTGAAAACCTCACACACAACTAGAAATGACAACTCCTTTGCAATTCTTCACATTACACTTTGGTCTCTGGAGACTTGTATAGGAAGAGTCCAGACAAAACATTGCTTAGGTGTTTACAACTAGACGAGTCTGAAAAGGCACTAGCTAAAGTCCACAACAGCATTTGCAGGGCACATTCTAGTGGCCTTGCACTTGCTTAGAAATTGCTTAGTGTGGGTTATTACTAGCCAACCATGCAAGCTAACAGAGTTCATTATGCTAAGTCCTATAAGAAATGTCAACTTCATGGTAATCTAATTAATGCTCCTAGATGGGAGCTTCAACCCTTTGTTACATACTAGCCATTTCAGCAATGGGCCTTTGACTTGGTAAGCAAAATTCATCCAAGTTCATCTATCGATCACAAGTTTATCATCACAGCAATGGAGTATTTCACTAAATGGGTTGAAGTTGCACCACTATCTATTGCTATAGGAAAACATGTTGCCCTATTTATACTGAATCACATCATTTGTCACTGCAGCATTCCTTTATCCATTGTTACTGATAATGGAGAACAATTCAAGAAAAAGGACCTCAAACAATTGTGCAAGAAATTTTGAATCAAACAACATTGGTCTTCAATTTACCATCCTCAAGGGAACAACCAAGCTAAGGCCTCCAAGAAAAAATTGCTGAAAATATTACACCAAATAGTTCACAAGTCAGGGAACGATTAGCAATTACAAATTAATCTAGCATCATGGGCCTATAGAGCTATAATGCATACTCCTACAAGAGCCACACCCTTTTATTTAGTCTATGGCTCTGAGATTGTCCTCCCATTAGAAGTTGAGATCCCCTCCTTGTGAGTCTCCTTACATGGGTTGATAATTGATGAAGATCATAGAGCTATGTGATTAGAGGAACTAGAAACTCTTGATGAATGTCACAAGGCTACTTTTGATCACATGAGGGCTTACTAGAAGTGCATGTCAAATACCTATAACAAGAAATTTCATCCTCAGGGTTCCAAGTAGGTGAACTTGTGATTAGAGAGAATCCAAAAAATCAATAGCATAGAGAGCGTAAGGGAAAGTGTGAACCCAATTGGTTAGGCTCGTACATTATCACAACAATATTTGGGTCGGGTGCTTATCAACTTTCTACTCTAGAAGGGGAAAAATTGGTAGAGCCTATCAATATTCTACATCTAAAGAAGTTCTATGCTTAAAGGCCAACCGCTCAATTCTTTTGTATATAATTATTGATCCTGAAAAAATCCTAAAAAGCAAAAAATATCCTAAAAAATGATCACCTTAGTAGAAACCTAACAATAGCAACTTTGATGTATCACCAAAAAAATACAAAAATACAAAATATACAAAAATATTGAAAAAAGTCCTGAAAATATCTGTCAAGTGGTGAAAACCTGGAAACATGCATTGCTTGAGACCCTTGCACCTATGTCTATCAGTCTCAATCACCCACTCTAAAACACATTTCCTAGCTTGGAATTGTTTCTTGTCCTCATCTAAGAGGCAGAGTTGTTTATCCTATTGAGGTTTCCTTGTGTATTAGAGTTATTTTGATAACTCACAAAATAGTGTTTATCAACATTGCCCCCCAACTTGACATCAAGTGTTTCTCAACACTTTTTAGATAGTTGACCTACAATCTCGAATGTCACAATATTTCTCACTATTATAACCAAGTCTTGAAGAAATGGCCAAGTGACTTACACACACACATTTAAACATTTAAATAGCTGAGCTATGATTAACTTTATCTTCTTTGTGTGTTGTTTATGCTGATTTCTTTGCTATATTTTCCCTCCCTAATAATCTTTCAAGGATGTCAATGACTAGAAGACTGGGGGCATGGGGCATGTTTTCTTGCTTTATACTTATGGTTATACTTTGTTTGTCTATAGTGTTTCAAGCATTCATGCTTGTCCTATTTTGACACTTTGACTCATAAACATATCACCCTTGACTATTTTTACAAGACCGCGCTTAGGGGTTATCCTAGTGCTTATGCCTTGATACATGTGTAGTCTTTCTATATTAAACTTAGGGAACCTAATCGGGTAGCCATCTTGACTTACATTTTTTTGATGCTTAGATTGGATTTCTACATTCCTATCTGATATCGATCATACTAATATCCTCATAATTACACTAGTGATCGTTGTATGATCTCATGATGTCCCTAATAAAAATGCTCAATGATGAAATTAGTGTCTAAATGTTATGTGTTTCTTTTTGGTAAACCACTTTGCATATGAGTTTGATTTTAGGTTCATTTTTTTAACTTAGTCTTGTATTTTTGCATGTGGAGAGAGCTCTTTGTTCCTCCTTTTTAGACATGTCAGCTAACTGCTTTCATACCTTCTTCGCTTTTGCCTCAATCATTTCTTTCATCTTCTTGATCTTTCTCCTCACCTCTTTTGCTATCCTGTCATGGCAAGGGATTAATCTACGCATCACATCTAATTTATCCAAGTGTTACATTTTATGAAAACATAAGTCTACATCATACACATGAGAGCTAAACATCATACATGAGAGAGATCCATGAGCATAAAAATAACAAGCAAGAAATTCAAACATCACATGGAAACTTTAAAATGCTAAAACATCCATCAAAATGAGACAAGTACACAAAAATCTTGATCAAATCTAGTATCTCATATATATCTCAATGTGTCACTATGCATATACAATGTGAGATCCAAAATCTGGATATATGTCTCAAAATATAGGGGGTACAATCAAAAATTGTCATGATGCATCAAGCCTAGATCTAAGACTAACTCCCACCCTCTGCAATTGGTGGTGGACCTAATGGAGGGGCTTGTCTCCTATCTAGTGCCTATACTACACCCTCTAATCTACTAGTCTTCTCTGAGTACATAGGTATCTATTAATCTGTGGGGATTGCAATAATGTATACCCCATGATAGTACGTTTCCCTGGCTATCTATCACTCCATCTCTCATCGGGCCTCTACTAAATCATCTCTAAGAGATCACTCTCATCTATCAGCCTATGCCTGTGCATCCACTAGTTGTTGGTCTTGCATAGCAATGGTCACTCAAGCTACCTACAACTCTACCTCTAGGGCTTGGATCCTAGTATTGTGGTCATCATCTCCCCTAGTTGGTTATTCTTCCTATGCCTCCACTCATTCCACTATTTTTCATCTTAGTGGCTACTCCTCCTACTCCTCCTCCTCCTCCCTCATGGCATGGGCCCATATCCACCTCCTCCTTGCCCAAAAATTGTCCCCAACCTCCATCTTTCTGCCTCTACCTCTACCTCTACCACCATCTCCCCCATGTCCTACTGCTATGAGTGGGGCATACAATTGAGTAAACCATGGGAAAGTATGTCTTTGCCTCTCATATAGATAGGTAAAATCAGAACTGCATCTTCCACCTCTGGCCTATAATCCCAAGGCTCTCACACTAATGTTGTTGTGTCCTAGAGGTTTGTGCAATAATCTAGCATAGGCAACCATCTATCTGCCTCCTCTCCATGGTATCGCACATAGGTAGTAGTCTCTACTGAGATCACCTGTCACTCTACAAACTGTCACCATACTCAACTGATTACAAATCACTCAACAATCTCTGCATGCTTACTGACTAGGGATCAACTATAGCGCATATACTCTAGCTCCCAAGAATTGGGCCATCTATGGCACTATCAGTATGGTCATCATACAAAGGATGTAAGCTCATCTAATACCCATTGATGATATGCTAGATCTCTCCTATGTGTCTATATTATAAAACCTCTATATCTGAATATATAAGGTTGGCTACGCTCTCGCGGCTACACTCGCAATTAGATAATAGCAATATGCTCCCATGCCCATATTTGAGCCAATACTATTCTACATGCCCAAGAATTTCCATCATGATATACGATCTCATGCAGCTCATGATACATATATGCAAGGATCAGTTGTCCCCATGCCATCTTCTATGACTACCCAATCAGGTATGCTACTAACCTCCCCCATCCTAATAGGAAGCCCTTCTAGTCCTTGTTGATAACTAGAGCCTAAGAAACTAGAGAAAAAATCAAGCACTGTAGTGGGTACTAATCACCATACTCATCTATAAGCTGCTCCCAGCTCAAGTGGCGATCTAAAAAGGTGACATCACAGAACATCTCCTACACCACTGCTCTCCCCTATGTCAGGTTTGATCATAATAAACCTATGATATATAGCAAACTTTGAATCAATATACATCACATGGATATCAAAATCTGAGAATGCAAAAGAGAAATCAAATATAGAACTCACAGGATCACCATAGCATGGAACTCGAAGGATGCAATATACATCCTCCAATGTGATCATCGCCTCTCTAGTAGGTAGATAAAAGGTTTTGTGCTCGCTATGCCACTACTCAGCTAGCACAGTCAACAACATATGGTTTGCTTGTATGTGGGGCATCTGTGTAACCCACTTTAGCCCCATACTCAATATGGTGGCCTTCTCATCATCAGTGAGACGATCTAAAACATGCAACCCCACCAAGGTTGGGGGCCCTAATAAGTAATGTTGGGAACACCGTCTACAAAACAATGATAAAGAAACATTAGCAACATCAAAAAATAGTGTCCAAAACTCCAAACTCAACTTTAAAAAGTCTAAAATTAGATTGTATAATAATTCCTGATGTCTGAGTATCATGTGATACTTTTTATAGTACCTGGGTGATGTTACAAGCTAGGATTGTCATTGCACCAAAAGATTGACCTCTTAATGTCTGATACAACCACTAGACTTATAGAACATAGGAGGCAGTTAATCTATGTCACCAATCTCAAAGGGGAACATTGGCAGTTAGTCCAATAATCCCCCCTCAGTATTACTCAAGAAGATTCAAACCTGTGATCAAGCTTTAATACCACTTGTTACAAGCTAGGATTGTCGATGCACCAAAATATCCACCTGTTAATGCTCAATACAACCACTAGACTTATTGAAGACAAGAGGTGATTAAGCCATGCCATGAATCTCAAAGGGGAACATTGGCAGTTAGTCAAACAGGTGATTTTTTTGCCTAGGTGATATTTTGCATTGATCCACGTGACATTTGGGTATGGCTCATATGATAAACCTTAAATGAGCAGTATTTTGCATACAAAATATCTTGTGATATTTCTCAAAGTACCTATGTGATACTTTTGAAATATCACATGATATTTTTAATTTTAAACCCTAAATCATGTGAAAAATGCTCATAAAAGCATATAAAATGAAAGCAAATTGATAACTTACCAACACCTCATAGTCAAGAGGTCAGTTGTGTAACTAGCTACACTCAAAATGGTGTTTGTGGATTAGAAAGTTCACTAATGCCATGTCTTCTCCCTCTCACTCACTCTAAGCTCTCCAAATTCACAAAAGACAAAATGATTTGAAAATGACACTTGGACCCCTTATATAGCCTTCCAATCTAATTTTGACTCATTTTTCAAACTCCTTGAAATTCCAAAAAAATTGCACCCTTGGCTAATTTTCATGTCCTGGATCCATTTTTGGGATCAAAATCAAAATATGAGTTCATCTTGATAGTCAAGATTGTATTTTAAAATTATACCTTCTTCTATATAGTTAGTTATCCTCTTGAGGTCTAATCTTCGAATCTTCATTGGGGCATCTTCATGTCTTCATCATTTCTACACTTTATATCTACTCTAATTAAAATTTTCATGTCTAAAAGAACCTTTCTACTTGATTTGACCTAATTTTCATGCTTTATCCTCCGCAATCAACTCTAGTCAAATTGGGGCATTCTATCATTTCCTTATGGTCACTCTTTGGTTCTAATCATCTATCTATCATCATGGACTTTGTTATATCTCAATTTACTCATATTTAGATCATTTTTGTATCCCCTTAGCTCATTTTGATTTTGATCCCGAGGGGGCAAAAATAATCTATCATCGCTTGCTAAAACTATCTATTTCTTAGGAGCATATGTTTGATCTTTTCATTTGCTCCTGATCTATATGTTTTTCTTAGTGTTAACATTCTTCTTGAGTGTTGACATTGTCTCTTTCCTAAGTTTTCAGCACTACCGCTATTAAGTTGTGCATTAAAGATTTGCTATCTCTTTCTGCATTTCATTCTTCAAAATTAGATATCTCTATTGCTATCTACTTGGCTTCTCTTTTCTTTGACATAATGTGTTCCTAGATCAGTCACACATTATTCAAAGAGGATAAAATGTAATCACTTAAAAATGGTCATCTAGACTATTAGCCCCCTTCTTATTGTTTTGGCTAAACTATTTAATTGATTAACTAGACCAAGTTGCTATAAATCAATTGCTTTGATTATAACCTATAGCTTTGACTATGCTATCCTAAGTTCATTATTTGATTAAAATAATATATCTCCTTTTAATTAAATAAAAGCCCCCTTTCTTATAACCCACTCAATGTGCATACATAAAGCATTATTTCTATTTTTCAAATTAAAGGAAAAGACTATTTTTGTCTCATATGTAAAGTCAGCTATTTGTTTATTGGTTGACTTGTGTGTGCACATGGATCAACCTCATTTTCAAACTCCACCCTTGATCTTCCATCATCTTGATCTTGATCTCTACCGTCCATATGACTTTAAAAGAGAGAGAGAGAGCTTTCCCCCTCGAAGGATCCACACTCTTGAGTATTGTTATGTTGCAGGTTTATTATTTGAATTCTGGAGAGCATTTGTGGAGAACTTCCATTTCTTGTCTATATTCTCTCTTACTATAACATTTTAGCTTAGAATCATGTTGCATGTTAGTTTAGCTTCTATTTTGCAATAATCTAGCTCACATAGCTTGAATAGTTATATGTGTAACACTCTCATCCTTGTTAGCATAGCTGCATTTTGCATATTCATACTAGTTTAGTCTACATTTGCATTACATTCTTAAGGCATTCTTTGTGGACATTTTCATCATTTCATCTTGTCTTTAAGAGAATCTCTTGTTACATGGTTTACTAGCAAGAAGAGTATCTCTAAGGCTTAGCTGAGAGCCTTCTTATGCTTGAAACATACTCTCTTGCACTCCATGGATAGCGAGCTCCAAGCCACTATCCAAGCATTCTGAACTGATGGAATCACTTGGATAGAAGGGTTTAGAGTGTGACACATTTATAGTGTACAATTAGCATATGTTATTTGAGTTTTTCATTTCTCATAGTATACTATCTCACCTATTTTATAGTCCTATAATTGATGAACGTGACGTGCAATATGATTACTAATTTGTGTTTTCTTTATTTGTGTATACAGGTGCAAGGAAGGAGCTCATTTGAAGGATTCTAACACTTGTTTTTTTTTTTTTTCCTCTTTTGATTATTAATTTAAGGAATGAACAAAAAATTCACATAGATCTAAGTAGGAAGGCAATGAATTCGCTTTCAATTCTTTGCAAGTTTTCCCTCTCTTTTGGCTTAAAATGAACATCAAAGTCATATAGACTTAATTAGGAGGTTAATTGAATATCTTATACCACACCTAGTCTAATTAGGAGGACCAGTAACAATATTTTGTTTATATTTTATGCATTTTTGTAGCTCTTTATCTCAAATGTGCACTTGGTATTGTTAGTGCATACTAGGGTGCCTTAGGAAGTTCATTTAGGTTATTAGGACCTAGAACTTTCTCTATTTTCTACTCTAATTGGACTAACTACACACCTAAATGACCAAGTACACACTTATAGGCCCCAAATGCACCATGGGCATAGTTGGTACTGTCTAGGTGCACTTGGTAACCTTAGTTTGAGTTCTACCAATTGTAGATGTCATTCTGACTCTCTCTAATCCTGTTTAGGTCTCAGGACTCCAAATGTGCCAATCTAGCTCCTAATTGCACATATCTAGGCTCTAAGTGCACCAAACATACAGTTGGGAAGTTAACTCCCTACCTTTGCATGTGTAGGTTCATGTATTCTTGTTCAGATCCCAGTCTAGCTTCCTAGCTTTCATTTTTCTAGCACCCAAGTAACCAACTATACCCTTCCAAGCACCACATACACCAATGTCTTTGTTGGTGTTGTAAGGGCACACTTGGGAGTCTTTTGATAGGCTTATGGGCCTCCCCTATGTAGTTGGTACTATCATTATGAAGTTGGTTCACAAAAAGGTCAAGTTTGAGTCTGAATCTAAATTTAGGATTTCATTTTGGTTTTAGAACTTAGAATAGAGGTTTTTGGTGTTACTAATGATTTGTTTGTATCATGTGGAATTTATTTGGAGAATACTAATCTTTTGAAAATTAATAATGTGTTTGGTGTGTGATATTTGATTAAGAGTTTGTGTGTTTGTCAAAACTATGTATGTGGTTTTTTTAAGATTAGTAAACACTTGGTTTTAGTTCTTTAAGATGAACTTTATATTCCTAAGAGTTGAATGGATGTGTCCTTTCCCCTTGCCTTCATGGATCTTGGGTGTATGATAAATCCATACAATTTATTTTAGAGAGGTATGCCTTGGAACCAAGACCCCTACTTGGGGGTCCCAAGGGTTGACCTTGAAGTAATAGCAGGCCAACACCATGTCTATGCTCCAAATGCTATAGCAGAATCAATATGAATAATTCCCTATCGATAGTATTTTTGGGTGATAGCTCTCCTCTAGTAACCTTGTGGTATATCAAACCCTAATTCTCAGGGCTAGGAGACCTTTTGAGGAAGTTTATCATCCACTTGTTGAATGGAGTGCCCTGAACTAAACACCATGTCTTAGTAGCCAAAAGCCTTTCTATCCACTAGCTCAAGGGGTCACCCATGCCCATGAAGACATCCCACAATCTTGCGGTCCTTAGTAGAGGTAATAGTCACTTGGGAAGTGATGACCCTTGGGAATCGGATCTTAGTAGCCTCAAGAAGTGAGTATAGTGCAAGGGGGAGAATGTGGTGCCAAGATTCTAGGTTGTCCTCTCTAGACAAGTGTAGATGAACTTCATCTCAAGTAGGAATTAAGTGGATAAAGTCTAAAATTCTTAGGCTGTGAGATGGCTTTCAAGTTAACAATGGTTATTCTTGTCTATTATGTCTTGTGTGTGTGCATAACATTAATCAAGATAATTGCCAAATTTACAAACTCTCACCAAGTACATTTGAACCTTTGAAATTTTCAAACATACACATTTTCAAAACATTGAAAACCCTTTGTCAAAACCTTGAGAACATTGCAAACATGAGAACTTGTAGCATTCAGAATCCTTGGCATGATTTAGAGTTCATCTTTACATAGCACATTCTTGCATTTTCCATCTTTTGATCCTCACACTTGCATCTTTTAGCCCTCATTTTGTATTCCTTAGTCCTCATACAAAATTCTTTAGGTTTCATATTTCATCCCTTAGTCCTCACCTTGCATCTCCTACTCTTCATCTTGCAACCCTTAGTCTTCATCTAGCATCCCCTAACATGCAGTTTTGCATATCCTAGCCCTCATTTTGCATACCCTAATCCTCATTTTTCATGTTCTAGCCCTCTTTTTTTATCTTTGCATGACCTACATAGTCCTCATTTTGATCATAGCATCATCCTTAGTCAACCCACTTTCCAACATATCAGTCTGAAAATCATTAAGCCTTAGATCCCCAAGTTTCCATTTTTTTACCAACTGCACCCATCTAGGCCCCAATTGCACCATTGGTGTAGTTTCTACTATCTGGGTGCACTTCATGCTATTTATGCATAGTTGGTTTCTAGGAGAGTGCATTTTGACCTCCAAATTGCATTTTTAGACCCTAGACTTGCCCTTAGATGCTTGCATAAGTCCTCATTTTGATCATGTCCTAAACATCATTTTTCCCTTAGGATCCTTGCATTTTTTATACTCACCTCGTATAGCCCTCATTTGAATCCCCTTTATAGACATAATTTTCAACCTAGAACCTATCAAACTTAGTTGAAAACCAGAAAAAAGTATGAGTCTTAGAGTATCTCCTTTTGTGGATGGATAAAGGATCTTAGCCTTGGTCCTTTTGTTGTCTTTTTTATCATTTTTCTTGGTCAAATTCTATCTATGTCTTGATGGATTTGACCTATTCTTTTTTATCAACTTGATCTTTCTAATTTTTGTCTCTTTTGGTCAAGATCCAAAGTCCATCCTCATAAGGTTAAACTCTTAGATTAGTATTTTCCAAATATTCTCTCCTAAGTCCAAACCTTGCATATGCTTGTCATAACCTTAGCACATCCTTAGTCTCACTAAACATTATTTTTCTTAAACCCTAGTTTTCATATCATCCCAAAACCCTAGTTTGCACTTCAAAAGCATAGTTTGCATATCATTTCAAACCCCTAGTTTGCACATCATTTCAAAACCCTAGTTTATGTACACTAGAAATGTGTCACACTCTAAACCATTCTATCCAAATGATTCCATGAGTTGGAATATTTGAATGCCGGCTTAGAGCTCCCTATCCACGAAGTGCAAGAAGCTAGTATTCAAGCATGAAGGCTCTCAGCCAAGCCTTAGAAATGTGCTTCTTGCTAGTAAACCATGCAACGGGAGGTTCTTTGAGACAAGAGCAAGAGTGCAAGTATCTCAAGGAGTTCCTCAAGGATGCAATGCAAATAAAGATTAAGCTAGAATGAATATGAAAAGTGTAGCTATTCTAAGCATGGATGAGAGTGTTACAATACCATTATTAAGCTATGTGAGATTAAGCTACATGTAAAAATGAAAGCTAAGCTAAGCTAGAATGCCATGATGCCATGGATGAGAGAATGTAGACAAGAAATAGAAGTTCTCCACAAAGCTCCAAAGAAACCTGTTAGAAAACCTGCAGCATAACAATATTCAAAATGAGGATTGGATGATTTGAGGGGGAAAGGTCTCTCCCTTTTAAAGTCCTATGGACGGTAGAGATCAAGATGAAGATGGTGGATGATCAACAGTGGAATTTGAAAAGAGGAGTGATCCATGTGCACACACAAGTCAACCAATAGAATATAAGTTGACTTGTCACATAAGACAAAAGTCACAAAGCCTTTTCTTTTAATTGCAAAATAGAAAAAGAACTTTATATGTGCACTTTAAGTGGGTTAGAAGAATGGGGTCTTTTATTTAATTAAAAGAGGACATGTTCTTTTAATCAAATAATGAACTTAGGATAGCATAGTCAAACTATAGGTTATAATCAAATAAATTGATTATTAGCAATTTGGCCTAGGTAAGTGATTAAATTAATTTAGCCAAAATGTTGAAAAGGGGGCTAATAGTCTAGATGACCATTTTTAGGTGATTACAATTTACAATCCAAAATCCTAGTTGTATAGTCATTTCACCTTGCATAGTCCAAAGCATTTCCCCAAGTGTCAAAATCCTTCTAAGTCCAAGAAATATTTTCAACAATCAACTTGCCCAAGTCCTTAATCATTTGTCAAACCAAACACTTAGCATAATCTCACATCCATATTTTGCATGTCCTAGATGGCATTAACAACCCTAGCATACCCCCTTGCATAGTCCAATCTTAGTTGCATACATCAACCCTTAGTCTCATTTTCACAATCCAAAGTCCAAGGTCTAAAATAATCTGCACTTTACATACCTTAGGATCATCTTCGTATCCTTAGTCAAAAGTCTAAAGTGTCACTTGCATTTGCACTTATTCATCATTCCCTTAGTTCAATTGCACCTTGCATACCATAACCCTAGGTCCTTTTTTACTTCCAAAGCTTGCATAACATACCTAAACCCCAAAAAATCCAAAAAAAAAAGACATCGTGCATACATACTATACATTTCTATCACCTGAACAACTTATTTACCAGCTACACACTTCTAGGTTCCAAGTTGCGCACCCTAGGTGTGCACTTGGTGTTGTCTGGACATATTTGATGTTGTAGGTACGTAGTTGGTAGATAGATAGTCTATTTCAAAGTCTAGAATCCCCCATTTCATGTTTATACTTAGGTATCAGGCTAGCTCTCACAAGGATATAGACAACTAAAAGACCAAAACACCTATATGAACCATCATTTTCTCAAGACCAAAAACAACCAAGAACTCATCCAAGACAAAGGAAAACCAAGAAACCTCAACAAACTTTAGAGGCAAGTCAAACTGAAGTTTTGCGACTATTACAAGTGCACCCACAAAGCATGTATCCTCTAAGAAGTGACCCTCAAGGCATAAGAAAGGAAACCCTCACTGACATGTCCAACATGAAATTTCCTCTTAATACATCACCTACACATGGAATATTTCAATGGGGTCCTAATTTTGAACCTATCTTCATAGCTATACCATCTGGATGTGGAAGTGTACCTACAACACCCAAAGATTAACCTACCCATTCATTTGAATTTTGAAAACATAACATAATTACACGTAATCCTTCAAACATACAACAAGGTACCTTTCACTTAAGTAATGATTCTGACACAAACTATGGTAAACCTGATGATGAAATGGCTAAAGCATGTCAAGATAAAACCTTCCAAAATAATTTCAACTCTTTATGACCCAATAAATAGTAAATTTTAACACCAACTTGGAAGGACCTAAGTCTAAGAGTCAAGACAACCCTACATTCAAAAACATGCAGCCTAAACAAACATTAAGGATTGATCTAAACCAAATGATGCAACAACTATAAATACGCAAGATTGATCTTAACCAAATGATGCAACAATAATAAATACCTAAGGATACTTGCCCCTAGGGATGACAAACATACCTCCTTTGGAATAAAATCTACAAAGTGCCCCCTTTTTTCTTAACTCTACCAACTACAACAACATCAACTAATATCGGGCCCCCTGTGAATGCACCATGTGAAACATCAGCTATTGTTGTAGTGTACCTATTGAGCACAAAGGAAGAGTCTCATTGACATCACACCAATCCCACCAAGTAATGTGGCCCATTTTCAAGTAAACGTGATGTCCCAAGGTGAAGCATTAAACCCTCAAACATACCAAGTCAAGGATCCTAAATCAATGCTCACATCTAAGGGATATAGTCAACATCCAAAGCAACAACAACAACATAAAGTGGTACAAGGACCCAACATTCCTAACACACAACATAATCAAAATACACTTGACATACATGTGATGTATCAACAACAATTCCAACAACAACAAGTAATCTATGCAAAGAAACAAGAGCAATTAAGACAACAGTTGGAATATCAAAAACAATTGGAACAACGGATTGTATACCAACAATAATTTTTGCAACAATAGTCTGTGCCATAAGAAGCTCAACAAATACCTCTACAACAAAAGTCTCAAGAATGGCCATATGTTCAGAAAATAGAGGTACCTCAAAAACAATCACAAACAATGGCACAACAATTACAACAAGGATATTTCTATCTTTTAGGTGCCAACATACCTCCACCTCCTAGTGATACATCTCCAAAGTCTTCAAATACAAATATGTCTAAACCAAGTAGACATAGTTGTCACTATAGTAAAAGATCTACTCGAACACACAAAATCTTCAAAGAAAGAACTAATACTCAACAACCTAGTGATGATTTGATACACTAGTTCAGGCATTTGGATAAGAAAGTTGAGGCATTAAAAGTCCAAAAGAAGAAATTTCTATACACGGAATAGTATTTACATCCTAATCCCTTTAGAAATAGTCTATATATGCCTTCATTTCCAAGACATTATGAGGCACCAAGATTTGATAAATACCAAGGAAAAGGTAACTCACGTGACCATATCAGAGAATTGTGTGCCTCTGATATTGAGCTCAATGATGAACCAATATATCTTATCAGATTATTCTATCATTCCCTTGGTGGACCAGTACTTGAATAGTATTCTAAATTACCTAGCAATATAATATCCTAGACTGAACTAATAGAAAGGTTCATATGCCATTTTTATTTTTAACATAAAAAATGAGGTGACATTATCTAATTTGTGCTCAACAAATAAAAAGATAGGAGAAACATTCATGACATTCTTGTTACATTGGAGAAACCTTGTTAGTCAATACTCATTGGATATTCCAAAAGAACAACAAGTCAACCAGTGTATTGAGAACCTAGTCCCTGATCTAATGTATGGACTTCAGATCAAGAGTCCTAGCACTATTGCCAAATTAATGAAAAAGGGAGCTAGCATTGAAGATGCCCACATACGTAAAGGCATACTAAAGACAAACAAAGACAATACCAACATAAACTCATCTATTGACAAGGTGAAACTCTTCTCCAAAAATAATAATGTCACAAATGATGGTATTGTTGATGCCCAAAAAATTAGCACAACACAACCTAAGATGGCTCTTAAATGTACAAATCTCACAAGTTCGCAAACCTCTAACCAAGTGCCACCTCAACACCAAGCAACTAATACCTCAACATAGGAAAGACCTTGAAGACATCCCAAGAATAAATTAGACATAAAATTTATGCCCGTAGGAATACCACTTGAGACCATACTTCAATAGTTTCTCAAAAATAACTTCTTATAGTTACCCCTAGTCAAGGATGAATTGGTAAACAAAACCCCTTGGTGGGATGATAACAAGTTCTGTGACTACCATGGTATAAAAGGACACAAGACCACTTCATGTTTCCAGCTTTAACATGATATCCAAGATCTAATTAATGATGTAGTGGTTAATGTAAGCCCTTCACTATTGTTCTCTAACTCTAATCATACCATTTTAAAGGATCCTTTGGGAAACCGTGATAAAGGGAAAGCTTCCAATTCAAATTCAAACTCACGAGCTAATGCCAATCACAACTGTAATGGGTATGGCTACACCATCAATTACTTTAATGATCCAACTCGTGCATGTCTACATTTACCTTAAATAATAAAGATCCTCATTGTGTTGTCACCATGCATCGCACCAAGATCATCTTACTTGGAGCCCTTGCTAGACCTACAACTCCTAGTAGACCTATTGCTCCCAAAAGACTTGTAACTTCTTCTGAGTACAACCCTTTTTACCACCTTGGAAAGACTCCCACACAAATATCCATCTTGGATTTTCTACGCCCATCTCCCCAACATCAAAATATCCTTCACTAAGCCTTGAAAGAGTCTATAGAACCTAATAACATTGATGTTGCCCAATTCCAAGACATGGTTGGGAACTTCTCTTTGTCACATGTCACCTTTTTGCCTCAAGACGTCCCTAGAGATAGACCTGATCATAATGATCCCCTTCATCTTAAGCTCTTCGTCCATAAAGATAAGGTCATGTGTGTCTTGATAGATGGTGGAGTGGGACTAAATACGTGTACCCTAAAAGTTGTGAAAGGTCTTGGTTACTCCAAAGCGAATGTGGATTGTTCTTGTAGAATCATGATACAATCCTATGATGATAGTGAATGTTTCTCCAAGGGTGTCATTGTATTACCTATTGGAGTTGGTCCTATAAGTGAGAACACACTATTTCAAGTCCTAGCTATTGAAATGAACTATAATATGATAATAGGACATCCTTGGATTTGTGCCATGAAAGTAGTACCTTCTACATATCACTAGTGTGTAAAGTTTGCCTATAATTGTGTAGAGTTTACCATCTATGGTGATATGGATCCTTTCCAATTTTGTACTAGCCTAAGAGGAATCATTACATACCAAGTCCCAGTAAATAGTGAAGCAAAACCACTTGATTCCTTTAAATATGTTGATCCTGCTAAGCTCACAATTACATTCAATGAAAAGCTCAATATTGAAGATAAAGGTTTTGTTAAGTATTCTATGTCACAAGCCTTTTATAGTGGGAAATTATCCCTTTCTCCCAAGTCATATAGTAAACCACAACTCATGTAGATCAGACAGTCCAAATTCACACTATAGAAGAAGCCCTCCATGAATTTCACTAGTGGGGTGGCCTACATGAAGAGTATGTTAATTAGAACACGTCCACATGGATTTAGAAGGCTAAGCAAGTACAAGAACCTACTCCAATATCCCTAAAATGGTATGGACTTGGATTTACCACTATGCAGAAAAAGTGATATGACGGATGCAGTGACCGTGGATGTCAAGAAAAAGGCATAATTGAACCTATTGTTGCACAAGGATGACCTCATAGTCTAGGACTTGGATTTAATTCATTCCTATTGGGCCCTCCTAGTACTAAGTTATCCTTGTGTGAGAATGAGAACATGTCAAATGATGAAAAGGCACATGAGAACACCCATCCTAAAACCAAAGAGATTGAACCCAACATTGATGATCCTAATAGTCCCTATGGACTTGACTATATCTTTGATCTTGATGACCTACCTGTGGAAGATAAACATGTCACTAGAACTCCACCTAGTCCTCGAACCTATCCTAAATCTTGTAATGAAATATTGTAGGACCCAAGTCCTCCTACTTCTAAATATAGAGCCCATGATCCATATGATAGTGATAACCATTTATTTACCTTTGACCAAATCCTATTTAACATTGATGGTGGCATTTCCCTAGTCCACCCCAAACTCATTGATTGGGACCAACAAGGACTACCAACCTTTGATCAATTTGAAAATAATGAAGCCATTGTAGAATTCTTTGAGCTCTGTGAAGCCATACCACAAGGTGACCACAAATCAAGCTTTTCCATTGACGTGAACACCATAGCATATTTTGGGGAGTTAACTCCATCTTCCAATTGCAAATTGAAAACAAACAAAAAAAATAAAAAGATGACAATAATAAGTCTCTTGGTGAAAACCAAAATATGCCATTAGACCATTAAAAAGTAAAAATAAAGGATGTATCCGAGGGTGGAAATCTCTTTGAGGCACCCAAGGATGGAAGATTGGACATACCCTCACTCAGAGAAAATTTGGCCTTGCTTGTTTAAGTGACAAAAGAAATAAATCTAGGAACATTCAACAATCCTAAGATCATAGACTTTGCAGGCTCATTGTCAAAAGAAGAGAAGGATGAATTTGGCATATTCTTTCTAGAGAGACAAATCAAATTTGTGTGGTCTTATGCAAATTTGCCAAGATTAGTCTTGAACTAGTTCTTCATCATTTTCCATTAAAATTAGGAAAATAATAATAAAGAAGAAGTTGAGAAAAATGCATTCCCAAGTAATTTTCCTTGTCAAAGCAGAATTGAAAAAACTATTAGATGTGTTAGTAAATAGATTTTTCTTCATTGAAAATACTTCAAAAACAACTCTAAAATGCTCAAACTGAAAGACAAACTCTAAAACCAATAGTTGAGTCACTTACAATTATTTTGTCAAGTGTTCTTTGAATTTTGAAATGAAGGTACAGCTCCCTCCTTTTGATTTACAATAAATTATTTTCTGATATGCCTTTAACTAGAAGGAAAAGAAGGAACACTAAAATCCATTCATCAACATGATATGAATGTGAACTTTGATTTAGATAACTTAAGAAGAAAATAAAATATATAGTGCACAAGCTACCTAAACAATCTTCCCATTTATAGAGAAACAAAAGGGAGATTTGATATTCATTGCATATATGGTACATAAAACCTCAAGATTTCATGACACCTGAGACCCTTGATAAATGAGCAAGATAATATTTTGAATGTGGCTAGAATAACCACAAGATCATTTCCAACCAAAGAAACATATATTCAAACCATAAAATCTAAAAATAAAATCCAAATATGTAAACAAAACAACCATATGATCATTGTATCATTGCATCATAAACAAGTTTTCAATTAATTGCAATTCCTTTCCTTCCTTTCTCTATTGCAAATCTGAAATCTTCAAAATTTCTTCCCTTCCCTTCTGAAATGCACAAGCGTGTGAAAAAGGAGAAGAACCCCATTACAATATATTTTCTCCTTTTTAAAGAGATCCTACCTAAGTAGTTCCCAACTACCCATAACTTCCTTTCACAAACTTTATCTTCTCACACATATTACAATAATAATTAATTATTTTACATTCCTTCTCCAATTTAACCTATTTCCCAAGAATTTCTTCTCGTACAAGTTTTCCACAAATGTCTCATGTTGCAATAATAATTAAAAATTTTAAAGAATTAATTATTTCAAATTCTCTTTCCACTTTATCTTACCCCATTAACTTACCAATTTACTTGTTTTGATATTTCAATATTGATAATTAATTCTTGATAGAATTAATTAAATGAGAAATTAGTGTGACCTACCAATGGCTTAATATTTAATTATTTTGTATTTAACTTGAATGATATTTAATTCATTAAAGAACTAAATATAATATAAATGCAAAATAATTTTTTAATTTTAAAAGTTAATAATCTCTCACATTGTTGAGTGAAGAGGGGATATTTAGGGTTTAAAACCCTAGGTAGCAGTGGGTCTAATTAGGGATTGTATTATGTGCCAGGATGCAAAGAATTCCAAAATCTTTGGTTGTTACCCAATACTTTATTCCTTGGACTATAGAGTCATTTATCAAAGTGAACTTGTACCATTTCAATAGATATTTGATAAAATTCTTACCAATATCTCTAGCTTTTGCTTTCCAATGGATGTTGTTTTTACATTGTAAAACCAATAGATCCCAATTCTTTTGTGATCACCTCAAGTTACTAGAAATATTTCCTTGATATTCTTTGATGCATTCGTAACAGAAGTTTTTCCTAGTGACTCTTGGGATTTCATCATATCTTTTTCGTTGATTGGGAAATTGCTACATTAATGGCATTTATTTACCAACTTCTTCGTAATCCTGTCAATCATAGGATGAATTTGAATTTATTCATCGAGCTTGGGTAACAGCTCAAGCTGCTCCATGCATCTACAATCATTTGATGGAAGAACTCCAAAGTCCCTTTCTATTCAATCCAATGTTTTAAAGAAAATGTGAATCTATAGAGTTGAGACTTCATTTTACTTGTGAACCCGATATGAGAATCTTCACCTTCAAGGTCCCTCTATGTAATTCAATTCGGAGAGGAATGTAGCTGCATGGATATCTGTTATAACAAGTAGGTCTCTAATGAATGAAGACTATAAAAATTTGCAAGCCCATGGTGTATGCAACTTAATCTATCCTAATCCATTCTTTATCATAATTCACAAAATTAACTAATTTGCTTCCGAATTGTTCAAATTCACGAGCCATGAATCTAGAATATTCTTGGGGATCTCGAGCGATGTTCATTGTTATCACAGTGGATTGACAGATGGATTGGTTCCTTGAATTAGTGGCATGCCTTCATCGCATATTCAAATATGAACCATAAATTATGTTGTTGGTAATTAATAGGTGCTAAATTTTATCGTCACAACGTTTTCCATGCACTATGTTTGCAGATTGGGGGAAATGGTGAGATTAGTGTATCTCAGGAAAAAGAGGGAATGAGGGCATGGAGAACATCGGCATTAGAGATATCAAAAAAAAAAATTGACCTGAAGATACCACAAATGATGCACATTAACTGCAGATTGGGCCTTTTTCTGTCATCTTACACGACACAAAAAATGGAGATACTTTTGACATTGGGCACAATCATCTTCATATGCAAACCGGTCTTGATTTTCTTCTTCACTGGTTCTTTAGGTAGAGCTTTGGATCAGACATTTCATGATGTCTCAAATGACCAACATGAAAGTCATTGTCACCCTAATCACAAAGCATAATTATCCAAACTTACTAAAAACTTCAACTTTGCACAATACACGCTCATTGATGGTTTTCTCTGGTACCTTGACAACATGTGTACAAACTTGTGCGGTCCAACAGAAAGATGTGCTTGAAGACCTCCTTCACACTATCGCCTATTCAGAAAAACATTCACTGATATGTGCCCAGATACGTATTTAAGTATTGTTGCACTTGGAGACACTGTAGATTGATTATGATCATGTTCAAGGTATGCCACAAATGATGCACATAGTTGTAGATTGAGGCTCTTAGTGACCAAGGGAAATATATTGAATCAACTTAGAAACTGGATGCACATTGAAAAATGATTACGATTGGATTAACAACCTACCACAAATATTCCAAAAAAAAACCTGCATATAACATGGGAGCGACATCACTCGACCTCTTTATATCATTTTCAATGGTTTTTAGCACCGTTGGATTCCTTTTCTTTCTTTTAGTCAACTTCAACATGCTACCATCATGCCAGGTCCTCATCTTGACTTGGAAATTAAAGGGTTAGCCTACTGATATTGATTTGATATTTCTTCCTCATACAGGCTCCAAACACATTATCTAGCAACATGATATGAAATTGTAGATATTATAAAAGAGAAAATTAGAGCAGTCACAAGCCACATGCCTACTATGTAATGCAAAAAATTTGGAGTCCTTGTTAGTACAACTTTACCATGCTAGTGGTTATGAATCACCCATTGAAAAGGGCACACCCATCCTACGCTTTAATTCAAAGGATTAATAGTCTCCACATTGCACTTTAATGACATCTTATCACAACTACTTCCAAAGTTTATTTAACTCTATACAAGATGCAGTTACAAATACCCGATAAATAAGGCATATTGTTCTAGATTTCTACTTTGACCCATTGTCATATACCCTCACATGAAAAGGCAAGATAGTTACCAACTCTAGGTAAAATATGACTCATGATTTAATACAAAAGGCTCGAGTGTCCAACCAATAGGAATACTCCTTTTACTATACTTTCATTATATTTCTAGATGTATGTCTCTCTAAAATTTAATGAAATGTAAAAATTTGAATCTTGGAACTTTGTGTATCGAAACTGAATGAGGATAGGATGTTACTGATCAATTTAGCAAGGCCTTAAA
This sequence comes from Cupressus sempervirens, assembly GCA_028749045.1. Lineage (NCBI taxonomy): Eukaryota > Viridiplantae > Streptophyta > Pinopsida > Cupressales > Cupressaceae > Cupressus > Cupressus sempervirens. The sequence goes on along the minus strand of CM053793.1, from coordinate 434,311,832 downwards.
TTCTTGGTGTTCTTCAGAAAGTGGATTGACTCAAGGAAAAGGGGAAGGTTCAAAGGTGATTTAACTTTATTGAAGGTAGACAACAAACAAAACAAAACAAAAACAAACCAAGCCAAAATTGCAAAAAAGGGGTGGTTATTTACAATGGAGAGAGAAAAACATAAAAAATTAAATGTGACCATTTATAGGATTGAAAAAGCATGAGGCTTTTCGGACCAATTTTTGGCAAAATGGTGGAAGGTTTTGCACAAAAGTAAGCAACATTGCCAATGTGATTTTTAACTCATCTATGGAAAATGTACGTAGAGGAGGGAAAATAAATACATCTTCAACATTTGTGAAATCAGCATTATCTTTCACAAAGATAGATGAAATGTCAATAGCTTTTTGCATACTTTGAGTCTCTTGACTATTTGATTTCTCATGTGATGTTTCCACTATAAATTGTTGCACTGATTCTTCCAAAGGAGAAGAGGGGAAAATGTTTGCAAGGGGCTGAAAAATGCATGAATCCTTTTCTTCCTCTTGATCCTCACTTGATTCCTCTTCAAGAGCATTTTCTTGTTCATTGGTCATTCCTCCAATTTCTTTTACTTCACACATTTCCTCTAATTTTTCTAGCTCTTTCATACGAGATCTTCTTTAGATGAGGATAGCACCATAAAAGACTTTAGAAATGCTACTTTTTTATCAAATCCCCTGCGACTTCTTAGATTGGATTCTCTTTAAATGGAGGTATAAAAATAAAGATATCCACATCATTTTCATTTCTTGCAGGAATCCAATCCTTCAAGATTTATGGATATCTTTGAAATATTTTTTGGCATTCAACTTCAATAGAGCCACCAACCTTCATCCTAGGGGAGATACCTCAAAAAATTTACAAATCAGATACACAAGGCACTCGTCTCTTCCCAGTAGAGTCACCAAAAATCTGTTAGTAAACATATTTGTCTTCTTTGAAAATCCTTCACAAACAACTCTAAAATTCCCAAACTAAAAGACAAACTCTAAAACCAACAGTTGAGTCACTTGCAATTATTTTGTCAAGTGCTCTCTAAATTTTGAAATGAAGGTTTAGCTCCGTCCTTTTGATTTACAATAAATTATTTTCTAATATTCGTTTAACTAGAAGGCAATGAAGGAACACTAACATACATTCATCATCAACATGATATGAATGCAAACTTTTATTTAGATAATTTAAGAAGAAAATAAAATATGTAGTGCACAAGCTGCCTAATCAATCTTCCCATTTATAGAGAAACAAAAGAGAATTTGATATTCACTGCATATTTGGTACATAAAACCTCAAGATTTTATGACACATAAGACCCTTGATAAATGAGCAAGATAATATTTTGAATGTGGCTGGAATAACCACAATATCATTTCCAACTAGAGAAACATAAATTCAAACCATAAGATCTAAAAATAAATTTCTCTTTATTCCAAACATGTAAACAAAACAACCATGTGATCATTTTATCCTTGCATCATAAACAAGTTTGCAATTAAAATTCAATTCCTTTCCTTCCTTTCTCTATTACAAATCTAAAAACTTCAAAATTTCTTCCCTTCCCTTCCAAAATGCACAGGCATGTGAAAAAAGGAGAAGAAGAACCCCATTACAATAGATTTTCTCCTTTTTAAAGAAATCCTACCCAAGTAGTTCCCAACTACCCGTAACTTCCTTTCAAAAAATTTATCTTCTCACACATATTACAATAATATTTAATTTTATTAAAGAATTAATTATTTTACATTTCTTTTCCAATTTAACCCATTTCCCAAGAATTTCTTCCCGTACAAGTTTTCCACAAATGCCTCAAGTTGCAATAATAATTAATTCTTTTAAAGAATTAATTATTTCAAATTCTCTTTCCACTTTATCTTACCCCATTAACTTACCAATTTACTTGTTTTGATATTTCAATATTGATAATTAATTCTTGATAGAATAAATTATATGAGAAATTAGTGTGACCTACCAATGGTTTAATATTTAATTATTTTATATTTATCTTGAATGATATTTAATTCATTAGAGAATTAAATATAATATAGATGAAAAATATTTTTAAAATTTTAAAAGTTGATAATCTCTCACATTGTTGAGTGAAGAGGGGATATTTAGGGTTTTAAAACCCTAGGTAACAAGATGTGAGCTTCATAAGACCCATTGACTGTGCAGAGTGGATATCTAATCCACTACATGTAAGTAAACACTCTAAGGGCATCCAAATATGTACAAATTTTTGTGATCTCAACAAAGCATGTCCTAAAGATGACTATCCATTGCCAAATATAGATATCATCGTAGATATGACAACTAGATATGAGATGTTATCACTGATGGATGGCATCTCATGATACAATCAAATCAAAATAGCTTCTGAAGATCAACATAAAACATCTTCCACATGTCTTGAGGGAACATATTGTTGGAATGTCATGCCTTTTAGCCTTAAAAATGCTAGGGCAACATAACAAAGAGCAATGATTACTATCTTCCACGATTACATGCACATCTTAATGGAAAACTATGTAGATGATCTACTATGCAAATCCCCTAAAATGAGAGATCATTTGGACATCTTAGACAAAATATTCAACAAAATGTAAGGCTATAAGCTTGGATTGAATCCTAAAAAGTGTGTCTTTGGAGTTGTTTCTAGAAAACTCCTCGGATATATTATTTCCCAATGAGGTATTGAGGTTGACCCTGAAAAAGTAAAAGAAATACTCAAAATGTCTCCTTCAACCAATCTAAGAACATTATGAAGCTTCCAACGGAAGTTGCACTCTATCTGTTGATTCATTACACAACTAGAAGTTAAATGTCACTCCTTTCAGCATCTACTATGTAAAGGAGTATCCTTTCAATGGAATAACCAATTTGATCATTCCTTTCAACAACTCAAAGACTATCTTTAGAACCCGTCAATTCTAATGGCTCATATTCTAGGAAAACTATTTATTCTATACATATCAGCTACAAAAACAACATTAGGAGCTCTCTTAGCACAAAATGATGAACAAGGAGAGCTGGCCATTTATTACATCAGCAAAACACTTGTAGGATATGAATTGACCTATTTACTCATCAAATGAGCATGCCTTTCTATCATCTTTATAGCTCAGAAGCTAAGACATTACATGCTACATCAGAAAACCATGCTTGTCTCTAAGATAGATCCTATTAAAAAATCTTCTAAATAAAGTACTCTCCTAGGGCGCTTAGCCAAATGGGTTATGATCCTCATTGAATTTGACATAGAGTGTGTGGATAGAAAAGTAATCAAATGGCAAGTGATAGTTGATCAGTTAGTGGAAGCACCTGCAGAAGAAGATCATCCCATGTTAATAGATTTTCCAAATGAAGTTATCTTTAACATGGACATAGCTAATGATTGGAAGCTTTAATTTGATGACACACATATAAGAAATATTTTAGAAGCTTGCATTATGTTTGTCACACCTCAAGGGGATATTATCCCTAAGTCAAATTGGATAGCATTTAATTGTACAAACAACATAGCAAAATATGAGGCAATGATAACAGGATTAAAGTTGGTCATCCAATAGAATATAAAACATCTAAAAGTATATGGTGATTCCCAGTTAGTCATCTAACAAGTCAATAATGACTATGAGACTGAAGATGATAAGTTGATGTCATACAAATAGATGGAAGATTTCCTCAAGTCTAAATTTATCACTATCTCTTTTTGTCAACTCCCAAGGATACACAATAAGCAAGTTGATGTTATGGCCACTATTGCTTATATGATTGATATGCCACAAAATGTTGAGCATTGTGAGTTCCTAGTAGAATAAATCTTGATTCCTACATTCGGGCTCTCTCAATCTGAGTTTGTGCGTGAACTTGTTGGCTCCTATTCCCCTAGTACCAAGATATTTATGACTACCTACATGCCCAACTCCTACCTTCTAACTTATCCAAGAATGAATGTCAATCCTTTATTCGTCGAGCCACTAGATATGTCATCATTGGTGATACCCTTTGCAAAAGATCTTTGACCAAACTCTTCTTAGATGCCTTGATTTGTAAGAAGTCAAAACTTCCTTACATGAGGTACACGAACGTTTATGTGGAGGCCATTTCAATGATTTGAGTCTAGCCAAGAAGTTGGTAGGAGTTGGATATTATTGGACCACCATGGAATAAGATGCTCACAATTTCCCCAAAACATATCATAAGTGTTAGATACATAGTAATTTGATTCATGCACTAGTGCAAGAACTTCAACCAGTTATCTATCCATGGCCTTTTTCACAATGGGTATTTGATCTCATCAAAGCTATTACTTCTCCTTCCTTTGACGGCCATAAGTCTATTATCATAGTAATTGAATACTTTACCAAGTGGGTTAAAGTTGTCCCTCTAACTTTCACTACCAAAAAGCATATTTCAAGGTTTATCCTAAATTTAATCATATGTCACTATGGAGTCCCTCTTGCCATTATTATTGATTATGGTAATTCATTTCAAAATAAGGATGTTGACAATCTCTGTGAAAAGTACAATATCTACCATAGATACTCTAGCATTTATCATCCACAAGGTAATGGCCAAGCAAAAGCCTCTAATAAGACCATTGTCAAGATCCTCCAAAAGAAAGTTAATGACTCTGGTTGAGACTTGACTCTGGTCGAGACTTGCACTCACAATTAAATCCATCTCTTTGGGCCTACATTTAGGTGTGTGTAATCCCAATGGTGCAACACCATACTCTCTAGTCTATGGCATTGAGGTCATCCTTCTTATTGAGATTGAAATTCCCTCATTGAGAGTATCCTTATGAGACATTATTGATGATGAGAGCCACAAAGTATCTAGACTACATGAACTTGAAATGCTAGATGAGTAGAGGCGAACCGCCTTAACACATTTGTAAGCTTACTAAAACTTACTCAAGAGAAGCTATAACAAGAAAGTCTAAGGTCATCAATTTGAGGTCGGTGATCTGGTCCTGAAGATGAACTATAAGACCCAGCAACATAGAGAGAAACCACACAAATTTGAACCTAACTGGGAAGGACCCTATGTAGTCACTATGGCATTTGGGTTCAAAGTATATCAGCTTTTAAATCAAGATAGCAAACCACTGCTTGTATCCATCAATTTTGTCTAAAATTCCTTTAAAATTTTGAAAAAATGGCAAAAAAATCCTCTTTTTTTAATGTGAAAAAGTCCTAAAAATATATCAAAAAAAGGGTAAAAAGTTATGAAAAAATGGATGCCTTGATGAAAACCTGGCAAAGAGATGTCTTGGCATGAAAAAATGAGTTGAGAGAAAAAAAAATTGTCCAAAAGTGAAAACCTAGCAAACAAGCATTTTGGGCAAGTGTTGTGGTGAAAACTTGGCAAACAGGTGCCATGTGTAATCAATTATTGCTCCTCCATCTATTAGGATTCCATTTGGTCTCTCCCCCCCCCCCCCGTCATTCCCTAATCACATACCTCATACTGCAAGACATCCCTTATCCTTGATCATGGTCTACAAACTAGTTAATACCTCTTGTTATCTTCCCCAAGTGTCACTAGCCTATACATGCTTTATCTTTAGCCTTTGTACATAGTTTGTGTCTTGTTTGGATGTATATTACCTACATAGTATACAGGTTTAAAATTGAACTAGGGGCATGTCATTAAGCATACGTTATCAATAAGACTTATCAGATATCAGATTGGAGATAATCTTTATGAATCCTTTATGATCCCAAAAAAAAAACTCTAAAAAATTAGCTATGATCCTTTTAAAAAACCCTAAAAATTCAAATATGACCCTAAGAAAAGACCTAAAAATAATTCAAAAATGATCCTAAGAAAAGACCTAAAAATCATATTATGTCATGAAAAAAATCCCTAAAAATCATTAAAAAAATCTTGAAATAAACCCTAAAAATCATATAATGTCCTTAAAATCATATAATGTCATGAAAAAAATCCCTAAAAATCATAAAAAATCTTGAAATAAACCCTAAAAATCATAAAATGTCCTGAAAAAATTAGGAACACAAAAACATCAAATATCCTCAAAAACCCTACAAAATAAAAAATAAACACCAAAAATTTGCAATAAACTTTGTAAGTAATCTCTGTGAATAATCACCCCTTTTGCTTAGATACTTGCACATTTGCAGACTAAAACTGAATACATCGTGCTTCAACGAAAATTAAACCTTGAAACATCCTCTAAGCAATGTGAACCAACAATTAATTCAACTTGTCCCTATGATCCTATCAACTAAACCAACAATCAAACCTACCACATAATCGATCTGGAATAAAAACTAAGAAGACACTAAAAGCAAGTAATAATGGATAAGAATAGTTGTTGGCTCACATTGTTTAGTGAATGTTTTATTTTTTCTTTGTTTTTTCTTCAATCATGTTCCTATGCCACTCAATGATATAAAATGATCTATAAGAGTGGTCAGGGTGGTCCATGGTCATCTTTTGTGTTTCTATCTATTGAATGTCCCTTTGAGAGTCAGCGGCATGTATATATGCCTTAGAAGAGATAAGATCATTTTATGCCTACATTGCTCTTATTTACGCAAAAATCTTGAATTAGCACTCTGGCCCTTTATGCCATGATGTGTTGCATTCCATTTTCCATATCAAAATAAAGCTCCTTTGACATACAGTGTACTTTATGAAAGCAAAATGTCTTCACCTCATACTAGTTGGTCCTCATCTTATCTCCTCTATCTACTAACGTCCCTCTTGTCCACCACCACCATGGTCTAGTACTCTGATACACCAAAAACATCCTTGTCTTGCATTCCTACATATGTCAAAAATCCAAAAGAAAACCCAAAATGATACACGTGTGTATGTGTGCGCGCGCGCGTGTGTGGCATTCACATCATTTTCCATTTCATTTGCATTCATTTTATGAGAAAATCATTTGGTAAAAAATATATCATTTTCTAAGAACAACACGTGATAAACCAAAGCATGTGTGTAATACATCTCATATAGTAATCGTAACATAGGTGCATATCATAAATGTCTCAAAAAAATATCAAAGTACATGATCATGATTTACATCAATTTTAACTGTCCATAGGCATGAACCATCTAAGAGCATATCAAAAATCAAAAAAATCCCCTCTGCATAAGGGCATGTTTGTGTCAACCTATGATGTCTCTATCCTTGGAGCCTCTGCCTGGCGATGATGACCTCTCGCCAGTATGTGGTGGCCTCACTAGTCCTATCACTCTTGTATTGCCCTTAGGACTCTGTTTGATCCCTATTTAACCTAGAAAAGCATCAAATGCATAAAATATACAAGGAAGCCTTGTTGTACTCATCAATGGTCTTGCATCTTCCCGTCATCAATAGCTACAAACTTGTTGTCCGTGATGATGCTCCCTTGGTAGCCTATCCATCTTCCTTGCTCCAAAGCTCTTTTCTTCCATATGAGAGGGTACAAATGACCTCCAAAACTCATTCCAAGCCCTTTTGTATCTCTTTTTTGGCCTAGATAGATGTGCAAGAGGCCCCTTTTGTATTGGTTGTGATGCTTTTTACACTTTGAACCCCATAACTTTTTTGTTTGACCTCCAATTCTCGATCTGTTAGTTGCTATGGGTTTGTCTCTTCATTGTCAAAAAATTGACCTATCATTTGTATTTTTTGGTCAATTTCTCGAGGGGGCATCCATATATACCACCCCTACTAGGGCATGTTTTATGGCTTTTTCATCAATTTTTCTTTGACACAATTCTCTAAATCACATTGTATCAAAGAGGGGCAAAATGTAGATGCTTAAAAGTGGTTCGTGTCTACTATTTCATCACATTTTCATACTAACACATCTCATTTTCTCATTTCAGTAATTCTGATCTTTTGGCCAACTTGATCATCATTCAAGCATATTTTGACATGTTGATACACCCTTAATATTAGTGTATATAGGGTTATGAATAGTCAACTTATGACTATCTTAATCCTTAACTGAGTCATGTTATCATTACTATATTATTATTTAGATAGGTGGGTTGGTCTGGGTGTTATGTAGGGTTGTGTCTATTCAACCTAAGCATAATTAGGTATATATATGAGGTTGTTGGTCTTATTTCAGGATATATTGTGAAGTGTGTTCTCATTGGAGATATTTGGAGGTTTCCCCTTGAAATGGCCTATTACTCAGCTGCTATCAAGTATTTATATAATATTTCATATTATTTCTTCTATTGTACAATTTATTTCATTGCACATGTTCTTCATCATTCACACCCCCTTTTCAGATCATTTCAGAATCGGTTCTTATTTTATATAAACTTTTCATAACTGACTCTAAATCATTTCAACATTATTAGAATCTCATCTAATTAACTCTAAACCATTTCAATGTCATTAGAATCCCTTGTAATCATCCCGAATCAACCTTAAACCATTCTAAGTCAAACCTAATTGATCTAAACTTGTCAAAAATCCCTAATTAATCATCATTTATCCAATCCTAGGTATTGTCATATCCCTCAGTTCCTTGTCAATCTATCAAATCTAACCTTAGTGCCACCATGTCCCTTGGTGCTAGCTCAACCTATCATTTTTATCATTCAATCATCAACATTATTGAGTCCCTCAGTTTCACATTGTGGCCTTATCGAATCAATTTAGTAACATTGACAATGTTTGTTGATGTTATTATGATCAATCTTATCATTCAACTTTGATGATGTGGTATTTACAATGTTTGTTAAATGTCACATGTCCTTAATCCATGTCATTTGTGCTTAACATGTCATCAATCCTAACCATCCAATCAATTTGATCATGGCTTTGATCTACCCACCATCATCCTAGTCGATCTGCATAATCATCACAATTCATCGAAAGGGTAATCTTGCATTTATTTCATCAAATTGGCAAAGGAAGATGAAGAAGACACTCATAAACTTGATGCGGTCTTTCAGATATTGTCTAGTATCTCACCCAAGAAGTTACACAAGGCTTTGAGGCGGGTTCCTAGTGAGATGTTGGAAAGAATTGGTATAAAATGAGATGAGATTGTTACTCCTAAAAAGATGATGACAACAAGAATCAAGAGGTTGGTAACTCATCTAAATGTAATCCACCTCATAAGAATAAGGATTTCATTTTCAATAATTCACATTAAAACCCTCTATATAAATGAAATGGAAGGGAGGAAACTAATTGACATTGGAGACGAGATCAAAATAAGGGAAATGAATGTCACAATAATAGAAACTATAATTGGGTGAATAGAAATGTGAACAACACTTGGAATAATTCTAAGAACAATCAGCAAAATATAGTGAACAATTAGAGGGGGGAAATCAATGTCAATTGAATATAAGACAAGGGGCCAAAGCTCCTATGGTAATTCAAAGGTATAGGTAGCTTGCTTTCAAAGTATTTGTGGTATACCCAAATCCTATAACAAATGAGTTAAGGACTGGAATCCCTAAATTCTTTGGAGAGGAGACATAATATGCTAAAGCATGTGTTATCAACTTTAGAAATACCATCAAAAAATTCAAAGAAAATCATGAGGATATGTTAATGAAACTATTTGTGCAATCCCTCACTAATGATATTATTGAATGGTACAGAGGACTCCCTAATGATTCTATTTCAATTTGGCATGAATTGGTGAATTTATTTATTAAATAAATTTGGAGATCATATTGGTATGTCTTTTTCTTCTCATGAATGAACTAGTATAAAAAATTATTCTAATGAATCAATGATTGAGTTCAATAAGAAGTTTAATAAAAGTTTGAATAGAATACCAATAGATATCCAACCAAAAGACTATTTTTTGATAAATTTCTACCTAAGTGCCTTTGCACTATGAGATAAGATCGCATAGGCCCAACACATTGCAAGATGTTTTCAAAGTTGCAGGGACCATTGAAATTAATAGGAAACCTATTGGTAAGATTGGAAAGCGAGAAGACTTTGGGTTGTTCAATCCCAAGGTTCCAAAACAATAAAAAATGAGGATAAAATTGATAAATTACTAAATATGGTCAAAGATTTACAAATTAAACAATATAAAAGTGAAGCCTTCAAACCCAACAAAAATGATAGGCCCTAGAATTCTAGATTGCAACATATGCCATACAATACTAATTAGAAGAATGGAAAACCTATGAGGGATATGAAACCCCTGACCCTCTAAAGAGGAATGATAATTGTGTGGAAAAGAGTCCTTGGTGTGAAATTTGCAAGTTTCCACATGCTCCTAATAAATGTTTGATTTCTCATAGTGTTTTGGAAGAGGAAGAATAGCATAAAGAGAAACCAACCATTAATACTTTGTCATCAAAACCACTTTGGGGAGATGGTGATTCTTTAGAAGATGAGTACATTCCTAATATTGGCATAATGAGGATGAGGCAACAACATTCACAATAGGTTATCTCTGATGAAGATGAAAATCCAAGGGTAAGGTAATCAACTAAGGAAGAAAGAAGAGCTTACACCAATATTTTAGTAGTGGAACAAGCTAGAAATAGTTATAGGTTGAGGAACAAAACTATAAATCATGAAAATGGGAAATCACCAAGAGTAAGTATCAACCAACCACATATGGATTTGTATTAAAAAAATGAGAATTCGGTACCAAATTAGCAAAAAACAAAGGTAACTCATCATCTTAATAAGAAAACATTGGGTAAGAAGATAGTGAATGCTAGTTCATTTATTTCAAGTGCCTTGTCTCAAATAAAAATTACAATCCCTTTCTTTGAAATTGTTAAGATCTGGAAAGGAACTCTTGGATCTCCTATCTAAAGTGCACAAGGAAGATAATTTAAGAAAACAAAATGTTAATGATGCACCATTTATTTATTTAGGGACAAATATAAATGATAATTCACCACATGTAGACCCCTTTTATCTAACTTTGTTAATTAATAATAAATTATTAAGAAACTACATGATAGATTCATGTACTACAGTGAATATTTTTCCTGTTGATGTCATGAAAGAGTTGGGTTTAACTATGGACACACCTTATGGGAAGTGGTATACAATGGATAACTAGTCAATATCAGTAGTAGGAATTATGAGGGCATTGAGTTAAAGTTTCCCTCATGTCTAGATGTGTCATACAAGATGGATGTCACTGTGGTGGAAATACCAACTTATTATGGTATTACTTTCGCTATAATGGTCCAACTTGGTTAGAGGATACATCTAGTTAGACCTATCTTATGAAACCATCCTTGTAAATGGAGGATATGTCTGAATTGATAAGGAACCAAGATTCATATATCTGGTGGAAAGCTTCAATCCTTATTATGGTGCTGACTTATGTCAAACTGATATAGAAAATTCTAAGGTAAACTTGAGTAGACTAGTTCAATGCATTGATAAATCTAATGAAGTCTTCTTGCAAGAAGAAATCAATGAAATATGGCAGATGCATTTTGATGGAGCTTCCAGCAAGGAAGATAATGGTACAGGAATTATTCTTACATCTCCCTTGGGAAGGATCTTTAGATATTATTTCTTGTTGAATTTTGAATGCACTAATAACATTGGTGAATAGGAAGCACTTGTATTAGGATTAAATATGGATAAAATGTACAAGATTAAAATTCTATCAATCTTGGGATATTTTGAATTAATAGTGTCTCATATCATAAGTCGGTTTACCACTAAGAATTCAAGATTGGAGCAATACAGAAACTATGTATTGGACTTAATTGAGCTCTTTGGTGTATTTTCAATAAAATGGATTTGATAGGAATAAAAACATTTTGGCTGATATGATTAAAAACCTAGCCATCAAGCAAATTGACATTCCATTGCAAAAAATTGTGTAGGTTGAAAGGAAAAATAGTCTATCTATACTAGACAATGTGCACAGTTAACAAGTTTTTTATGATGAAAACGACCTGCTCAACTTTCTAAATTGTGAAGGACATTATTGGGATCAAAGCATTGATTGGAATGGTTTTGTGGAGAACTAGAGTGATAAATAGACCATGTTTGGAGAAGAAACTGTTCAACTAAGATCTAATAAAATACCTAAAGGATTAGTGGCATTGGAAATATTTTTTTATGAACGTGAAAATTTAAAAACTTATAAGCTTAGTGTTGTACCAAAAGAAATTGAGGAGGTTATTCTTGGGAATGAAAACTCCGCAAAGGAAATCTTTATTGTTAAAAGGCTAACTCATAAGGTTAGATTAGACCTCATCTCTTTGCTGAGAAAATATAGGCATGTATTTGCATGGTCTTATGATGATCTAAAAGCTTATAGAGATGGTTTATTCCAACATGAGATACCTTTGAAGCTAGATACTAAGCCTTTTAGACAGATGAAAAGGCCTTTAAATCCAATGTTGGCCCCAAAAATGAAGGAGTTAATTGAGATGAGAGATGCGGGACTCATCAAACTTATTAGACTTTCTACATGGGTTTCCAATCTTGCCCCTATGAGAAAGAAGAATGGAAATATCAAATTATGTGTTGATTTTAGAAATCTAAATATTTCATTGCTAAAGGGCAATTATGCTCTTCCCAGCATATCTTTCATTGCAAGGTTTAACTCTAATACTTACACTATGATTATGTCTTTGTAATGTTACTACTTAGTCATCGCCATTTTTCCAATCAATCATGTCATTATGACTACTTGGGTCCAACAATCTCCCCCTTTGGCATTAATGACAAAAAATATTCAAAAACAACTCTTCTATTAACAAGACTAGCTTCTTTTCACAAGTCACACTCCCTTGTCTCTTCACTTGAGTTTCATCTTTACCTATCTGAGTTCTTAAGACTTTATTCTGCCCTTTATATGTTGATAGCTCTATTGTTTGCCTCTATATTTTTCTTCTTTCTCGGATTATCCCTCTTTTTATTTATCTCTATATATCCCTTTAAACAAGTCTCTTTATGCAATATTCTCTCTTTTCCTCTCTTTTTTTCCCTTTATTCTCCCCTTTTGTCATTCAATCCTTGATCCTCCCTTCTTATTATTCTCTCCTTTTTTCATCAAGGACAAAGGTTATGGGGTTCTAAGGGCTTACAACTTGTCAAATATGCCCTTTTGTCTCTCCCTTGTTGTGTTGGGTTGAGTCTCCCATGAGTCCTTTAGAAGAGTGAACACAAATACTCCAACCCTTAGCTCTACTAGTTGCTTGTCAATACCTTCCTTTGTATCTGTTAGTGGCTTGCCAATATGGGCTTTCGCTTCCTTGACATGTTCACTTATGATCCTGGCCAATGGGGATAAGAAACATTATAGTTACATCAATCGAACTACCCTTCTTTCTTCCTTTGTCCAAAATTGATTTACCAAATACACGGTATTCTAAATCTTGGTGTCATGCTCTAGGGTTGATCCAGTTGATGGGTAATAAGCCTGGATGGTTTCATCAAGATCCTATTGATCTTTCTCTCTTTTCTACTCTAGATCATTGGTTAGGGTGTGTGTTATGCATAGCTTCTAGAATACAAGGTTTATATCATTTAGTGCCTCTAGCATTTCATCTTTGAGTTCCCTTTCTTGAATAAGAATTATTTGTTTGTTCATATTTATCACTCGAATATGTTCCACAACTTTCATTATATTTTTTGCCTTCTTGTACAGATGGTCTATGAGAAATTTGATCTGACTAATTAGATCGTCATCTTTCTTATATGGGGTTAATGTTGCCAGTTCCTTGAAAATGTCTCTAGCCATTACTAGTGTGTTTTCCCTCTCATGTCTCTTGCTAGATAACTTCAATATCTTATACTTCTCCATGAGTTTTGCATACTTATGTAGCTCTCTATCATCGGCATCATGAAACTGCTTTCCCCTTTTAGTTATCTTATAAAAAATGTTCTTCATTCTAAATGCTTCTTTGACATTTGCATCATATAGCTCTCCCTCGTCCTCAAATTTGGATGATGAGGTCAATTTAAGGGACTTGTGTCTCCCTTTACTACTCTTCTTATTTCTCGATCCCTCTTCCAAATCATGCTTCCTCTTCCCTTTATCAAACTTCTTCATGCTCCTCTAACCTTTAGATGGGGTACTAGATAGGCTTGTCTCAATTGGAGTATTTTCCTCATTTGAAGATGGTAACTCAATTTGCCTCTGCTCTTGCTCTATTTCCTTGACTTGTTCTTCCTCAGTGTTAGCTAGTTCCATTGTATCATTAGAAATCTCCATCATAGATGCTTGTTGTTCTTCAGGTGTGACATCAATAACTTTATCTTTATCTTTTGTCTTCTCTTATTCCTTTTCACCTTCACCTTTCTTCTTTGTGTCACTGGTCAGACTCTGACCTTGGTCATCTCTTGTCTCCTTATCTCTATCCTTCTCTAGACTTGCAACATCAATTATTTTGGGATGATTGTCACTTGTATGTGTGCCATCTTTATGTTGTTCTTTTCCTCTCATTGTCTTTCCTTCTTATGTCAACTTACATTTGGTTACCCAATAATTCCTGTTTTGCTCTTTAAGAGAATTTTTGGTGAAAAAATAGAACAAAAGGTCTATCCCCATAGATTGCTAAGCACATTAATGAAAATTGTAAACATTTGGGTTTTCTTATCATTAGAATTTCTGAGCTAGATTTGGCAAGAGTTGTTTTCAAAATTAGGTGGGTATGCTTGCAAAAAACTTGTTTTAGATTAAGGCAAAAATAGGTTTTGAAGGGACCTAAAACCCTTTACAAAAGCTAAAGATAAACATGAAGCATCACCAAGTCTTACAAGGACCTAAAACTTAAAGCTCTACACAAAACATCAAAAAAATAGGTTTTATAGTGATTTGGCAAGAGTTGTTTTCAAAATTAGGTGGGTATGCTTGCAAAAAACTTGTTTTAGATTAAGGCAAAAATAGGTTTTGAAGGGACCTAAAACCCTTTACAAAAGCTAAAGATAAACATGAAGCATCACCAAGTCTTACAAGGACCTAAAACTTAAAGCTCTACACAAAACATCAAAAAAATAGGTTTTATAGTGACCTAAAACCACTAGAGTAAACAACTAGAAGCACACCCGAGTTTTACAAGGACCTGGAACCTAGAGATCCCCACTTGTTAAAATACCCACTTGCCTATGATTATTTGTCTTTCACGCATCTCCTATTTTATGATAGTTTTCCCCTAGTGTAATGACTTCCTTTTTATGATGGTTCCCCCAAAGTATAATGACTTTTAACTAGATAGTTTCCCCCAAGGATGTTTTATGCACACTATAAATGTTCACTACTCATTATTGAAAGTTTATTATGTTGACACAATCATCTTTAATGTACTACTCAATTTTAATTTTCTTTATACCCCTCTATCATTTAAGTCTTATTCTCTTATCCTATGTGTTTCTCATGTCACTAGGTTTTGTTAGCCAATAAATCCTTTTTTTCTCTTTAAGAGATTTTTTGGTTGAAAAATAGAGCAAAGGGTCTATCTCCATAGATTATTCAATTAATTAATGATAATTGTAAACAATTGGGTTTTCTTGTCATTGAAATTTCTTAGCTAAATTTGGCAATTAATGTTTTCAAAATTAGGTGTGCATACCTTTAGTAAACTTGTTAATACCCACTTGCCTATGATTATTTGTCTTTTATCTATCTCCTTTTTTATGATAGTTCCCCCAGGTGCAATGACTTCTTTTTTTATGATAATTTCCTCCAAGTGCAATGTCTTCTTTTTTATGATAGTTTAATGACTTTTAAATAGATAGTTCCCCCAAGAATGTTCTATGCACGCAATAAATGTTCATAATTCATTATTGAAAGTTGATTATGTTGATACAATTATCTTTATTGTACTACCCAATTTTAATTTTTTTAATGCCCCTCTATCATTTAAGTCTCATCCTCTTTTTTTCTCATATCAACTTAGGTTTGGTTAGCAAATAAATGCTTTTTGCTCTTTAAGAGAATTTTTGGTGGAAAAACATGTCAAATGGTCTATCTCCATAAATTACTAAGCAACTCAACGAAAATTGTAGACATTTGGGTTTTCTTATCATTGGATTTCTTAGCTAGATTTGGCAAGTGGTGCTTTTAAAATTAGGTGTTCATGGCTGTAGGAAACTTGTTATTACCCACTTGTATGCTTATTTGTCTTTTATCCATCTATTTTATGATAGTTCCCCCTAATAACTTCCTTTTTTATGATAGTTTCTCCCAAGTATAATGACTTTTAACTAGCATGACACCAAAAAATGGATAGCTTTACAAATGTGCTAAGGAAAGAAGACACCACTCTTTGGTATGTGTAAGACTTTTGAGTGACTACAAATTTTTCTTCATTTTAAGTGCTCTAGTTTAGCGAGTTTATATAGTAATGGGGTTTCTTACATCTAAAAAGTCATGCCTCCAACACACTTCCAATAGGTTTGGCTAGTGATGGTGTAGACATATAATCATGACCCTTGAGACCCTTTGACCCACACGTACCTATGAGTTTCGATCTTTGATCCACCTATTTTTTATGACGATTCCACTACAAATGCATGACTTTTACACCAACACAACCTTAAAAAGGAATACCTTTTTATCATGCCAACGATATAAGACATAAGTCTTCAAGACCCAAGTTTGTTATGATGATTATGTAAATCCTAAATACTTTTAGTACTCAAACTAAGTGTTCCTTCAATGATATGCAAATAATCACGTGAAATAATCAAAATCTTATGTGATGTCAAATGATGCAATCAAATAACCCTAAAATTATGGACATAGGAGAACATTACTCTACAAGATGCAAGTGTATTTAAATGATTGTGCAAATTCTATTTTCAATTCGGCACTCTTAATTCAAATGCTCTAAAATAATATGCAAAAAATTGATTGAAATAATCAATGATACAACAACATGAATGATATACAAATAGTTGCTTGAAATAATCAAAAGAATATGCAATGTCAAATGAATGTGATTGAATAACATTGACTACAAGAACATAGCACCACATCATTCTTCAAGATGCAAATGTCTTTGGATGGTTATGCAAATCTTAATTATTTTTAGTCTCTCTAAACCAAATGTTTGTGGAATGATATGTAAGTAATTGTTTGAAATGATCAAATGATGATAATATGCTGGGTAAATTTAATTGGATAACTTTATGTACACATACATAACAAGACATGACTTTTAAGATCTAAATGTATTAGAATAATTTGTGAATTTAGTTACTTTTTGGTACTCTAATTTAGGTGTTCCTAAAATAATGGAAATAGATGCTAGAAATAATCAAATATAATGAAACGTCAAATGAGAGGAATTAAATAACTCTATACAAAGTCATTGGATGACATCACTCTCGAATAAGTAATGTTTTGGAGATGATTTTGCAAATTTTAGTTCCTTTAATGCATTATAAATGGTCAAAGCATAATAAGACATGAGATGGATGCAATTGAATACATAAATACAAGGACATGGAAACGTATCATTATTTGAAATACAATTATATTTAATGATAATAAGATATTGTTTTTAAGGGAAGACAATGGAAAATCCTGAAGGAATTAAGGATGATGACAATAATGGTCGAGTGCGAGAGGACGACGATGGCAAGGAGCGAGTCAAAAGTAGCTCTGAGCACATGAGAAGTGATGAAGACAGACATGGTGCTCATCATCATCGTTAAGAGGGCTAGGTCCAATGATGAGACCAGGAAAAGGCTGAGGGGTTCTGATGAAAGAATCAGACAACAATTTGATATCAAGTGAATATGATTACAAAACTCTGAATAAAAAGACATGAAACCAACCAGGAACTATATATATTTATTAGATTAAACATTTTTATTTACTAAAAAGTTTTTTTTAAATATCAATTTATACACATCAGCATTTCCTATAGCTTTAAGTAGAGCTTATCAATTGCTCTGTTCTTCTTATTAAAGATTATTTATATTCATCAATATTTTCCACTGGTTAAAGGTAGGGTGCAGTGTTCATATTATTAAGATTATTCTTAGTGTTCATAGAAAATTCAGAGTGGAACAGAATCGAGTCAAAGGTGCGTAAATCCGTGTATATTCAATTTAGAATCATTTTGTAATTTTAGCAAAGGTGCGTAAATGCGTGTATATTCAATCTAGAATCATTTTGTAATTTTAGTTTTTATTCAATCTAGAATCATTTTGTAATTTTAGTTTTCTTAAAAAGACTTCCTTAATAATTTTAATAATTTAATCTAATTTTAAGCTTTATTTATATATACAGATAGTTATTTTCTGTTTGCATGCATGAGACACAATAGACTATGAAACAACAATAAAACACTTACGATCGTAATAAGAAAAAGAGTACAAACATTTTTTTCCTCGTCCCTTACTCTTATTCTAAACTGTATATATATATATATAGAATGAAAAATAAAACGTAAATCTTGCTCACTTTCTCCTCATTTCTGATTTTAATCTTATAAAACCTAGAGTCAAAAGTAAATACAAGAAGAGGAGTGTTAAAAGTAGTGCTATGTACCTCCAAAGTACACGTGTAAATAGGGTAACTCCGGTTGTCAAGTAACCTGTCGAGATTGATCCGCGTGTCTTTAAACAATCATGTGTTTAAATATGGTATCAAAATGTCAAAAGATAAATAAATGTATGCATAATGCACAAACCCAAAACTCTGTTTGAGGTCAAAGTTAATAATTACTCGAAATTCAATTCAATTCCAGCACATATGTCAACTCACAGAAATAATTGATCTAGTTGTCAACCTCAAACATAAAATGAGCTGTAAAAGTACAAGGGAAAAATCTCTAATTTACAAGACAGACAACAACAATCTGTAGTTCTCAGATGAGCACAATTTCTAATGAAGAAAAGTCACAAGACAACAGAGAAACAGGAAAACAGTTTCCTACTCCAGACATGATTAGTTCTAGGTCACGATTGTTCCCAGATAAATGGCACAAAACTTTTTAAGTCGCAATACAACAGGAATTAGTTTTTAACTCCAGATATCATGTGTTCTGGAATCTGGATTGTCCACACATAACTAGCATAATATTTATGAATTATGTAATTAGTTTGTTTTTAGAACCTTGCCGAATTCCGCAAGTCATTGGGCAAAAAACAGAAACCCATTAAATGATGTCAATTACAGTAAGTACCACAGAATTATTTTTCTGTGCTCACATTATAGCCAGAAAAGAAAATCTCAATAACGAATGTAAGTGCACTGCATTGCAAGCATTATTCAATCATATGAATATTGAAAGACGGAAGTTAGTGCTCAATATAGAGTATTTCAACCAGGTATATCTTAAAAACAGAAACCTGCAGATGTCGCAACCCCTCCCAAGCACATCTTCAAAAGTGAATTATTTGAGTACAGGATCTACCAGGAGCTTTGAAAGTTTGCGTATGCACACAATGAGAAATTAAGGAACAAGTTTATAACATAGAAAATTTGTGGCAAAAACATCACCCTCACTCCCATTATTATACACTAACTTGTTTTTCTGTAGTACGAAACTTTGTAAACAGCCACACGGATCAGAGACGAAACATTCAAAATAAAACCACGGTCCAAAAATAGAAAGCAAAATACTTTCCCTCTAATTTTGTAGCGAGAAAGACGCTTAACAGAAGTCTTTCACAGTACAATAAACTTCTAGTCGGAAATATGTAACACAGGACATTCAGACAGTTAAAACCTTACAGTACACATACACCTTCACTCTATTTTACCATAGAGCAATGACTGTACCTAGTGTTCTTTGAAAAATAACTGCTACGGTCCTGAATGGAACTTTAATAAAATCACACAACCAGATTTCTATTGAATGCAACGAAGACAATAGGGACTACGAAAGACAGGACATTGGGGATCTTAGAAATACAAAATCACTTTGCCATCATCACCTTGACAAACTCCTCATAGTTGATTTGTCCATCCCCATCAACATCAGCCTCCCGAATCATCTCATCGACCTCTTCATCGGTAAGTTTTTCCCCTAAATTTGTCATGACATGGCGTAGTTCGGCAGCAGATATAAAACCATTTTGATCCTTGTCAAAGACCCGGAATGCCTCTTTAAGCTCCTCTTCGGAGTCAGTGTCCTTCATTTTCCGTGCCATCAGATTTAAAAATTCAGCGAAGTCGATCGTACCATTGCCATCTGCATCAACTTCATTTATCATATCCTGAAGCTCTGCTTCAGTTGGGTTCTGACCAAGAGAACGCATAACTGTTCCGAGCTCCTTAGTTGTGATACATCCTACAACCATACAATGAAATCAGAAAATTAAAAAGTATCACAGAAAAATACCGTCCCTACCTCATGTTAAGTAATATGGAGATTACAGTGTACCAGACATGCCAAAACACTTTCTACCAGGCACTTCACAAAGGGATACAAATGAAGAATAAAATAAAAAACTCCGTGCACTTAAAACTCCCGAAACACTGACAATAATAATATAGCAAGCAAGTGTTTTCATTACTAAAGACTAATAAATGACAATGCCGATTCTGTGAGTAATGTGAGCCATCTTATAGATATAACTTTTGATTTGACTATCACATTCGTAAATAGAAGCCCACGCATTAGGCAAGAAAAATACAATGATATAAATGTCCACATGTGACGAAAGGAACATCAATCAGTTGATAAGTAGGAGATAATTTCCACAGCTAGTCAAATTGTGATATTGCTAACAGGATTTAACTGTGTGATTTTTTAGTCAAACTCATTGACCCATATTTCATGAGTAGTGATTCAACATGAATCCATCTCTCATGAGAATAAATGGAACACTTGGCACTCATTGGATCTAGGTGATGCTCACAGGGGTGAAGCGCTGGGACTTCCAGTGATTCAACATGAAGCCATGAAAGTCCCGGAGCTTCACCCCTGTGAGCATCACCAAGATCCAATGAGTGCCAAGTGTTCCATTTATTCTCATGAGAGATAAATTCATGTTGAATCACTACTCATGAAATATGGGTCAATGAGTTTGACTCAAAAATCACACAGTTAAATCCTGATAGCAATATCACAACATCAATCAGTCGAAAACTAAAACCATTTACACTAACAAAGAATGCTCCGATAAAACTAATGCCAAATCTAAGCAATGTAAGCCAGTCAAATTCATTTATTTCTACAAATATTTCGATTTTTTATAATTATCAGTCCTGGCTCTTATATCTAGGTTGATTATTTATTTAATTGCTTTGTTTATTTTATTGGTCTAGATTGTTTCTGTGAGGCAGCATTTTCCCTTCCCAGCCATATATGAGAAAAGAGTTTCTGTGAGGCAGCATTTTCCCTTCCTAGCCATTTACAAGAAAAGAGCCGATGCCAACTTGCTCTCTATCACAAATCATTTCTGGGCAAGAGTCCACATCCATTCTTTTCACCCACAAGTTTGATCATGCATATTGGCTTTTCTGATTTTAACTAGTAGACTTGGGCATTTCAACTTTCAAAGGAAACAAATATGCTTTTTTTAGAGCAGGTTCACCTGTTGTTTAGCTTATTTTTGCTACCAATTGTTGCTCTCTTTTTTCATATAATTTGTGGAGCTGGTGGTCCCACTGTTTGCCAAAAAAAAAAAACGTGAAGACATGTTAATTTCTTTCATCAAGCAGCTGCTAATTTATAACTCCTTCCCTATTTTCATTTGCTTTAAAATAGCTGTTCCACAAAAATAAGATGGGATTATAAATTTTCTTTTTTCCCACAAATTTTATTTTGCATGAGAACACTCTCCTGCTCAAATTTAAGCAGGAAATTGAATTTAAGTGGCAGCATGGGACATGATATTATATGTGATATGCAAATTCAACAGGGTAAATGTTGAATCTAAGGCTTGGACTTCATGGTTTTCAAAAAGTACATTCCATAAGCAAACTGAATTGGTCTATCCAACTCTCCCAACTAGAGTTAAAAGCCTCCCCTGCCTAGTAAGATTTGTTGGGTAAATATCTCACAAATCTTCAATTCTTCCAACCAATTTTAGAGGATATCCCATATCCCTAGTAAAGGTGGTGGATTAAATATCTCACAAGTCTTTGATTCTCCCAACCGATTTTGATTCTCCCAACATCAATTAAGGGTGAGACTGTTCAGCTAACTAATTAGAATGGACAACAATCTGAGATACCAATTGTGTCAGTTAGCTGCCACCAATTGTTGGATAACTGGCATATGATCGTGGATTGCCAGCTTGAATATAGGAAGTGGTATGGGGTAAAGGCCAAAAATATCTTTAATTATTATAAACCAAAACTTAACTTCAGCTTCAAGAAGGGGGCGATGCTACAGAAGCTTGCTTAGCACTTGAGAATGAATCCCTGAAGGCATGACACAGGTCCTTCTGGATATGAAAACCTTTATGAGTAAAATAGGCTGCAATGTTTCAGGGTTCAGATAAATATGCTGGGTGTTCACAGCGGACTGTAATAGATAATATCAAAAAGAAATATTGTTAGAGCCTTTCAACATTTGATTTCTGTGTATGTTTAGTTGACAACAGTTCGGTGATATAAAGTTGTGATCTTGCCAGCCTGTAGAAAACAACAAAAAAAATTCTAAAAGAAAAATAAACAAATATAAGTACATATATAATAAAACTTCCATGTCAGAGACCGACAGAAAACAAGACTTCGACAATTTTTTTAAGTAGAATATTTAGCACAACATATTAAGAGGAAAATGCCAATCGATGTAAGGGCAGATCTATTTCAAAACAATCTGACAGGTATTTTGCAGGGGCAAGAAATAGCTGCAAAAACTTGTGGCACAATTAATAAATTTTTTAAGCAGCATGAACATAATATGGAAAAACCAAACAACTCCCACACTATATCATGGGGTATGTGATTACTTGACTCATTAATAAAATTTGACTGAGATACTGATGTTTTAGTGGATTAATGGAATCAATAATGAAATATACTTTCAGCCTGAATAAGTTACTAACCTAACAAACAGTCCTGATTGGTTAACCTTATCAAAGCTTTTTTGCTATATCCATTATGTTTTATATTTGAAAGGAAATAAGATTTTTCTGTTAATCATGTAAGGATAATTTACAGCAAGAATTGGAGTTGGTTTTCGAGCATGCAGGAAAGACAAAGGTGCAGGGGAGGAATGGATCGATCTCATTGGATTCAATTCTCCTCTTGAGCGGTATCATCATGTTGAAGCACTCCTTAAGCAAGAGGAACATAATAATGAATACTGAATCATTAAATCATGTAATTTAGCCTATTGTATTGAAAGAAATTGTAATCAGAGAACTGTTCTCTGAATTTTATGTGAGGACCAGAGTCCATTGGCCATTTTGCCGCATGAAATAAAGCAAGATCTGTAATTTAAATTGCAATCCAATTATCTGGACTTTTTAGTCCAGGGCTACATAAGAGGTTTTCTTAACTCCATTTTTTCCTATGCCCGCACTGAACAGAGTTTGTACTTTTAATTTTTTATCAATAAAAAAAAATGGCCTAGGCCTCTTAACCAAAAAAAAAAGATAAAGAAATATGGCAAAACCAATGGCACAATTGTTGAATTTTCGGAGTAGCATGAATAATCCAGATTATAAATAAAGAATTTTGGATAGGGGAAAATTTAGTTTTGCATGACTAACCAGCACTTAATCAAACGAATCTCCTTCACAAACACATCAAGCCCATGTTTGTACAAAAGAAAAACAAAATGCCAAGAAAAATTACTCCAGGGGAAAAGGCACATTTTTTGTGGTCTATCATGTGATATCAGAAGACCTCAAGGCTACAATGACTTTTGTAAAAATATTTGGAGATTCTTGCAAAAGATAGTTCAGGCAGAAAAACCCATAGTAGCAGCTGGTATGATGAAAGATGAGACTTGCAACAAAAGCTGACCAAAGCATGGTCCTAGCTTTGATGGCAGCGAATATATATCCACCCAGCCGTTGTTGCAGACATACTTACACTCAATCCAAAAGTGAAGAAAGACAACATTCAGTTCACCACATTGCATTTGGAGAGTGTTCCCTGTGACTAGTAGCACCATGGTTTGATGGGAGCAATTATATATCCACCCAGCCATTGTTACACATACTTACACTCAATCCAAAAGTGAAGAAAGACAACATTCAGTTCACCACATTGCAATTGGGGAGTAAACAAATCTCCTTCAGAAACTCATCAAGCCCATGTTTGTACAAAAGAAAGAAAAACAAAATGCTAAGAAAAATTACTCCTGGGGAAACAGCACATTTTTTGTGGTCTATAAAGTGATGGCAGTCAAGGCTACAATGACTTTTGTAAAACTATTTGGAGATACTTGCAAAGATAGTTCAGGCAGAAAAACCCATAGTAGCAGCTGGTATGATGAAAGAAGGGACTTGCAACAAAAACTGACCAAAGCATATAGTCCTAGCTTTGATGGCAGCGATTATATATCCACCCAGCCATTGTTGCAGACATACTAACACTCAATCCAAAAGTGAAGAAAGGCAACATTCAGTTCACCACATTGCATTTGTGGAGTGTTCCCTGTGACTAGTAGCACCATGGTTTGATTCCAAAAGGATATAAACTTGTCCATACTTTTGATGATTTCCGCCAGATAGTGTCAGACAGCTTTGAGTAAAAGGATGAGGATGAGTACTACAGGAACCTTCCAGCAACTTCAAGGAATAAACTTGTTCAGCTCTATCAAGAGCATCTCAGGATCACCCATTTAGGATTCATGAAGAGTTACCTCAGCTATGGACTGCTATGCTCATTGCTAGTGGGTCTACCCACAATTTCATTGATAAGTGCATCATAGCTAACAGGACATCTAATAACTGATGATTCCAATTTCCATATGCATCAAGGTAATGAGTATGTATGGTTTGTCAGGGAAAAGCTCCAAATCCATTATCCCAAGAATTTGAAGACAAAATAGAAAGCAACTTGTGTAAGGTTTCTGAATACCATCCCCCTTTTTGAAGCTTTTCAAACATTTGCATACAAACAAAATTGAACATAGAAGTTGCACTGAAGCAGATAAAATATAGTGTTTATTTGAAGATAGAGCTTGACATGGAGGATATTTGAGATAAGGACGATCGCAGAAACTCAGTCAAAAGATTTTTACTCTCAAAAGAAGAAATTAGAGTAAAAAAGAAACCAATGGATAAAGAATGCTTGTTAGTAAGATTTATTTTCTGTTCTGACAGTTTACAGAAATCAGAAGAAATGCAGTCAAAGGAAGTACAATACCAAATACTTTTGTTACATTATTGTTGATATATATCAAGTACCAGGCTACTTCAAGACTGATGATAACAATAAAGAACCCTACAGAATGAGTTTCAATTTTGAATTTTATGATAGTACTTAAGGCACAAAGAAACTTTCCTCTTCCTATGAGCCCATGAAGCAGCAGCTTGCATGGATTGCTTCTCATCAAGTACACAATATAGGAAGCTTTGCTGGAAATTTGATTGAGTCAAAGCAGCATTCAGATTTTGTTTCAGACTTTGCAACTATTCAATGGCTACTGAAATAAGATTGGAAATGTGTTCTTACTGCAATGAATTGCTTGAATTGGTTTACCTTGAGCAAAAAAAAAAATGTCATAGACATGGATTGGAACGTTAGAAGTTTACAACATGATACATATTCTTCAATATTTGTTGATTCTCGTTAGTTCAGCGGAAGTTTGCTGAGAGATGATCATATTTTAATGAATGCTGCATTTAAATTTGAAGTCAATTTTCAAACAGATAAAATTTTAAGTTCTTCAAGCCATCCCACAATGTGCACAACAAGTAGAAATGAAGCTTACAAGGAAAGTCTATCAAGGTTGTAAGATTTTGGGAAAATATTTAATGCATCTGCAGACAGAATTCGTGCCTCATCCTTCTTTTGGTCAGGCAAAGTACCAGTTCTTATTAGCAAATGAATCTTTCTACAAAGGTATCCTCTCTTTAGGGACCTTCAAATTTCCCACCACCTGCCCAAGTTCGTTCAGCGGCTAAAAATAAAATCCAACTAGTTTCTTTAGGATATATCAGCTTTGTTGAGGAGTTCCCATCAGGGTATCCACTGTCACAGCGCTGCCCAAGATTACTAGTTCAAGCACAGGTTAGAAGGGATGTAGCGTACTCATAATTGAAGTATGCAGTGCTTTTGTTTGTTATTTATAAAGATATAATGCGTCTGATACTCGCAATTGAAAATGCTATTATGGAGATAACTTGTTCTTTGACATATGAGCTTTGAGTTCCAGGGAGTTGAAAAAGATACTTCATTCAGTCTGATTGAGTTATTGTTGAAAAAGATGTTAGCATTAGTCATCTATACAGTTTTCATTCAGAATCAGAAAGGTTTTCATGTATTCCTGGTAGGGAGTGTTATATGACTGTTTATTTCATATTAGTGAACTCAGAAACCTTCACAGGTACAAAAATGTGTTGCAGTAGGTTTGAACTGGCCACAACACATGGTAAAAAATTTAGCCTGTGTAGACATGCTCATGGTGCCAAGTTAAACAGAACATCAGCAGTTGAAACATTACCTGCAATGGCTGCTGGTAATCTCCAAATATATGTTTGTCTCTTACTTGGTAAATGTACAGCTTGATGGTGGTCAGAATTCATTCTAACACAAATACAAAGATGTTGCTCACAAGAGTGGTCAAGAAACAGTAAATCAGATGAAAGTATTCAATAACCAGGAGATTTTGAGGATTTTGATTTGAGTTCAATCCCACTATTTGTCAATGGGTATATTTTACATAACATTGCCAACTGGAAATTGAAGGGAAAGTAACTAAGACTAACCTGCCTATACTTACCTATGGGACAAAACCACAATTCATTTAGATGGTCAGTATCAGCTTAGCGAAGGAAGAATTACAACTGGAAGCATTGCATCTAAGAAAAGCTAGGCATTTCAATAGATTCAAGGTTCTTCTGTGCAAAGGGTTGGGTTTTCCATGGTGGAAGAATTTGGTGTTCCCAATAATAGAAAATGTGTATTGGTTCTCAATTTCATTGTTAACCAGGACTCCGATAAAAAAATAATACTCAGCCCACTGAAGAACCTATCTGCAGAGGATACTAATTGGGAGAGGCCAATGATATTTGAACATACGCCTCTGCAATGCTTGTGGGCCAGCAATTCCAGGAAGGGCAGATTTGTGATCTCCCCTTTTTAGCCACAACAATTTGTACTCTATCAGCAGTTAGGTCAGACTAAATTTTCAGTTTGAATTGTGAACACTTAAGAAGAGGGGGATTGACTGTTCAATTAGGAAGTGGCTGTGTCTTTGTGTCTTCCAGTTAAGCAGCAGCTCGGCCAAACTGTTGGATGAATGGTCAGTTAGCTGATTGTAAATGATTGTCAATCGCTAGTTTAAGAGAGAAAAGAAATCATTAGAGAAGAAAAGATATTGTGTTTGAAAAGCACCAAACAAAACTCAACTTCAGCTTCAGCAAGGTGACACTGCTACAGGAGATCGCTTCATGCTTGAGGACAGAACCCTGAAGGCATAAATCTGGTACTCATAAATCTGGAAATAAAAACCTTTAGGAGTCATACATGTTGCAGAATGATAGCAGTCAGGAGAGATGCATGGTGCAGGACAATATCACAATCGCAAAGAATCCAGCAACAGTAAGGCAATCAATTTGCTTACCACAATGTGATAGGGGAGCTTAAGAGTTCAGATATGCATGCTGTGCATTCCAGAGAGTTGTATGAGATCAGGTTCTTGCTTTTAAATGCATTGTATAAGATCAGCTTCTTTCTTCTAAATGCATGTGCTTATAAGAAAAAAAACAATTGTTAAAACCTGGGATTGATTTCAGTATGTATTTAGTTTAGGTAACTGCATATTTACATACTGGAAAAGGACGCGGAAGAGGGTCTGACAAGTGTATTTTGCTCAATCCCTCTGGTATCCGTGTACCTACTCGAACCAAATTCAGGACCATTATAGAATATCATATCCATCTTAAACAAATGCTCATATACTATCTAAAAATCCTAAAGCTGTGGAAAAGTCTGAGCATATCTTATTCACCAGAATCAAATAATCATATAAGGTTTAAAATTCTAAAACAATGCAAAGTACAAGAGTGAGTCGTGACAATTTGGTGCAGGAGCACCTAGGGGTAAACATGAAACCCTGATTCATTTTTTATTTGTAAATGATCTAACCAACCATTGAGGAAATAAGGACTAGGAATAAAGTCCCAAGGTAAGTTTAGGAGGTTTGAATAGGTAGGATTTGGAATGTGAGTCAAATTTTGTCAATTAGGTCCCAATAGGCAAAAATTGGTTGGAAATTGTTCAAATAGGTCAAATGTAGAAAAAGGCCCAAAAGGGGGCAAAATGTGTCCAAAAGTGGTCCTTAGGTGTCTTAGATCCATTTGATTAGGTTTGAGAACAAACTGGTCAAGTTTGAGGGCTCCACTTGCAAAATTGCAAAAGTTGTCAAAAAGTTGCTCATTGACAACTTTGCAATTTTTGCAAAATTGCATAGCAACTTTTTGTGCAGTTTTGGAAAGGTGACATGGGCAGTTATGGTTTGAACCTAGGGACAAGGTGGTTAGGGGAAAACTATAAGAACACCTTACAACTCACTTTCAAGGGTTGGTCTGACATTTGTATGGACAACACCTATAAGAGAAGGGTTTTTGTGAACAGGAACGTACTTTTGAAGGATTGAGTAAAGAAGTTGGATTGAAAAGCTTACTGTTTTTAATGGAATAGTTGCTTGATTCCATGTGTTGATTCTGTGCATACTTGTTTTGGTCTCAATCATTCATTTGATAGGGTTTAGAAAATTAGTTAGATTTTGTTTTCCTGCTGTCCAGTTTTGCATCACCAGCACTAAAATGGCTATGGCTTGAACTTGCATGGTCAAAAGACCGTGGCCTTTGCAAATCAAGCAATAGCCTTTGTAAATAATGTAAAATAGTGTTTTTGGGGTATGTGGAAGTGAAATGGCTATTTTTACAAGCGAGCCCTAGGCAAGCAAGGAAGGCTTGGCAAGGTGCAATTAAGGCTTATAATGGAGATTGGAAGAGAATAGAGGATTGGCACGTGACAATCTTGCTCAGGCAATGAAGGAGTAATGTACTAGGAGTCCATAACTCAAAGGAGGAGGTTGGGTGTGGAGTTTGGAGTCATTTGTAGAAGTTTCATTGTCCGTTGCCTTTAAAATTTGTAGAAGTTTCATTGTCCATTGCCTTTGAAACCCTTAAAATGAGGGTTTCCTGAAGCCATACTATACGGTCAATACAAAGGCCTAAGACCTGAAAAATCTTCAAGTTTAGGGAATCAAAGTTCTGAAGACACCAAGTGGCCTTGTTAAGAGTTTTTGGGAGTTATAGCTTGTTCCTTGTTTTTAGGAGGGCTAATAGGGGCTCCTAGGGCTACAAGGCTAAACAGGGTTATTTGGAGTTATGGGTGCGTGAAACTCAAAAGAATGTTGCAGAATGGTAGGAAATGTGTCATGAAACCCATAAGGGTGGTCCAAACTTGATTTTGGCCCTTTTGGTGTATTTGGTGAAGTTTTGGCACTCTAGGCCAAAAAGTGCATAGTTGGGGAACTGAAGGTAGGGGATGGAAACTTGAATTGTTGGGTGAGTTTCTTGGTGAAAGGGGATTGGGAAGGAGTCCCCTAGGTTGGGTTTGGGTTAGTAACCCTAAGTAGGCTAGGAGTAGCCTAGGAAGAGCAAGAAAGCTCAATAGAGAAGAAGCTCCCCATCACAATTCAAATGCTTACACAATACACCTCATCAGCTTTTATTTTTTAAGAAACATAAAATGCAAACAAAGAAAGAGAGAATATAGCCACATAAAATGGACCAAGCAGTCGCATATCTTAGGATAAGAGAATTTTCAAAACATTCACAGACACACAGAAATATTAGAAAGACGCAACTGTAACAGTAACACATAAATTTTAAACTAACTTAAGACAAAACTCAACTGGCTTACAAAGTACTTTCAATCCAGATAGAACAATGAGATGTATCATGTAAGTTATTTAATCCATGAATGTCCAAGAACCCAAAGAATTAAGGACGAGTGAATATATCTTGAATAGTATATTTATTCATTACTTTTCAACAACTATAGCAAAAGAAGGAACAATGAAGGCCCAATACGACACCTAGAAGTTTGTTTCCCCTATTAATCATTGACCTAAAAAAACACTTTGGCTGACATTCCTAAATAATAAAATAACATTTTATGCATTGTGAGTAGCAAGCAGAATACAGTAATTTGAACAGAGAAACAGACAACCTTGATGTGAAAAGATCCTGTAGTAAGTACTAGCAAAGACAGAAATATATTACACGAGCACATGGGAATCAGTACATATCCTCAAAGTAACCTGGGCACAATGCCAATGACTCAATGATTACTACATCGCATATTTGAACAGTGGCCAAGGAAAACCTCAGGCCACAAAAAACATAAGTGTACTATTAAAAAATTGAGGACTATATTAATTTTTATATAATTGAGGATTACAATATAATCAGAGAAAATATTTTCCATACTTGGTCATTAAGCTTATCCTAAAACATTCTGCAGAACCATGTTGCATAGTGACCAGAGAAAAGTCTGACCAGAAAAAACATTTACTGTACAACTCATAAATCTAGAAATATTTTAATTATAAATTCTTGAGAATTACAAAGTCATCAGAAAGAGTAATTTCCATACATGGTCATTGATCTTATACCAAAACATTGTGCAGGAAGAGAAAAAATTAGAAGATGTCAATGCCTAAGTAATCTTTCTTTTGTAAAGAGGGTTTGTACGGCCTTCAAACAACACTCCAATCTGTTGTTTTTTATCTTTTATTTATAGCTCAGGACCACATACCAAGAACAGCTCTAACCTTGAAAAAGAAAATGAGTATAATATAACCAAGTAATCCCAAATCAAATTAATTCACTTTTACTTTAAGTTACGATAACAATAGTTCCAAAGTTTAAATTTGTTACACTGAACTGCAAAGGAAGTTTATTGATTATACCTTCAAGTTTTTAACCAAACAATTTTGGTGGTACTGTCAATCGGACCAGACATTCAATTTCCATTGAATTTTGTATCCTTGTGAAGTACAATGTCAAATCCTGCAGTTCTATGTTGATATATAGGTCAATGCAATAACTAGATTAAATCTTTGATTAAAATAGCGAGGCCTCAAGCAAATTAGCCTGAACATTTTTACAGTATTTCTACAGGACAGGCTAATTTGCTAAAGAGCTACGGCTTTTGCAGAAAAAGCTTGTTCTTATAATTTATGTTTCACCTAATAAGCACAAAATAAAGGCAACCTAAGTCGCGATTGGCATTAACAATAGATGCAGTTCATCTTCAACTAGTAAAGTATATGGATAGATGCACGAGCACCGCAATAAGCACTCAATTAAACTAGCTGGAAGCTAGCCTCAGATCCTTGGGTAAATAGTCAGGCGGCGTTAGACTTACTGAGAAGAATTGCCAAACAATTCCAATATAATGTGAAAAAAACAGCACAAAATGCACAAGGTTCCTTTCGAATCCCCATTAGCTGGATTGGAAAACAAATCCTCAGATAAAAGGAGTTAAAAAACCTAGCACGATATAAGCCTGTCAAACATAACAGTCATGAGTCCCCTGCAAATTCATATAAGGCTCAAATGCTTTCAGAGAGACATAGAGAGTTGAAGGCCTCAAGATTTCGAAGGGCGAGATTAAAGATCGGAATATTTCTAAAAGATTATGAAATTCATCCTAATCAAACTATGCGACATAATGCTGTTGACTTTGTAAGGTCGGCTTTGGTTATGGCCTATTCCATGAACACAATCTTAGATAAAGGAAAAGTTTGTAAATTTGCCGTAACTTCAACTCTTAACACAATAAATGGTAAAAATCTCTAGACAATGTTTTAAACAAGTCATAAAGAAACACTTAGCCATAGAGTTTTACACGTAGAAGGATTCTGATTACAAACAGTGGTTTTTGTCTACATCGACCTAAGATTCAGATACACTTTATTGATCTATTCTCGGGATGATAAAATGATTACAGAAATACACTAAGCCCAGAAAAAGACTGAACGAAATGCCCAAAGGGAATACACAGAAATCCTTGACATCCTGATTGTTTTATTAGACATACCGTGCAATGCTTATCTGACTACGGATCAAAAATGTGATCCGATAACTTCGTATCCACAAAACGATACCCGGTTTTTAACCATAAGTTTTGAAGTCAGTTTTGTAAACTCTGATAAGATTTGAAGTCAGTTTTGTAAACTCTGAAAACCCCATGTTCCTGATGCGTATGTTTATTTTCAACTCAACAAGTTATCACAAACTTAAAACTTTCGGTGGAACAAATCAAACAGGCTTTCATGAGAATCAGTTGATGGCATCCAATCTATACACAGATCAAAACAAACACATGAATCGAAAACTTTGACAAACTTATAAACAGGGTAAAAGATAGTCGAATTGAACGATTCTAACCATCTCCGTCCTTGTCAAATAAACTGAAAGCCTCCTTGAACTCGGAGATCTGCTCTTCTGTAAGCTGCTCGACCATTTTTGCTCAGGCGAAGAAGATGCGAAGCCACAAAGAGTCCCTCGGTTGTACAGTGAGCCAAATGCGTGGAAAGCAAGCGAGCGGGAGTTGTTGATGATGATGAGGAATGATAAACGGGAAGGAGGTCGCCTGGTCAATGGGAGCACACTCTCTTAAATAACAATGGTAAAGTCTAAAGTTGGAGAGATTTCGTACGCTTTGTGCGGTTTGGGAGCGATGATAATGATAACGTTCGAAGTACAATTTAATTGCGTTGTAAATTTTCCTTCTCCCCGTCAAATTCCTCTTTTCGTTACGCGCTTTGGGACGCGTTTTCCGCGGAAAGCGCAGATGGATGACAATTTATACGTGTCACCTTGGTACCTACCTGTCTAGGGGAGTGGACCTATTATTTGAACACTCTAGCTTTGCACTTATCAAAACTTTATGTAAAAATTTCAAATTGCTCGTAGTGTTTTCACAACAGCTTACCTGGTGAGTCACCTACTTATAACTAAAGTTTCAAGTCTACGCCATGTGTTATGATGCCATATCAATATACTTTTTGCCAAGTTGTCCAAAACAACCCAAAAAAAAGGTGAGACCAATAGTAGTACATAAAAGGTACCCATAGTTTAATAGCTAATGTGGCATCACATCATTGATTAATTTTTATAATTAAAGATACATTTTATTCAATTTTGAGTAGTTAGCATTGTACTAACAACTTTAAAGTGACAAGCATTGATACAATGTTGTCAAAAAAAAATTGGGCATTAAGTCAATAAGTGAAGATATCAAGTGAACAATTTCTATCACAACTATTGGAACACGTTCAAGTACTTAGTCCTCTCCTCTAGTGTGTTTTTTGTAGCTTCCTTTACCTCTAGATTTGTAAATTATGAGAAAGGAAATCAAAGCTACGTAAGTCTATGTCTCTCGGATGTATAAAATAGTTTTCTGAAGAGACCCTCTCAAGCTTTAAAATAATGCAAAATACGAGATAATTATGTGTAATGGGTAAGTTGAAAAGTGTTACAAGGTTAATTAAGGAGAAAATTGGTCTATTATTTATATATTTTTGAATAATATATTTAAGGTCAAAAGGCATATCATTTATTAAATGATTTTTTAATATAATAAAGGTCTTAATAGATAAGTGATTTCTTAAAATTGACTATGCATCTAAGTCGTGACTGAAACAAAAGATTTTGTTTCAACAAGAGAATTAGAAATTATTACCAACAAGTACATGTTATGTTTGTTATAGGAAGAGAGAGTATATATAGAGGGTATGTTTCCATGTTCCTTTTTATAAAGTACTAATCTATACCTATAAATAGAATCTATATTTTTATGTCCATAAGAACAATAAAATTTGAATTGCATTCCTTCAAATAAAGCGATAGAGCAACAAATATATAAAGAGGTGTAGAAAGAGGGGAGGAGATAGATATGCACAAAGAGGTATATGAAGAAGAGAAGTAGATATACATATTTAAAAGGCACGATAGAGAGGGGGATGAGGAGTTAGAGAAAGGGGGAGATAAAGAGATGTAGGAAGAGAAATAGAGAGAGAGAGAGAGAGAGATAATATAGGACAGGAAGAGGGAGACCAAGAGGTATTGGATGGAGGTAGAAAAGATGAGGGAGAGAAGGAGAGGAAAAGAGAATAAAGGAGAGATTTAAAGATATATAGGAAGAGAATGGTAGAGAGTGGTAGGGATATAGAGATATATAGCGGGCAGGCAAGGAGTAAGGGAGAGTGATAGGTAAGAGGAGGTAAAGAGTAAGGAAGTGTATATATATATATATATATAAGAGAATGGTAGAGAGTGGTAGGGATATAGAGATATATAGCAGGCAAGCAGGGAGTAAGGGAGAGTGATAGGTAAGAGGAGGTAAAGAGTAAGGAAGATATTGTTTAATCACATCTACCTAAACCCTAATATATTTATCTTCCTGAAATGTCCCCTTTGTGATTTTATATGATATTTAAAGTCTCTAATCAGATTTTTAAAATCAAATAACCAATATTTCATAGATTCGCCAATTTCTCAAATAAACCCAAATCGAGTATGCTCGAAATAGTGCCATAAACTTCACAGCTTCACATATTATTAATAAATCTGAAAGTGGACATTTTTACAGAAATTTCACCAGCATAACAGCCCACAAAATGAAATTTCCAAACCTGTATAGAGTTTACAAAATAACTCCCAAATGGAGGACAAAAACAATGCTCATCGAGCTCTCGAAAATAACACCAAATAGCTCAAAAACACCACAAAAATACTAATAATCTATTACAGAAGTATAACCACAACCGAATACATATATTCAGCTCTATTTTAACATCTAAATATTTGAAATACAGCAGCAACTCAAACTGATATGAAATACTCAACCGAAAACACCACTCTTACAAAAAACACACCCGAAAACTCACAAATCTGCATTGTTCAACACAAGGGCAAACTCTGCATGAGCTTGCACATGGAAAGGCTTTAAACTCTCGTCCTTAGCCTTCCTAGAAACCTACAAACTCTTTTCCTTGGGTCTCCTTCTCCACAGGTTTGGTAGCCTCTGAAGAACAACAAAGCAATGAGCAAAATCAAATTCTAGAATGAGCCCAAAATGCCTCCAAATCCCTTAAAAGAGGGCATAACCCTAACTCACGTCTAAGAGGGGTTAATAAAACATATTTTAATAATAATTTTTATTTATTAGTCCATTGGTTTCCAAAGATTAGCCCCTTTTTTCGAAACTTCACCTTTTGAGCCTGCCTACCTTAGCAAAGATTTTTTTTTTAAATTATTTGAAAAGGGGACATGACAAGTCCTCCCCTCCCAAATATTGCTTGTCCTCAAGCAATGAAGGTTGGAATGCTCAAGAATATGTGCTCCTTCCCAAGTTGCATCCTCTAGTGGTAATCCTTTCCATTTGACCAAATGCTCTATGATGCTCCTATTTCTCAATCTTTTCTCTCTTGTATCCAAACTCTCTTCTGGTATCAAAACTAATTTCCCTTCATCATTAAGAGTTGGTAATTCTGTAGATACTATGGTTTGTTGGCCTAGAACCTTCTTTAGGCAAGATACATGGAAAACATTATGTATTTTGTTGTTTGGTGGGAGCTCCAATTCATAAGCTACCTCTCCTACCTTCTTGATGATCTTATAAGGCCCATAGAACCTTGGCTTGAGTTTCTCTGCCCAACTCCTCTTCAAGGTACTTTGCTTATATGGCTACAACCTGACAAATACCAAATCTCCCAACTCAAAAGATCTTTCAGTCCTTTTCCTATTAGCATACAACTTCTGTTGGTTCTGTGCATATTGTAGATTATCCTTGAGGGACCTTATTATGTCTTGCCTTTGCTTGACGAAATCACTTGTTGTAGGTACTCTGCTATCTGAAAGTACTAGATCAACAAAGGAAAGGGCATCATAACCATAAAGAGCATGAAAAGGAGGCATACCAATAGACATGTGATGAGATGTATTGTAACAATACTCCCCTAGGTGCAACCATTTCACCCAAGCATGTTGTTGATTTGAAACATAGTTTCTCAAATATCTCTCTATCCATTTATTAACTATCTTTGTTTGTCCATCTATTTGAGGGTGATAGCTAGTATTGGGAGTGAGTTCAGTTCCTGCCAAATGAAAGAGTTCCTTCCAAAAAGAGCTGAGGAATCTACTGTCCCGGCCACTGACAATGTTTCTAGGCAAGCCATGTAATCTAAAAAAAAATTTGAAAAACAATTCGACCACTTGTGATGCCTTGAAATCAAATGTGATAGGAAAGAAATGTGCATACTTAGTTAGTCTATCTACCACCACATATATGCAATCCTTACCTTGAACCTTGGGCAACCCAGTGATGAAGTCTATGGAAATACTTTCCCATTTTTGTTCAGGAATAGGAAGTGGCTGCAACAACTCTGCAAGAAAATTTTGCTCACTCTTGCTTTGTTGGCATACCATACATGCCTTAATGTGTTTAAGGACATCCTCCTTCATACCCTTCCATGAAAATCGCTCTTGAATTTGCATGTATGTCTTGAAGTATCCTTGATGACTAGCCAAAGGTGTGTCATGAAAGGCCCTCAATATCCTTCCTTAGTTTTTTATCCTGGCACTAAGAAGATCCTATTCTTGTAATAAATCAATTCATTAACAACCTTGTACCTGTTATCATCCACTAAATTATCCAAAATCTTGGTGGCAAAGGAATCTTTAGCATACTCTGAAATTATGGAGACTTTCCAATCAGCAAATATAGATGTTAAGGAACACAGAGTGGGTTTTCTTGAGAGACCATCAACAACCACATTATTCTTTCCTTTCATGTATTCAATATCAAAATCATAAGCTTGCAATTTGCTTACCCATTTTTGTTGACGATCATTCAAATTCTTTTGGTTCAAGAAGAACCTAAGGCTATTATGGTCTGTCTTTACAATGAATCTCCCACATACCAAATATTGTCTAAACTTATGAAGTGCATGCATGATTGCTAACATTTCCTTATCATAGATAGAGTAACCTTTCTCTAATTGATTTAATTTTCTACTCTCAAATGCTATTGGATGTCCCCTTTGAGTTAGGACAGCCCCTATACCTTCTCCAGAAGCATCACATTCAACAACAAAAGGTAAAGAGAAATCTGAAATTCCAAGCACAAGGCATGAACTCATTACCTCCTTAAGCTTATCAAATTTTTTTTGTGCCTCTTCTGTCCAAACAAAAGCTCCTTTCTTTGTCAAATTAGTCAAGGGAGCAGCAAGCTGAGAAAATCCCTTGGCA
The DNA here is from genome assembly GCA_028749045.1 of Cupressus sempervirens. Classification (NCBI taxonomy): domain Eukaryota; kingdom Viridiplantae; phylum Streptophyta; class Pinopsida; order Cupressales; family Cupressaceae; genus Cupressus; species Cupressus sempervirens. Next base: position 434,274,495 of record CM053793.1, on the reverse strand, counting down.
AATCTCCTATAGTAGCTACACAACCCGAAAAAACCTCTCAACTGTGTAAGATTAGTGGGTAGAGGCCAATCCAAAATTGTCTAAATTTTTTGTTGATAAACCTGTTGATGCAGGCAAGGGATAAATAACTAGGCCAAAGGCACACCCAACTATCCAAACCACCCTACAAGAGTTAACACAACGGAAGCAAACACGAGGAACAACACCAAGGAAAGAGAGAACAAGGATATATTTATTGATTCATCAAATATTCAGCATACATGTCCAGCTGTAAGGCCTTCTGGGTTACGACCAATTACAAATGTACAACTTCCAGATCTCCAAATCAACTTTTTAAATCCACATATCTCTTTTCTTTTGAACTCTCCCACAAAAAATCTGCCCTAACCCTAAAACTAAACACCCTACTTATACTTGCCAAAATGGCTTACGAATAATTCTAGAACATAGAGAAACCACAAGTCGGCCCTCATCAAATATAATTAACTATACCAAAATTAAATGTGAGTAAAGCCGACCAAATTAGAACTAGGCAGAATGAACTAATGTGTAGGATTACAAAGAAACCCAAGATGCTCATGCATTAGACAACCAGGGTTGGAAAAAAAATGATTCTCCTAAATCATGCAAGTGTCACACCTTGAGTTGAATCCAACTTAGACTGAGAAATCCATGTAGCATCTTCAACTGGTCTATTCTTCCACTTCACCAAATATTCATAGTAATATTTTCCTCCTGTGCTCTTACCAACTCTTTGATCCAATATCTGTTCAACCTCTTCAATTTGCTTCTTAGGATAATCATTAGGTACAACAATTTCATCCTCTGACTCATGATACTTATACAAATCAGCAATATTGAATATAGGAGATATATCCATGTCATCAGATAACTCAACTTCATAAGCATTACCACTATCAAACTTCTTCAAGATCTTATAAGGTCCAAATTTCTTCATCTTCAGCTTACTGTATGTTCTAGCTGGGAATCTTCCTTTCTTCAGATGGACCATCACCTCATCACCAACCTGAAAATCATGGTGTCTTCTAGACTGATCAACATTATCTTTATACTTCTGATTACATTGTTCCAATCTCAACTTCACTTCCTTATGCAAAGACTCCATAAAATCAACAAATTCTTCTCCTGCAATGCTTCTCTTTTCTTCACCAACAACATCTCTCAAATCTAATATGCCTCTAGGATGCATTCCAGTAACAATCTCAAAAGGTGTCTTCCCTGTACTCTTATTCACAAAATTGTTATATGCAAATTCAGCTTGTGCCAATACCATCTCCCAATTACTTGGCTTATTCCCAACCAAACATCTTAACAAATTACCCAAGCTTCTATTCACAATCTTTGTCTGTCCATCTGTTTGTGGATGGAATGTAAAACTAAACTTCAACTCAGTACCCATCTTCTTCCACAAAGTCTTCCAAAAATATCCAACAAACTTACTACCTCTATCAGAAATAATACTTCTTGATAATCCATGCAATCTCACAATCTCTTTAAAAAAAAGTTCAGCAACATGCTCGACATCTTATGTCTTCTTACATGGTATAAAATGAGCCATCTTAGAAAAATTTTCCACTACTACAAATATGGAATCATACCCTTTCATTGTATTGGGCAATCCAAGAACAAAATCCATACTAATGTTAGTCCAAGGTTTCTCAGGAACAATAATAGGTGTATACAAACCAGTATTTTGACTCACTCTTTTTGCAACTTGACAAACTCCACAACTCTTTACAAATTTTTGAACATCCTTATACATTTGTGGCCAATAATATTTTTCTTTCAGCAAACCCAATGTCTTATCAATTCCAAAATGTCCAGCTAATCCACCACTATGCTTTTCCTTAATTAGATTCAACTTCATAGAACTTCTAGGAATACACAACTAAATGCCTTTGAACAACATACCTTCTTGAATGAAATACTCATCATACTTACTTATGTGATCTGTCAAATTTGGTGCTCTGCACTCTCTCCATGCCTCAGAAAAATCAAGATCAACATCATATAACTCTTTCATCTCATCAAAACCAAGAACTTCAACCTTCATTTCAGTCAATAAAGAATGTCTTCTACTCAATGCATCGGCAACTTTGTTAGTAACTCCACTCTTATGCTTAATCACAAATGTAAAAATTTTCAAATATTCAACCCACTTCATATGTCTTTGATTCAATTTGTGTTGACTTCCCAGGTATTGTAAAGCTTTATGATCAGTATACAACACAAACTCCTTAGGCATCGAGTAATGTCTCCTCTTCTTCAATGCTTGAACAATAGCATAAAACTCTTGATCATACATAGAATATTTCTTTCTAGCATCATTCAACTTTTCACTAAAGAAAGCAACAGACTTACCTTCTTGACTTAATACAACTCCTATTGCATTACCACTTGCATCACATTCAATTTGAAATACTTTGTTGAAATCAGGCAAAGCCAATACCGGTAATTCTGCAACCTTTTGTTTCACAGTCTCAAAACTCTTATCAGCTCCATGTGTCCACTTGAATTCATTTTTATCTTCCCTCATTGTCTCAGTCATAGCATTGCAAACAACACTGAAATTCTTTATAAACTTTCTATAAAAACTAGCCAAACCATGAAATGATCTTACCTCACTCACATTCTCAAGTGTAGGCCATTCTAAAATTGTTTTAACCTTCTCAGGATCCATCTTCAAACCATCAGCTGAAATCACAAATCCCAGATACACAATCTCCTCTTGCATAAAAGAACACTTTTTCAGATTAATCAACAACCTTTCCTCTTTCAACCTCTGCAATACTTGTCTAATATGCTCAAGATGTTCTTCCTTAGTCTTACTGAATATCAAAATATCATTCAAATAAACAATCACAAACTTACCCAAAAAAAAATTCAGAACTTCATTCATTAACCTCATGAAAGTACTTAGGTGCATTAGTCAAACCAAAAGACATAACCAACCATTCATACAAACCATCTTTTGTCTTGAAAGCAGTCTTCCATTCATCACCTTCTCTGATTCTGATCTGATGATAGCCACTCTTCAAATCAATCTTGGTAAAATACTTTGCTCCACTTAAACAATCCATTATGTCATCCATCATTGGCATAGGAAACCTATATTTCACTTTTATCTTGTTAATGGCTCTAGAATCAGTACACATTCTCCATTCTCCATTCTTTTTAGGTGCTAATACAGCAGGTACATCACATGGACTCAAGCTTTCTCTGATCAAACCTTTCTGCAACAACTCATGCCCTTGTCTGTTAAGTTCTTCATTTTCTGTAGGTGTCAATCTATATGGTGCTTTGTTTGGTAAACTTGCTCTAGGAATCAAATCCATACAATGGCTTATACTTCTTACTGGAGGTAATCCATCAAGAAGATCATCAACAATAATGTCTTTATATTCATTGAGAAATTTTGCAATTTCTTCTAGCACTTGGTCAATACTACCATCTGTCACTCGGTCACCACTATCTGGCACTCGGTTAGCATTATTCTCTTGCACTTGGCCTTCATTGACAAAACTTGGTTTTCTTGAAATTATGGCAAAACAAACCTGATTCTTCTTCACTTCCTTTTCAAATTGTTTCTCATTAACCATACAAATCTTTATAGTAGTACAATTAACCTCATGTGAAACTTCAATCAAAGGCAACAATGTTTGTTTCTTCCCATTCACCCAAAGAGTATATTGATTCAATCTTCCATCATGTACAACATGTCTATCATATTGCCAAGGTCTACCCAACAAAATATGACAACAATCCATGGGCATAATATCACACAAAACTTCATCAACATAATGTCCAATTTTAAATTTTACAAGGCATTGCTCACTTACCAATATCTTATGCTCATCTTTGATCCATGAAACATGATAAGGTTTGGGATGTTTCTGTTAGAGTAATTATTTGTTCTAACTTATTAATTAAATCACTTTGATTTAATTAATTAAGTTGCCTATTACTCTAGTTTTCTTAAGCTATCTTGTAAGTGCATATAATTAATATTTTATTAATTATATTGTGCAACCCTAGCTTTTTTAGGCTTTAGTTTCCCTTTTCGGGTTTCGTGATTCCTTTATAAGGATTCACCTCTTTGTATTTTATTCATTCACTTATTGGATTATATGTGAGATTGCTCTTTGCATGTCCATAAGATGGATCTGGCTTTTTGGCCTCCTTGATTTTTCCTTGCCTCTGTTCTTTGCTTCATCCATGTGACAGGTTTATGCATGCAGGTGTTCTTGGGAGATTAGTTTTTCACCTAATCTAACATGGTATCAGAGCCAGCTTGCTGCTTGCTGTTCGTGGTTTGTTGAAGCGTTTCAGAAGCTGCGTTTTTCAGAGCAGTGGGAGGCTGTACAGACAACTTTTTTGAATTTTTTTTTTGGAGCACTTTGGGCTCAAACGAACGCTTCCATTGGATTCGAAAGGCCGTTTGCAGTCAAAATCCATATAAAATTTGTCCATTTTGGACACCGTTGGTCTGGGAGGCTTTTTTTTTTGTTCGACAGGGTCGTACGGCCCCCTGCACGCAGTACGAGGCAAAAATCAAAAAAATTGTAAAAAAAATATTCTGCAGCTTGTTTTTTGCCGCCGCAGTTATCTAACCGCTAGTGGCTCCGCTGCGGTTACCGCAACGGTCACCATTGGCGATCACCGCTGGCGACCAGCTTAGCGGCCACCGCTAGCGGCTCCACCGGTGGCTCCGCCAGCGGCCCGCAGCGGCTCCGCCGCAACTCCGCCTTGAGGCGGCCCTCCACCCTCCTGCCACCCGGCCGCCACTCCGCCGGCGGTGGAGGGATTTTTTGGAGTTTTTTTGTTTTTTTATTTTTTTTTTTATTAAAAAAAAATAATTTTTTGCATTTTCAAAGGCCTTGGAGGTTTTTTCTCCGTAACTTGAGCATACAGACGTATTTTTTCAATCCGAAAAATGCGCCGGAAAGCTGGTTCCAAGACGGAGATGCTGGTATAGGTGTTTTTGGGTTTTGATGCAGTTTGGTTGCCTGTTTTGGCAGTCAAAGCCAGATATTCTATTTTGCACTCCGGGAGGCGTATCTTGAGCATCCGATCTCTGATTTTGGACTTCTTTATATCGTTGGAAAGCTCTTTTTGTGCTCTTTCCAGTGATGCTAGTTGTTGTTCCAGATTTTGTTCCAGGCACATCCTATTTAGTCTTTTGCATTTTAGCATTCTAGTGGATATCCTGATTGTTTCAGGTCCAGAGATCGATTTTGTTGCTTCAGTTGCTTCGTTTTGGGCTCTACCTTCTGTTGTTTCAGCCTTATGTCTTTTTTGATCATTGTTGATATTCATTGTAAGCATTTTTATGCAACGCACTGAGATAAAGTGCCACTCTTGCGTTTCTGGATCCTTTTCATCATTGTGATTCGTTGTACTCGCACTATTATATAAAGTGCCATGGGGGGGATAGTTGTTTGCCGCTTATAGGCCCTCTTTCTCTTTTTTCTCATGCAGTGTTGATGACACGTGCCTTTATTGGTGTCTGTACCTCACTCTCGATGTGTCTAGTTCCTATGTTGTAGGAGATTTTTTGGCCCACCTTTTCAGCTGCCTGTCACCTCACCTGCCTTAAGGGGAGGTTATATTGTTGTTCTATGCTTCTTTGGTTGATGGTTCGTTGGTGTGAGCTATGTATTTAGTACCTGATCCTACATACTAAGCGATTGCAGTGGCTGGCTACCTATGCATTTCGGTGAGATGGATCATCTACCATATAGACACGCTCGGTTCGTGCCTTCTATTTCCATGGAGGTTCTACATATCAGCATTTTTTATAGAGTTTTGCGATTCTTCATGCTTCAATGATTCTCTTCTGATCTCTTTGTTCCTTCTTCTGGAACATTCTTTTCTATCTCTTTTTGGAGTAGGGTTTTTCCCATGTGGTTTTCTCTATTTCTCCTCTTTATAGAGATTTTGTTGTGATTGGGTACCTGATATGGCCTTGTTGCCGGGACCCAATTCTCTTTCATAGCTGTGCTAGGTTAGCTTCCTCCCAAGCTTCGCTTAAGGGGGGGTGTTAGAGTAATTATTTGTTCTAACTTATTAATTAAATCACTTTGATTATTAAGTTTCCTATTACTCTAGTTTTCTTAAGCTATCTTGTAGGTGCATATAATTAATATTTTATTAATTATATTGTGCAACCCTAGCTTTTTTAGGCTTTAGTTTCCCTTTTCGGGTTTCGTGATTCCTTTATAAGGATTCACCTCTTTGTATTTTATTCATTCACTTATTGGATTATATGTGAGATTGCTCTTTGCATGTCCATAAGATGGATCTGGCTTTTTGGCCTCCTTGATTTTTCCTTGCCTCTGTTCTTTGCTTCATCCATGTGACAGGTTTATGCATGCAGGTGTTCTTGGGAGATTAGTTTTTCACCTAATCTAACAGTTTCAGCCTCTCTAACTGCAACTTGATAACCAGCTCTTCTGATGCCAGATTTGTAGAACTCTCACTATCAATGATCACTTTGCAGCTTTTCTAACCATCTTACATCTTGTCTTGAAAAGACTTCTGCTTGAAACAGGTTCCTCATCACTTCTTTTATTACATAAGGTTCTTCTCACCATCAAATTTTCTCCAACTTCAAGTCCACTTGGTGAACTTTCAATGTCTTCTTGAATCACAAAATTTCTATTATTTTGTCCACTTTTAGAGGATCTACATTCAAAAGATCTATGCCCTTCTTTGCCACATCTAAAACAATTACCATGAAATCCACTTCTAGAATAGGAATTACCTCTTCCCCGGTAAGAATTAGTGCCTCCTTGGTAAGAATTACCACCTTTCCATTCGGTCTTACCTTTATCATCACTCTTCCATTCAGATTTGCCTTCATCTCACATAAAATTGTCAGATCTACTACTTTCTCCATAAGATCTACCTCTACCTCTTTGGAATCTACCACCTCTACCTCTTTGTCTTTGTTCATGCTTCTTTGTCAAGATCTCCTTAGCCTTCAAGGCATACCAGTATGCTTCTTCCACACTTTCCAACTTCACAAAACTTATCTCATCTTGAATTCTAGATCTCAATCCATTAATGTACCTTGCAATTTTTTCAACATCATCATCCACATGTCCAAATCTGATGTCCAATCTATAGAATTCCTCGATATATTCTTTCACAGTCATGTCCCTTTGTTTCAAATTTTGCATCTTTCTCAATAAGCTAACTTGGTAATCAGTAGGAAGGAATTTGTTCTTTACCTTGTTCACCATCTTTGGCCAAGTTCTTATCTTCTCCTTTCCTCTCCTTTGTCTATCAGTTTGCAAGTGCTCCCACCATAATGATGCATGACCTTTCAGCCTAGTGACTACAATCTTCACCTTTCTGTTATTAGGAGTGTTTTCATACTCAAAGAACTTCTCCATATCAGAGATCCAATCCAGCACAGTATTTGTATCCAATTTCCCATCATAAGGAACAACTTCTACAGCAGGCTTTGAATTTTCCCTAGACAATAATCGCAACAATCTTTCCTCATCTCGATCTTCTTCAGGTTTTGGATTATGGTTTGGTGTTGTTGCTTCATCATTAATTACATCTTCAAGATGTGCTCCTCTCCTCTAGGCTGTCTCCACAGCATCTAATCTAGCTGTAATTTGTCTTAACTGATCCAATATAGCGTCATCAACATTATTTCCTCTACCATGAACCATCTTTACAAATCAGGTTCCTGCAAGATCGTAACCCTTTGCAAGTTATAGGTCAAATCCATAGATCTGCCACTCTACAACCAGATCCAAATCAGGGTTCTACACGATCCAATCTCCACAAGGATGAACTTCAGGCTCTGATACCAACTGATGCAGGCAAGGGATGAATAACTAGGCCAAAGGCACACCTAGCTATCCAAACCACCCTACAAGAGTTAACACAACGGAAGCAAACACGAGGAACAACACCAAGGAAAGAGAGAACAAGGATATATTTATTGATTCATCAAATATTCAGCATACATGCCCAACTGTAAGGCCTTTTGGGTTACAACCAATTACAAATGTACAACTTCCAAATCTCCAAATTAGCTTTTTAAATCCACATATCTCTTTTCTTTTGAACTCTCCCACCAAAAATATGCCCTAACCCTAAACCTAAACACCCTACTTATACTTGCCAAAATGGCTTATGGATAATTCTAGAACATAGAGAAACCACAAGTCAGCCCTCATAAAATATAATTAACTATACTAAAATTAAATGTGAGCAAAATCAACCAAATTGGAACTAGGTAGAATGAACTAATGTGCAGGATTACAAAGAAACCCAGGATGCTCTTGCATCACTTGTACTCCTTTAGAACTATAATATGTCCCAAATATAGGATCTCTGTCAAACCAAACTCACATTTAGACAACTTAGCATAGAAGGATTGCTGCTCCAAGATTCCCAAAATAGTTTCCATGTGCTTTAGATGCTCTTCCCATGTTTTACTATAAATCAAGATATCATCAAAAAATACCAAAACAAATTTTCAAAGATGCTAGTTGAAAACCTTATTCATACAAGATTGGAGCATTAGTGAGGCCAAATGGCATAACATGAAATTCAAAGTGCCCATAGTGACATCTGAAAGCAGTCTTTTCCACATCTTCACTCCTCATTCGGATTTGATGGTACCCTGATCTCAAGTCAATTTTTGAGAAGTATGTAGCACCATGTAACTCATCAATGAGTTCATCTATGCGTGGTATGGGATACCTATTTTTTATGGTCTTCTTATTTAGAGCCCTGTAGTCTATACACATTCTCATTGTACCATCCTTTTTCTTGACAAGTACCACAGATGATGCAAATGGACTAGAGCTAAGCCTTATGAATCCCATATCTAGGAGTTCCTTAATAGTTTTTTTCAATTTCTTCCTTATAACCTCTTGGATGGTGGTATGGGGTTGTTATAATTGGTTTGGCACCCTGTTCTAACTCTATAACATGCTCAAAACCTCTATCTGGTGGTAATCTTGGAGGCAAGTCATTGAAAACTATACTATGCTTATCAAGAATATTTTGAATTTAAAAATTGAAATTACCTTGATTCTTTAGAGAGCTTGTTGGATGGATTATGACTCCTACCGCCCATGCTACTTGTCCTCTTCGAAACGTCCTCTCCATCCTCTTTACAGAGACCGACTTAGGTGCTCCATTCGATAAGCCTCTCAATAAGACTTCTTTTCCATTGGAATAAAATTTAAACTCCATAGTTTGATGGTTCATGTAATAGCCTCCAATAGAGTGCAACCATTGAACACCCAATATAAGATCTGTCTCCTCAATGCTAACAACATAGAAATCATCACATAACTCATAATCTCCTAGGGTAATCTTGAGTTGTTTCACCACCCGTGTGCAAGGCATAGTGAATCCATCAGCTATAGTAACATTGAATTCCTCAAAATCTTCTACTTCAAGCCCCCTTTTCATGACAAATCCCTCATCAATAAAATTGTGAGTTGCCCCACTATCAAGAAGAACTGTCAACCTTTGCCCTGCTAGTACCCCTCGAATTCGAAAGGGATGGTATCTTGAGACTCCTAATAATGATGCTAAAGTGCCAACCTTGATACTTTCTATTTCTTTCTCTTCTTCTTCCTCCTCCTTAGTGTCATGAAATTCTTCGTGCTCATCTGAATCAGATTCTGAAGCAACTACAATATAGTGCACTTGACCTTTCCCCAAACATCTATGTCCTAGAACCCATGGTTCTCTACAAGTGAAACAAAGCTTTTTCCTTCATAATTCACTCCTAGTCTCTTCATCTACCTTCTTTTTTTGCCACATTTATCGCATCTTTTGGTGGTAGTGTTGGAAAAGTCTTTTTCTGAAAATTCCCTTTATGTTGCCAAAGATTTGGGGGTTTTTTATTAGTGACTAGTTTCATAGGCATGCAAGTTTCAAGTTGTAAGCTTCTTTTGATAGCTTCCTGTAAGGTTGAGGGTGAGAAAGCCTTAACCAAACCCTTAATAGAATCTTCCAAACCATCAAGAAAAAGATAAACAATCCTCTTTTCACTTGTATTAGGTACCATAATAGCCACTTTTTGAAACTCTTCTATATACTCATTAACTGATTTGGTTTGCTTCAACTTTGACAATTCTTTAAAATACTCTTCATCATCCTTGAGGTCAAATCTATCTATCACTCTTTGACTGAAATCATCAAATGTAGTTACCTGATCATGACCTTGAGTAGTCATTCCATGATACCACCAATCATAGGCTGCATCTTCCAAGTGTAGACTTGCAAATTGAATAGCATCACTCTCCTTCATGGGGTTAAGTGTGAAGAAGGTCTGTAACTTTTGTAGTCATGCTCTAGCTGAAATTTTATTTGTTCCATCAAAAGTAGGTGCTGTAAACTTGCTTATTTTATTTTTGAGCTCTCTTCCACTTATGTCATGCTCCCTCCTATACTCTTTCTTGGGCATCAAAGTGTTCATTATATCCACATATTCTCTAAAAGGAACCAAACTGCGAAAGTCACCATCTAAGCCATTGTAAGTAGCTCTTAATGCAATCAAGTTACCTGTAACCTCTTCCATGGGATTAAGGGTTGGATTTGGTACTGGTGGCTCATCTACAGGTAGGAAAATAGTTTTTGTTGATTTATAGGGTGTGGGTTTCAGATTTCTTGGCTCCTCTGAAGTGCTCCCTTTCTCATTAGTAGACACAACTCCCTGTAGTTTTTCTATCAATATTCGCAAAGCCTCTCTAGTTTCTGCTAGACTATCCACTGTTTGCTTCTGAGTATTCTGAATGTCTTGGAAGAATTTCTTTGCCATCTCATCTGGGTTAGCCATACTTTTTCCTTCCTTGGATTTTGTACTTTTACTTTTAACTGGAGGTTTGATCAAAATTTCTTTATTCTTTTCTCGCTGCAAATATCTCTTTTCTCTTTCACTTAGTTGCATGCAAACTTCTACAAACCCTCAGGCTGACAAGATCATAGCTCTGATACCACTAAAATTTCCCCTTTATGATTTTATATGATATTTAAAGTCTCTAATCATATTTTTAAAATCAAATAATCAATATTTCAAAGATTTGCCAATTTCTCAAATAAACCCAAATCGGGTATGCTTGAAATAGTGCCATAAACTTCACAGCTTCACATATTATTAATAAATTTGAAAGTGAAGATTTTTATAGAAATTTCACCAGCATAACAGCCTACAAAATGACATTTCCAAATCTGTATAGAGTTTACAAAACAACTCCCAAATGGAGGACAAAAACAATGCTCATCGGGCTTCCGAAAATAACACCAAATAGCCCAGAAACACCACAAAAACACTAATATTCTATCACTAAAGTATAACCACAACCTAATACATATATTCAGCTCTATTTTAACATCTAAAGATCTGAAATATAGCAGCAACCCAAACTGATATGAAATACTCAACCAAAAACACCACTCTTACAAAAAACACACCTGAAAACCCACAAATCTACACTGTTCAGCACAAGGGCAAACTATGCATGAGCTTGCACATGGAATGGCTTTAAAATCCTGTCCTTAGCCTTCTTGGAAACCTGCAAACTCCCATCGTTGGGTCTCATTCTCCACAGGTTTGGCAGCCTCTGAAGAACAACAAAGCAATGAGCAAAATCAAGTTCTAGAATGAGCCCAAAATGCTTCTAAATCCCTTAAAAGAGGGCATAAACCTAACTCACATCCAAGAGGGGTTAATAAAACATATTTTAATAATAATTTTCATTTATTAGTCCATTGGTTTCCAAAGATTAGCCCCTTTTTTTGAAACTTCACCTTTTGAGCCTACCTGCCTTAGCAAAGATTATTATTTTTTAATTATTTGAAAAGGGGACATGACACTTCCTATATATATATATGAAGAGAAATATATTAGGGTTTAGGTAGATGTGAGTAAACAATATTAAGATAGTGCAAAAAAGAGAAGATGAAAAAGACAAAAAATAAATAATACAAAGATTTAATGTGGTTCACCCAATATGGGCTACATCCACCAAAGAAGTTGTCATCCATTAATTTTATCATCCAACAAAGAGAAAATTAAAGTCTAAACATTTTATATTAGATGCTCACTTATCTATATGCCTTTTAGATAGTTTATCAATGTTGGTTAACAAATTAACCTAAAAATGTTTAATGAGTTAATAAAAAATGGTTGATGGGGAGATGGAGAGATTTAGGTAAAAGATGGAAAGAAATAAGAGGAAGAAGAGGGGGAAAGAGATAGGTAGAGGGAGATAGGTGGGAGATGGACAAGAGAGGGGAGAGGTAGGTAGGTAGGTAGAGGAAAAGAGAAAGGGAGAGAGTAGTAGAGATAAACAAGGGATAGAGAGGGTATGAGGTAAAGGTAGAGATTGGTGAGATTAGAGATAAAGGGATTAAGATAAGTAGAGGGGGAGAGAAAGATAAATAGGGAGAGTGACAAGTTGATAGGGAGATAGATGGCAGAAAAGATAGAGAGATGGAAATAGAAATAGAAAAAAGCATGAGAAAATAAGATATATGTATTTATAAGTAAGAGAGAGGAGAGGAAATTATAATAAGGAGATAAATAAAATGAGATATAGACGTAAAGGGAAAGGAGGAGATGAAAATATGGTCATACATGGGATAAAAAATAGATAAAGGAGGTGATAAATACAACTAACATTGCAAAATAATGGGCAACCTAAATTAGTGTCATATTTCAGTGTAATTTTGGATAAAAATGAGCCTTTGTGATGGCAGAAAAGTTGACATTCAAATGCTTCCAAAATTCGATGTCATATTGAGTGTCGTAGTTAATGTCAAATTTTGAGATGTATTATTGAGCTGTCATTTTGCACGATGCTTAACGGTAAGAATTCTTTTGAATTCTTCTCTTGAAAAGTCATTCTTGTAAATCAACTCCAAGGTTCTGGGCGATCTTGCAACCTATTGGAATCCGCTCAGTTGAAGATAAATGTGAATGTTCATGAGGAGGCCTTTGCTGGTTTGAACCAATTTTTGATCAAATGACCAATATTCTTGTTGTTTCAAAATTAACCACAAAAAAAGATATGTTTTTGGTATTTTTCTATTTTTAAATGAATGCAATCTAACAATGCAACTAAAATGAATTCCTAAATTAACAAGGGGGTTAGTGAAGAAAATAACAAGAACTTTAAAAGAAAATAACATGAAAGTAAAATCCTAATGGACATAATCTATGGAAACAACACGTTTGTGAGTTAAGCTTTCAAAGAAATCGGTGGACAACAAGAGCAACACTTCCTTGATTCCATTGATGCAATCATCGATGAGAAATTTTAATAATCGTAAGATGTTTAACTCTTCATCAAATCACAAGGCCACAAAAAGTGCGCTCATGTGAGACAAAGAGTTATGCAGGTACAATTTGGTGATTTCTTTTCAAGCTAGATACATCAGCAGAATTCATAAAATCGTAGCAAACACTGAAACTAAAACATTGCACAACCAGAAACAAAGCAATACACTTTTGGCTCAATCACAATTCCATGAACATAAATTCATAAATATATGACATATTCAAGAAAGAATCACTACACTCCAAATGCGAGCACCAAAAGCATAATTTTATTGCAAAATAACGGCAGCCCTAATTGCATATTACAATGGATTATTTATAAGAAATTGTCTCCTCAATTTTTGTTGAGAGTGAAAGATATCTTCATGCAATAAAATGCTTTTAATTTAATAAAACAAACTAATTATATACAAACTAAAAATCTAATTGGTGCTTAGTAGGACTCCATCCATTTTATATTCATTAATTGGATGCATGAGCCTTTACATGTCATAAGATAGAGAATTTATGAGAGAAAAAGAATAAGAAAGCCTTCAGTCGAAGTAGAGGTGTTTGGAAGTGTCAAAAATAGAAGTTGATCCTTCACTAGGTGTCTGTCGGAGTTAAACTACCGTCAGAATGCATTTTCGATGCATGGAAAGCTCTATTTCTGGAACTAGTGGTTAACTATTGTAGCACCTCTGGAAAAGTGCACCAGCTCACCTATGCACCTCTTCAAAGACTTTTGAAACACTTATGAAAATGTGCACCTATGCACCTTGATGAAATTTGTGCAAAGTGCTCAAATCACCAAAAAATTAAAATTCTTGATTTTGAAAATGGTTTCTGGGTTTTGCTCAAATGGGGTATTAGATCACTTTTGTGTAATTACTTTGATCCTTTTGATGATTTATACCCTCTTTATAGCCAAAAACTTTCATAGACCTGAACTCCTTCTACTTCTAAAATCCTAAGGCACCTGAGCTAAATCTTGTCATTAATGGTTGCATAAGATGAACCTATTCTGGTTCACGTATCCGGCCTCTATATCTTTGATCTTCAGTGTAAATTGTTTGATTCTTTCTTCTCTCTAACTACTCGATCCTTCCCAATCAGAGACCAAGTGATCTAGATTATCCAAAATGATCAAATGTTTGAAACTTTTTCATACTTTTTTACAAGTTTTTCTATGTCCTTTTAACTAGCTTTTTTTGGAGGTCTTCTTCTCAAAATATCAGGTTGAAACTTTCATCAGCCCCTAAAATTGGGCAACCAAAGGCTCGCTATTTTAGGGATTAAAATTAGATCTTCAGTTCTTCTTTCCAACGATGTAAACAATTCTGAATTCTGAGCTCTCGGTCAAAAGTTATGACCCCAACAAGTTGAGGATGTCTTTTTTATCTACACAAAGAAGCAAACATTTGTCCAAAGAGTTGAAAATATTAATTAAAACACACCCTAATAATGATGTGGAGAAACCCAAAAAAACCCTATTGATGAAAACACCTAAAAACTCAATTTATCCCTGAACTGCAAAAAGAAAGGGCACACCTTGTGCACCTCAAAGGTGCACCTAGTGTGCCTCTTATGATTTGCAATCTTTTAATATAGGTGCATAGTAGAGCACCTTAGATTTTTGTGTTTTTGCTATGTTTTTAGAGTTTCTTAAGGTTTTTTTAAAGGTTTCTTCATTGTAAAGGTGTGCGGTAGGCACACCTAATTAGGTGCGCTACTACGCACCTTGAATTTAGGTTTTTTAATGTTTGCTTGTGTGTTTTTTGTAGTGTTAAGTGGGGAGGAATGGGGAGGAAGGCACACCTAGACAGGTATGGTGTTGCGGCTAGAAGTTGGAGAAGATGAGCAAATGAAGAACGATGGCAAGGAGAAGGGTGTGGGGGGTTTTATAGGCCAACAACTTTAGTGTTGTGCAAGTGCGCAACTATTCTGTTGTGCATCTACGAAGGTGAAATGCCTCCTCTACTAAAATTTGGCATACTGGTGCACCACTTGAGGTGTTATGGTGCACCTCTTATTTTGCAAAAGACTTGTCTCTTCTCAGAATTTTGGTTTTTGACAATTGGGTTTTCCAGTCGGGACCCAGACATAAACTAAGACACCAGA
The DNA here is from genome assembly GCA_028749045.1 of Cupressus sempervirens. NCBI lineage: Eukaryota > Viridiplantae > Streptophyta > Pinopsida > Cupressales > Cupressaceae > Cupressus > Cupressus sempervirens. The sequence goes on along the minus strand of CM053793.1, from coordinate 434,259,050 downwards.
TAAACCCTGAAAAAGACTTGAACCCCAGACTAGGGTTTTGAAAGACCAAAAAATAAAGTAGGGGGTCCTCATTTCTAATCAAAATGGGGTGTGTGTTGTGAAACCACAACAAATAGCCCCAACAAAAAGGGAAGAAATGAAAAAGACATTTCTTCATCAGCAAACATTTCTTTGACATGTGTCGAACACCAACTAAATCATGAATACTCCAAGCATACTTCGAGTCACTTTGCAATCAAAACCTCAGAATCTTGAATCTCCAAGTTTGGTGTGTTCAATGTATTTATTTCCTTCAATATCTCAGGACGTAGTCTATCAAAAGCTTCTAACAACTCAGAAACAATCATCCACCCCATCCAACTTATTCGTTAGGAATCTTCACAAAAGTTGTTTATCAATCATTTGTCTAACTAGATGAGAGAATTAGTTATGAAGGCTCTTGGTGGGTTGTCACTTTTTCATTTGAAGTCCTAAGCAATATTTGGATACTTGCTCCATGTAGCTCATAATGTCCCTATTTAATTATTTGAATGAAGCAATGGTTTTGAAACTGGATAGCTCATTTAAAGTGCATATCCCTATAATCAGATCACCTTTCTCAGACTTTGTAGAATCCTTCATTCTTAACACCTTTCTTTCCTTTTTTTTAAAATTTTATTTCTGTATCCTAACCATGCTTAGACTATGTGGCCAAGACATTGGTGTCATTTCTTGGATTCGATCTTTAGTGAAATCCTTTGTGTTCCTCTTTTAAAGATTTTTTTAGAAATTCTCATGCCAAACAACAATCTTAGTAATTCCTTTGAGAAGATCCTTCTATTTGAACTAGTGAGGTTTGGACTATCCCTTGTTACTTTCATCCTTGGTTCGAAAACATCTAAGATAATCGATCATTAAATTTGCAAAGTGTTGAGAACTTGTTGATCTACAATTTTGAATTCAAGACCGAAAGTCCCCTATTTCTACAAGTAACATCCATTCTTTGGTTGGTATAAGATACATAATCATTAAAATGTTTTCACAATGAAATACCTCTTCCCAAAAGTTGAAACCAAAAAGGGTTTAATGAGATACGTCAAGATAAAATCTTGAGTGCACCTAACCCCCGCACTGACATGACTAAAAAAGAAAAAGAAACAAAAAGAAACAAAACCCAAACAAAAAGACTCAACTCAAAGAAAACTAACACCTAACTGGAAAGGCTAAAGGACTAAGAAAAATAAAAATAAAAACAAAAACTTATCTACAGAAAACCTTGAATAATAAGAACATGGGGTGGTTGTCAGTATATTTCTCATGATGTGCAATACTAATGAACCAACTCATATAGTCCTAAGAAAAGTTGATTTGTCTTTGTACTCAGAAAAATAAAATTTGGATGATCTTGGTTCAAATTTTGAGCTCAAATCACACAAAATCAGAAGTTGTGGGAACTCTCCATGACCATGATTAATCCACAAACAAGTTCTCTTACCTTTAGCATCATATTCAAACTAAAAATCATCAAACTGAGGGGGATATGGAAAGATATCACCTGATCTAGTGAGTCCCCTAGCATAGGGGTACACTCACACATTGTAATTTCTCCTTCTAGTGGTCTTATCTCATGGTACACAACTTCACATGCACATGGAAACACTTTAGGTTCCTTCAAACTAGAAAAATCAATCAGTAGCCTTCCTTTCGAACTATAGGATTCATTACTATCATCTACCAAGATGTTTTCTACATCATATCCCAAAGAAACCTATTCAAAATCATACTTTCCCTCCATTGTGATCTCCCAAGCTAACAAGAAATCAAGACAACTTTTTTCTGAATGGAACCCAAATAGATGGATTCTACATGAATCAGTTATTGCATGGTTTGATATACATGTAGAATACCCACAAATAGACATTTCCTCAGTTAAGCTTGAGACCAAATTGAGCACTCTATCCATCTCTTCCAATGAGATATTTTGTTTTGAGGGAGGTATCTCATCATTATTCAACGGGAAATCAATAGCAAAATAGGAAGCATTGGTATCTTCTTCTTCATGACCTCTTGATTCAAAAATCTCACCAACCTCGGGATCTTGTTGGCATATCCACACTTATTGAAACATTAACACTTGGAAGAATTTCTTCATTGAATGGAAACACAAATCCTCTTGATCATCTTCATCATTTTGTCCCCCCTATAAATTTATCATATGATTCAAACATCATTGCACTAAATTGAAAAGGTTGTTCCTCCATGATTTGGGGAGACTGATCCCAAACATCATTGTACCCATATCCATTTTCACTTAGTCTCATACCTCTAATACCATTATTCTCATTGTTGATATTACTATAAAGGCCAAAATTTCCACTCTGATTTTGAGAATAATTGTTCTCAACAGAAAGTTGACTTGGATGATTGCCTTGGTTTCTTAAGGAATTCAAGTTTATTTTCACAAGTTCATTGGATAAAAGAGACATCATCTCCTTCATGGCCTTAAACTCTCTAGCCATATTGCTTTCTGCTTTGGTGGATGTAGCTGCCTTTTGAGACTCATACCCTAAATATGTAATTATTGACATTGGAACAAGAGTAACTTGATTCATGAATGTAATAGCCTCTTTGAAGACCTTTTCAATGGTATCAATGTTTCTGGGTGGGAGCCTTCTTAGAAAAATAGAAGTTAATGAATCCATTGTTCCAAAATAGATCTAGATGGTAGCCTCTTATGGTACAGTGTATGGAAACTCCATTCTTTGATACATCATATAGAAGCGATGATTTAATTGTGAAATACTCTCATGGGGATCCCTCTTAATTGAGATGAATTGATGATGTAGGAGAGTTGGATCAATATAGATCTTGAATTGTTCCAGAAACTTGATCTTAAAAGAGTTCCAACCCCTTATTGATGCTAGTGGTAGATTGAGGTACTAATTGAATGCCATTTCCCCCAAAGTGTAAGGAAAAAGGTGATACACCACGTCCATATGGTAAATTTGGTTTCGATTACAGATCTCTTTGAAAATTTTAAGATAATCTTCTACTGTTCATGATTCTCCATAGATGAACTATGGGTAAAACTTTTCGGGATTTTTGGGCAAGTCATGTAATGGTCTAGTTAGGTTCAAAGGTGAACCTTGGGCATTGAAGAAAGACATGGTGCATAATGATGGAAATGTGTGAAGTAGAATGCAAAGTGAATGATGATGATAGAATGTGTAATGTGAATGGGTGGAGTTCTTGGTATCCCTTTATCACTGTGATGCTTGTGAAAGTGATTGAGTTCTAGGAACTTGTGTCTATTCTAGAAAAACACACCTTTGAAGAAGAACGCTTTCTCAAAATAGCGCATCTTGCACACTTGGGCACCTTGGTGACAAGACCTAAAAATCCAAAAATTCTTCTAAGTGACAATTTTCCAGAGTTAGAATTTTCTTCAACTTCATAATTTTCTAGAGTTAGTCTTTTTTTTCCAACTTCAAAATTTTTCAAAGTTAGTTTTTTTTTTCAACTTCAGAATTTTCCAAAGTTAGATTTTTTTTTGTAGAATTTTCAAATAGCAACTTGATTTTTTCAATCCAAATGGTTTTTAAGCCCTCCTTCTAGCACCACTTTTGTTGAGCTGTTATTTTGCATGATGCTTAACAACAAGAATTCTTTTGAATTCCTCTCTTGAAAAGTCAATCACGTGAATCACCTCCAAGGTTCTAGGCAATCTTGTGACCTACTAGAATCCACTTAGTTGAAGATAAATGTTAATGTTTACGAGGAGGCCTTTGTTGGTTCGAACCAATTTTGGATCAAATGGCCAATCTACTTGCTATTTCAAAATTAACCACAAAAAAAATAAAAATGTTTTTGGTATTTTCTGTTTTAAAATGAATGCAATCTAACAATGCAACTAAAATGAATTCCTAAATTAACAAGGGGGTTAGTAAAGCAAATAACAAGAATTTTAAAAGCAAACAACATGAAAGTAAAATCCTAATGGACATAAGCTACAGAAACAACATGTCTGCAAGTTAAGCTTTCAAAGAAATCGATGGGTAACCTATGAAAAAAAGATCAATGCTTCCTTGATTCTACTGATGCAATTGTCGATGGGAAACTTTAATAATTGTAAGATGTTTCACTCTTCATCAAATTGTAAGGCCATAGAAAGTGCACTCATGCAAGACAAAGAGTTATGCAGGTACAATTTGGTGACTTCTTCTTGAGCTAGATACGTTAGTGGAATTCGTAAAATCATAGCAAACACTGGAACTAAAAAATTGCACAACTAGAAACAAAGAAATCAACTTTTGGCTCAATCACAATTCCGTGAACATAAATTCACAAAAATATAACACATTCAGGCAAGAATCATTACACTCCCAATGCAAGCACCAAAAGCATAATTTTATTGCAAAATAATGGTGGCCCTAATTGCATATTACAATGGAGTATTTATAAGAAATCTTCTCCTCAAATTGTGTTGAGAGTGAGAGATATCTTCATGCAATAAAATGCTTTTAATTTAATAAAACAAACTAATTATATACAAACTAAGAATTTGACTGGTGCTTAGTAGGACTCCATCCATTTTATATTCATGAATTGGATACATGAGCCTTTACATGTCATAGGACAAAGAATTTATGAGAGAAAAAGAATAAGAAAGCCTTCATTCGAAGTAGAGGTGTCTGGAAGTGTCAAAAATAGAAGTTGATCCTTCACTAGACATTTGTTGGAGTTAAATTACCGTCAAAATGCATTTCAAATGCATGGAAAGCTCTAATTTTGAAACTAATAGTTAACTGTCAGTGCACCTCTAGAAAAGTGCACCAACTCACCTACGCACCTACACACTTGCGATCCTGCACACCTCGATGAAATTTGTGCATGGTGCTCAAATTAGCAACAAACCAAAGTTCTCGGTTTTGAAAATGATTTTTGGATTTTGCTCAAATGGGGTTTTAGATCACTTTTGTGTACTTACTTTGATCCTTTTGATGATATGTACCCTCTTTATAGCCAAAAAGTTTCATAGACCCAAACTCCTTCTACTTCTAAAATCCCAAGGCACCTGAGCTGAAACTTGTCATTAATGGTTGCATAAGATGAACCTATTCTAGTTCACATATCTGACCTTTGTATCTTTGATCTTCAGTGTAAATTGCTTGATCCTTTCTTCTCTTTGATTGCCTGATCCTTCCCAATTAGAGATCAAGTGATTTAGATTATCCAAAATGATCAAATGTTTGAAACTTTTTCATACATTTTTACAAGTTATTCTATGTCCTTTAACTAGCTTTTCCAGAGGTCTTCTACTCAAAATATCAATTTGAAACTTTCATTGGTCCCTAAAATTGGGCAGCTGAAGGCTCGCTATTTTAGGGACTAAAATTAGATCTTCAGTTCTTCTTTCAAACAGTGTAAATGGTTTTGAATTCTGAGCTCTTGGTCAAAAGTTATGACCTTGACAAGTTGAGGATGCTTTTTTTATCTACACAAAGAAGCAAACATTAGTCTAAAGATTTGAAAATATTAATTAAAACACACCCTAATAATGATGTGGAGAAACCTAGAAAAACCCTATTCCTATTGATGAAAACACCTAAGAAACTCAATTTATCCTTGAAATGCAAAAAAAAGTGCACACCTTGCACACCTTAGAGGTGCACCTAGTGCACCTCTTATGATTTGCAATCTTTTAATATAGGTACGTAGCAATGCACCTAATTAGGTGTGCTGATGCGCGCCTTAGATTTTTGTGTTTTTGCTATGTTTTTAAGAGTTTCTTAAGGTTTTTAAAAAGGTTTCTTCATTGTGAATGTGCAATAGGTGCACCTAATTAGGTGTGTTACTGTGCACCTTAAATTTTGGTTTTTTAATGTTTGCTTGTGTGTTTTTTGTAGTGTTAAGCAAGGAGGAATGGGGTGGAAGGCGCACCTAGACAGGTGCAATGCTATGGCTAGAAGTTGGAGAAGATGAACAAATGAAGAACAATGGCAAGGAGAAGGGTATGGGAGGTGTTATAGGCTGACAACTTTAGTGTTGTGTAGGTGCGCAGCTATGCTATTGCGCATCTGCAAAGGTGAAATGCCTCCTTTGATGAACTTTGGTACACTAATGCACCACTTGAGGTGTGTTGGTGCACCTCTTATTTTGCAAAAGACTCGTCTCTTCTCAGAATTTTGATTTTCAACAACTGGGTTTTCTATTCAAGACCCAAACATAAACTAAGACACTAGATAAACTCTAAAAAAGACTCGTACCCTAGACTAGGGTTTTGAAAGACCAAAAAATAAAGTAGGGGGTCCCCATTTCTAATCAAAATGGGGTGTGCGTTGTGAAACCACAACATGTATCTAATGTCAAATTTTGTATCTCAGCTGAGTCTGTGCCAAAAATGTCACAAAAAAATATTCAAGCAATTATGCCAAATGTAATGCCATATATAATGTCTTATCTAGCTTATGCTTTCCTCTTTTGTTGTGTCTAAATTTGCTTATAGTTTTGGTTCTAATCACGCTTTCAAATTTGCTTCTTGTTATGGTTACATTTTTTCTTCTATTATAATTGCTTTGGCATCTCGTTTTGCTTGTAGTTTTGGCTTATGTTTTGCTTTTACTTTGACTTCTCATTTTGTTTTTGCATTGAATTCCTTTTTGCTTCTACTTTGGCTTCCCATTTGGCTTCTAATTTGGCTTGTACTTTGGCTCCCCATTTTTCCTATGTTTTTGCTTCTTGTGTTGCTTCCATCTCTACTTCAATTATAACATTATTCATTGCTTTTGGTTTTACTTCAAGGTTTCCTTCTAGTTTTTCTTCCTTTATAACATCATTTGTTGCTTCTTGTTTTTCTTATTGTGTTTGTTTTGTTTTTTCTTCTCTTATAATTTCCTTGATTGCTTCCATTTTAGATTCCCATTTTGCTTCTAGTTTTTGCTTCCACTTTGACTTCTCATTTTGCTTCCACATTGACTTATCATTTTGCTTCTAGTTTTGCTTCTGCTTTGGCTTCCCATTTTTCTTATAGTTTTTCTTTTTTTTTTGGCTCCCCATTTTTCTTTTTCTTTTTGTTTCTATTTTATCTTCTTTTGTTGCTTTCTCCTTTACTTTAATTGTAGAACATCATATTTTGTAGGGTTTGCTTCTAGTTTAGCTTACTTTATAACACCATTTTTTGCTTCTAGTTTTTCTTTAAGGCTTGCTTCTAGTTTTTCTTCTTTTGTTGCTCATGGTTTTTCTTTCATCATAACACTATTTGTTACTTCCATTTATTTTTCTTGTATTGCTTCCCCTTTTACACCTATTTTGACGCCACTTGTCGCTTTTGATTTTGTTTATATCATTGCTTATGATTTTGCTCCTTTTTTGCTTCTTGTGTTGCTTCCAATTTTTCTTCTATTATGATTTTTTTTCTTGATTCTAGTATATATTTTATTTATTACATCTTTTGTTGCTTCTAAAATTGCTTCCATTATTACTCTTTTCTTTGCTACATGAATTGCTTCTATTTTTTCTTCCTAAATAACATTGGATTTTTCTTATGTTTTGGCTTCCGTTGTTGTTTCATTTTTTACTTCTAAAAATACTTCTTATTTGAATTCCATTTGTTATTAATTTTAATATGTTTTATTCCAATCATGAAACACATTTCGATATCAAGAAGGTGCACATCAACAATGTCTATAATTTAATTTGAATCTAACAACATCCTTCTTGAGTAGTAAATTAAAATCATTATATGTAAAATATTCATCAAAAAATCATCGACCACTTTCAATATATGTAAATTGACAAGCCAATACTTATAAGATAGTCATCTATAACTAAAAAAATTGAAAGTCCAATATGCTAGTAGACTAAAAACATGTCTAAATGATACATGCGCAATATTTGACATAAATCAAAATGATAAATGGAAAATAGAATAGGTTCAACCAAATTGAGATCAAGATCTATAATCAACTAAAAATGGTCATCTAGACTATTAGCCCCCTTCTCAACATTTTGGCTAATTTAATTAATCATTTACCTAGACCAAATTGCTAATAATCAATTAATTTGATTATAACCTATAGTTTGACTATGCTATCCTAAGTTCATTATCTTTTAATTAAATAAAAACACTCTTTCTTCTAACCCACTTAAAGTGCACACATAAAGTCATTTTTCTATTTTTCAAATTAAAATAAAAGGGCTCTGTGAATTTTGTCTTATATGAGAAGTCAACTTCTATTTTATTGGTTGACTTGTGTGTGCACATGGCTCACTCCTCATTTTCAAACTCCATCCTTGATCATCCATCATCTTGACTTTGATCTCTATTGTCCATATGAATTTAAAAGTAAGAGCTCCCCCCTTGTCAAAGGATCCATCCATCTTTTGAGCATTGTTATGTTGCGGGTTTTCTAATAGGTTTCTTTGGAGCTTTGTGGAGAAATTTTAATTCCTTGTCTCATTCTATTATCATCATTCCATACTATTAGAAGCATCTTGCATGATATTTTAGTTCTTTTTGCAATAATCTAAGATCACATAGCATAACTAGGCTAGTTTGTAACACTTTCATTCTTATCACTATAGCTGCATTTTGCATTTCATCTTAGCTTACTTCATACTTGCATTGCATCCTTAAGGAACTCCTGTGGACATTTTCTTTCTTGCATCTTGTCTTTGGAACCTCCTATTGCATGGTTTACTAGCAAGAAGAGTATCTCTAAGGCTCAGCTGAGAGCCTTCATATGCTTGAAACGTACTCTTTTGCACTCTATGGATAAGGAGCTCTAAGTCGACATCCAAGCATTTCAAACTCATGGAATCACTTGGATAGAAGGGTTTAGAGTGTGACACCTTTTCAGTGTACATTTTTTCACCCACCTTGGGGCAGAACACTTGGTTTTGTCTTTTATCTCACTATTTTTCTTACATTTTCTGCATGTTGTCTACACTTTTTTTTTTTTTTTACAGTCATAACTTTCGGGTGATATTTTGCCAGTTTTGTATGATGTTTCTTATAACTATTGTAAAGTTTTTGCAAATTCCTTGGACTGAATATAGATTAAATTTTTCCCTCTCTATCTTCTTAGATCTTGTTGTGATTAATTTCAGATCATTGCCTTTAACTGGATTAGAAATGTAAATCAAAATTCTATGTTTTACTTTTGCAATTCGTATGAAGGCAGTAATGACTAAGGAGTAGACTTGTATTGACCTTGTGTTTCCTAAGACTTCATCCTTACCCTCTATAAGTATAGGAGTTAAGGGACATGTCCTTAGAAAGGACATGTCTCTTCCAAAATTATTTGCCTAACCCTCTAAAAGTCGACCACTTTCTAAGGATGATTAATTTTAAATACAAACATACACAATTAAGTTTAGTTTAGTCTTAAACAAACATCCTAAGGATAGGCACCAATTTTATAAAGGAGAGAATGCAAACAACTTAGTTTTATATTTATCATGCAATCTCAGATCGAATTGATCTATTCTCAGATTAGTATGCATTAACAAGTTACAAAATTAACATTCCCTCTTAACTTGATAATCATACTGAGAGATATCATATTTAACAACATCAATAAAGATGAACAAGCAAGATTTGATACTCTATATCTATTCGAACCTCCTTAGCATGTGGTATCATAGAACACATGATACAATGTCATATTACTAGACTTGTAGTATGATGCAGGCAAGGGATGAATAACTAGGGCCAAAGGCACACCCAGCTATCCAAACCACCCTGCAAGAGTTAACACAACAGAAGCAAACACGAGGAACAGTGCCAAGGAAAGAGAGAACAAGGATATATTTATTGATTCATCAAAGATTTAGCATACATGCCCAGTTGTAAGGCCTTCTGGGTTACGACCAATTACAAATGTACAACTTCCAGATCTCCAAATCAACTTTTTAAATCCACATATCTCTTTTCTTTTGAACTCTCCCTAAAAATTTTCCCTAACCCTAAACCTAAACACCCTACTTATACTTGCCAAAATGGCTTACGAATAATTCTAGAACATAGAGAAACCACAAGTCGGCCCTCATCAAATATAATTAACTATACCAAAATTAAATGTGAGCAAAGTCGGCCAAATTGGAACTAGGCAGAATGAACTAATGTGCAGGATTACAAAGAAACCCAGGATGCTCCTACATTAGAAAACTAGGGTTGGAAAAAAAATGATTCTCCTGAACCATGCAAGTGTCACACCCTGAGCTAAATCCAACTCAGACTAAGAAATCCATGTAGCATCTTCAACTGGTCTATTCTTCCACTTCACCAAATATTCATAGTAATCTTTTCCTCCTGTGCTCTTACCAACTCTTTGATCCAATATCTGTTCAACCTCTTCGATTTGCTTCTTAGGATAATCATCAAGTACAATAATTTCATCCTCTGACTCATGATACTTATACAAATCAGCAATATTGAATATAGGAGATATATCCATGTCATCAGGTAACTCAACTTCATAAGCATTACCACTATCAAACTTCTTCAAGATCTTACAAGGTCCAAATTTCTTCATCTTCAACTTACTGTATGTTCTAGCTGGGAATCTTCCTTTCCTTAGATGAACCATCACCTCATCACCAAACTGAAAATCATGGTGTCTTCTAGACTGATTAGCATTCTCTTTATACTTCTGATTACTTTGTTCCAATCTCAACTTCACTTCCTTATGCAAAGACTCCATAAAATCAGCAAAATTTTCTCCTGCAACGCTTCTCTTTTCTTCACCAACAACATCTCTCAAATCTGATATGCCTCTAGGATGCATTCCAGTAACAATCTCAAAAGGTGTCTTCCTTGTACTCCTATTCACATAATTGTTATATGCAAATTCAGCTTGTGCCAATACCATCTCCCAATTACTTGGCTTATTCCCAACCAAACATCTTAGCAAATTACCCAAGCTTCTATTCACAACCTCTGCATGTCCATCTGTTTGTGGATGGAATGTAGAACTAAACTTCAACTCAGTACCCATCTTCTTCCATAAAGTCTTCCAAAAATATCCAACAAACTTACTGTCTCTTTCAGAAATAATACTTCTTGGTAATCCATGCAATCTCACAATCTCTTTAAAAAAAAGTTCAGCAACATGCTCAACATCTGATGTCTTCTTACATGGTATAAAATGAGCCATCTTAGAAAATTTGTCCACTACCACAAATATGGAATCATACCCTTTCATTGTCTTAGGCAATCCAAGAACAAAATCCATACTAATGTCAGTCCAAGGTTTCTCAAGAACAATAATAGGTGTATACAAACTAGTATTTTGACTCACTCCTTTTGCAACTTGACAAACTCCACAGCTCTTTACAAATTTTTCTTTAAAAAAAAGTTCAGCAACATGCTCAGCATCTGATGTCTTCTTACATGGTATAAAATGAGCCATCTTAGAAAATCTCTCCACTACCACAAATATGGAATCATACCCTTTCATTGTCTTAGGCAATCCAAGAACAAAATCCATACTAATGTTAGTCCAAGGTTTCTCAAGAACAGTAATAGGTGTATAAAAACTAGTATTTTGACTCACTCCTTTTGCAACTTGACAAACTCCACAACTCTTTACAAATTTTTGAACATCCTTATACATTTGTGGCCAATAATATTTTTCTTTCAACAAACCCAATGTCTTATCAATTCCAAAATGTCCAGCTAATCCACCACTATGCTTTTCCTTAATTAGATTCAACCTCATAGAACTTCTAATAATACACAACTGAATGTCTTTGAACAACATACCTTCTTGAATGAAATACTCATCATACTTACTTATGTGATCTGTCAGATTTGGTGCTCTGCACTCTCTCCGTGCTTCAGAAAAATCAGGATCAACATCATATAACTCTTTCATCTCATCAAACCCAAGAACTTCAACCTTCATTTCAGTCAACAAAGAACATCTTCTACTCAATGCATCAGCAACTTTGTTAGTAACTCCATTCTTATGCTTAATCACAAATGTAAAACTTTGCAAATATTCAACCCACTTCATATGTCTTTGATTCAATTTATGTTGACTTCCCAAGTATTGTAAAGCTTTATGATCAATATGCAACACAAACTCCTTAGGCATCAAGTAATGTCTCCACTTCTTCAATGCTTGAACAATAGCATAAAACTCTTGATCATACACAGAATATTTCCTTCTAGCATCATTCAACTTTTCACTAAAGAAAGCAACAGGCTTACCTTCTTGACTTAATACAACTCCTATTGCATTACCACTTGCATCACATTCAATTTGAAATACTTTGTTGAAATCAGACAAAGCCAATACTGGTAATTCTGCAACTTTTTGTTTTACAGTCTCAAAACTCTTATCAGCTCCATGTGTCCACTTGAATTCCTTTTTATCTCCCCTCATTGTCTCAGTCAGAGCATTGCAAACAACACTGAAATTCTTTATAAACTTTCTATAAAAACTAGCTAAACCATGAAATGATCTTACCTCACTCACATTCTCAGGTGTAGGCCATTCCAAAATTGCTTTAACCTTCTCAGGATCCATCTTTAAACCATCAGCTGAAATCACAAATCCCGAATACACAATCTCCTCTTGCATAAAAGAACACTTTTTCAGAGTAATTAGCAACTTTTCCTATTTCAACCTCTGCAATACTTGTCTAATATGCTCAAGATGTTCTTCCTTAGTCTTACTGAATATCAAAATATCATCCAAATAAACAATCACAAACTTACCCAAAAATCTTTTTCAGAACTTCATTCATTAACCTCATGAAAGTACTAGGTGCATTAGTCAAACCAGAAGGCATAACCAACCATTCATACAAACCATCTTTTGTCTTGAAAGCAGTCTTCCATTCATCACCTTCTCTGATTCTGATATGATGATAGCCACTCTTCAAATCAATCTTGGTAAAATGCTTTGCTCCACTTAAACAATCCATTATGTCATCCATCCTTGGCATAGGAAACCTATATTTCACTGTTATCTTGTTAATGGCTCTGGAATCAGTACACATTCTCCATTCTCCATTATTTTTAGGTGCTAATATAGTAGGTACAACACATGGACTCAACTTTCTCTGATCAAACCTTTCTACAACAACTCATGCACTTGTCTGTTAAGTTCTTCATTCTCTATAGGTGTCAATCTATATGGTGCTTTGTTTGGCAAACTTGCTCCAAGAATCAAATCCATACAATGACTTATCCTTCTTACTGGAGGTAATCCATCAAGAAGATCATTAGCAATAATGTCTTTATATTCATTGAGTAATTCTGCAATTTCTTCTGGCACTTGGTCAATACTACCATCTGTCACTCGGTCACCACTATTTGGCACTTGGTTAGCATTATTCTCTTGCACTTGGCCTTCATTGACAAAACTTGGTTTTCTTGAAATTATGACAAAACAAACCTGATTCTTCTTCACTTCCTTTTCAAATTGTTTCCCATTAACCATACAAATCTTTATAGTAGTACAATTAACCTCATCTAGAACTTCAATCAAAGGCAACAATGTTTGTTTCTTCCCATTCACCCAAAGAGTATATTGATTCAATCTTCCATCATGTACAACATGTCTATCATATTGCCAAGGTCTACCCAACAAAATATGACAACAATCCATGGGCATAATATCACACAAAACTTCATCAACATAATGTCCAATTTTAAATTTCACAAGGCATTGCTCACTTACCAATATCTTATGCTCATCTTTGATCCATGAAACATGATAAGGTTTGGGATGTTTCAGCCTCTCTAACTACAACTTGGTAACCAGCTCTTTTGATGCCAGATTTGTAGAACTCCCATTGTCAATGATCACTTTGCAGCATTTTCCAGCCATCTTACATCTTGTCTTGAAAAGACTTCTCCTTAAAACAGGTTCCTCGTCACTTCTTTTATTACATAAGGTTCTTCTCACAATCAAATTTTCTCCAACTTCAGGTCCACTTGGTGAACTTTCAATGTCTTCTTGAATCACATCATTTCTATTATTCTGTCCACTTTCAGAGGATCTACATTCAAAAGATCTATGCCCTTCTTTGCCACATCTAAAACAATTACCATGAAATCCACTTCTAGAATAGGAATTACCTCTTCCCCGGTAAGAATTAGTGCCTCCTTGGTAAGAATTACCACCTTTCCATTTAGTCTTGCCTTTATCATCACTCTTCCATTCAGATTTGCCTTTATCTTGCATAGAATTGTCAGATCTACTACTTTCTTCATAAGATCTACCTCTACCTCTTTGGAATCTACCACCTCTACCTCTTTGTCTTTGTTCATGCTTCTTTGTCAAGATCTCCTCAACCTTCAAGGCATGCTGGTATGCTTCTTCTACACTTTCCAACTTCACAAAACTTATCTCATCTTGTATTCTAGATCTCAATCCATTAATGTACCTTGTAATTTTCTTAACATCATCATCCACATGTCCAGATTTGATGTCCAATCTATAGAATTCCTCGATATATTCTTTCACAGTCATGTCCCTTTGTTTGAAATTTTGCATCTTTCTCAATAAGCTAACTTGGTAATCAGTAGGAAGGAATTTGTTCTTTACCTTGTTCACCATCTTTGGCCAAGTTCTTATCTTCTCCTTTCCTCTCCTTTTTCTATCAGTTTTCAAGTGCTCCCACCGTAATGATGCATGACCTTTCAGCCTAGTAACTGCAATCTTCACCTTTCTGTTATCAGGAGTGTTTTCATACTCAAAGAGCTTCTCCATATCAGAGATCCAATCCAGCATAGTATTTGTACGAATTTCCCATCATAAGGAACAACTTCTACAATAGGCTTTGAATTTGCCCTAGACAATAATCACAACAATCTTTCCTCATCTTGATCTTCTTCAGGTTCTGGATTATGGTTTGGTGCATCTACTTCATCATCACTTACATCTTCAAGATGCGCTCCTCTCCTCTGGGCTGTCTCCACAGCATCTAATCTAGTTGCAATTTGTCTTAACTGATCCAATATAGTGTTATCAACATTATTTCCTCTACCATGAACCATCTTTACAAATCAAGTTCTTGCAAGATCGTAACCCTTTGCAAGGTATAGGTCAAATCCACAGATCTACCACCCTACAACCATATGCAAATCAGGGTTCTACACGATCCAATCTCCACAAGGGTGAACTTCAGGCTCTGATACCAACTGATGCAGGCAAGGGATGAATAACTAGGGCCAAAGGCACACCCAGCTATCCAAAACACCCTACAAGATTTAACACAACAAAGGCAAACATGAGGAACAGTGCCAAGGAAAGAGAGAACAAGGATATATTTATTGATTCATCAAATATTCAGCATACATGCCCAGCTGTAAGGCCTTCTGGGTTACGATCAATTACAAATGTACAACTTCCAGATCTCCAAATCAGCGTTTTAAATCCACATATCTCTTTTCTTTTGAACTCTCCCCAAAAATCTGCCCTAACCCTAAACCTAAACACCCTACTTATACTTGCCAAAATGGCTTTTGGATAATTCTAGAACATAGAGAAACCACAAGTCGGCCCTCATCAAATATAATTAACTATACCAAAATTAAATGTGAGCAAAGTCGGCCAAATTGGAACTAGGCAGAATGAACTAATGTGCAGGATTACAAAGAAACCCAGGATGCTCCTGCATTAGAGTATGACAAATCACTACTATTGGTGATAATAGTATTGCAAAGAATACAATGTATAGGATAAATCTAAAGAGTAATATAATTTCTTCATTTATCCAAGTTGTAACTCATAGATACTGGTATTTCTATATTATAACATGATCCTGAGTTTAAGACCCACCTGAATACAAGATAAACCCTAAGAATTATAAAATTCTTCCTTTATCCAAATTGTGACTCATTGACAAAGCAATGTCAACATCACAATATGATCTTAAACTCATCTAGATCTTACAGTAGAACTCTACTATTTAGCACATTATCTAAGAGATCATCATCTCTCATAATGTATTTTATACAAGTATTCATTATCTCAGAGATCGTCACCTCTTAAATAATAAATACAAATGGTGGAGCCCATAACAGTCAATAGCCTAACAAAATAAAATTATTTTATTAATAATTTAAAGAGTACAAATGTTTTACAACTCAACCATACCAAGTCTCCTCCTAAAGTGTTCTATCTTCACTCTAGATAGAGGTTTGATGAGTATATATGTTGTCTAATCTATAATGCAAATGTATTCTAATTTTACAGAATTCTTATCTACCATATCTCTTACATAATGGTAAGGAATTTCAATATGCTTGAACTTGTCATGAAAAATTGGATTCACTAAAAACTTGATGGAACTCTGATTATCACAATGAATAATCATAGGATTCATGGCTTGCCTAAATAATCCCATAAGTAACTTCCTTAGCCAGACTGCTTCTCGAGAGGCCATCACTACTGCAATGCATTCGGCTTCTATGGAGCTTTGAGCTATTGAAGATTATTTTCTTCATATCCAAGATGTCATCGCTATCCTAAACTGAAACAACATCTTGAAGTACTTTTTTTGTCTTTAACACTTCCAACCCAATTTGAGTCTGTGAATCCATGCAAATCTAGATCAACTTTCTCATATATGAATCCAAGGTTAAGAGTTCCTTGTAAGTATCTCATAACATGTTAAACTGCAACTAGGTGAATCTCCTTTGGCTCACACATAAACTGGCTTAAAGCATTAACAACATAGCAAATATCCAATCTTGTATTTACTATGTACATAAGGGACCCAATCATGTGCCTGTAGAGAGTAAAATATATGAAAGGTTATTCTACTATTGCTTCCTTAAGTTTATGTAGATTAGTCTCCATTGGAGAAGACATAGTCTTGCAATTCCACATTACAAATCTCTTCAAAATGTATGATGTATACTTCCCTTCATTAAGTATGATACTGTTAGAATTTTTTCATACTTCCAGTCCTAGGAAGTAATGAAGGAGTCCCAAATCTTTCATCTTGAATTCTCTAGTTATATCTTTCTTGCATTGATCTATGAGATGATCATCACCTATTATTAGTAAATCATCAACATTTAGTATTAGAATTACCATATCATCTTTATCTCTTTTATAATATAAATTTGGATCGACTTCATTTTTGGAGAATCCTAAGCCAGTGAGATACTTATCAATTCTTTCATAACAGGTCTTAGGAGCCTATTTAAGCCCATAGAGAGCTTTCTTGAGCTTGCAAACAAAAGCATTAGGATCATGAGTTTCAAATCCTTTAGGTTGCTCAAGATATACTTCTTATGTAATCTTTCCATCTAGGAATGTTATTTTTACATCCATCTGATGTACTTTCCATCCTTTTGATGCTACAATTGCTAAGACTACTCTTATAGAGGTATATCTGGTAACAAGATCAAAGGTTTCTTCATAATCAATCCTTTCCTTCTAATAAAATCCTTTGGCTACAAATCTAGCTTTATACTTTTCAATGCTACCGTTAGCAGCATGCTTTATTTTAAATATCCGCTTGGAAGAAACAATAGATTTTCCTTTAGGTCTTGGAACAATTTCCCAAACATCATTCTTCATAAGAGATTGGTATTCTTCTATCATAGCTTCTCTCTAAGCTATATGTTTAATAGCATTAGAAGGATTGGTTGGTTCTGTTTTGGATAAATCACTCATGTTTGCTATATAACTATAAAATCTTTTAGGTCTTTTTCTTTCTCTGACTGTTTCGAAAGGTGTAGCAAAGTTGTGTGCTTCTTCTAATGTTTTAATGGCCCAAAGTGGTCTTTTCTTTGAATTTTGAGTTTCTTCAAGATTTAGATTTTGAATTTCATCTTCAATTTCTTCTAAGTTCTCCCTCTGGGACCCAGATTCACTATTTCTTTCAGAACTAGGTAAAGGAGAAGGTTCTTCAGAACTTAGGGCTCTTTTGAATGCTAGATCATTTTCAAAAATTACATCCCTATTAAGTTCAATACTTTTCTGTCAAGGTTTGAAAATCCTATATGCCCTAGATGTTTCACTATACCCTACAAAAATAACTTTCCTCCTAAAGGGTTCTAACTTGGTTCTTTTTATCTCTAAGGCAAGAATGCGGGCCTCTATTTTGAATATAAACAACAATACAAGAGGCTTCTGCCCAAAGGTAATATTCTAGATTTTGATCAAAAGTCATAGCTCTAGCAACTTCTATAATTGTTCTATTCTTTCTTTCTGCTATCTTGTTTTTTTATGGATTACAAGGAATGGTGTGCTCCCTTTTAATCCTTGATCCTTTACAAAACCTTTTAAATAGGTCTGAGGTATATTCCCCTCTATTATTAGTTCTAGGGGTTTTAATTTTGTGTCCTAAAAGGTTTTTAGTTAATGTTTTAAATTATTTTAGGATTTATTCTAATTCTTTGCATTTTAAGAAGTAAATCCATGTTTTCCTAGAGAAGTCATCTATAAACAAAATATAATACCAGAATCCTCCAAGAGAAGGAATAGACATAGGTCCACATAAGTCCAAATGAATTAATTCCAAAATATCATTTTTTTTCCTAGTGCTATCATGAAATGGACTTCTGGTGTTCTTACTTAGAGCGCACCCTTTACATATGCTTGAGTGGTCTTCATTTAGTTTAGATAATCTAATAACCATCTTCTCCATAGTTGATAAGGTTTTCAAATTTAGATGCCCTAATCTTCTATGCCATATTTCATTTGTCTATAGCTTCATGAACTAAGTCTTGAATAGGTCGACTAGATTTTGTATTCAATTCATACAAATATCCTTTTCTCTGACCAATCAACTTTGCTTTCTTGATTGAGGAGTTCTTCACCCAAGTTAATACTTTGTCATCCACGAATGTAACATTATGCCCATCATCTTCAAGTGTTGTAATTGAGATTGGATTTATTTTAACTCCAGGTACGTAGAGTGCACCTTTGAGAAGAAGAGTATTTCCTGATTTTAGTTTCAAGGTGCAATTTCCAATTCCTTCAATGGAATGTGTTGAATTATCACCAATGGTAACTTCATCATTAACCTTTTGTGATAAAGAGTCTAGTGTTTCTTTGTATCCTGATATATGTCTAGAAGATCCACTATCAATTACCCATGCTTTACTTGAAATTTCATTTGATAGTGAGGAGTACATTACATGATTCTTAGGATCATAAGTATCTTCTTCCCTAGTAACATTTGTACAATTTTCTTGTTGCTTTAGAATTTTTAGGATAATTAGATCTTTAGTGTCCAAATTTTTCACATTTGAAACACTTTATTTTAGATAGATCTCTTGGGTTTTCAATTCTTTTGATTTCCCTTTTTCTTCTTGAAATGCTTCTTCTTTCCCTTATAGGAGTTTGTATTAAGAACATGAAGTTCTTCAACTTCTATTTTCAATTTCCCTCCTTTCTTTAGTTCTCTAGATTCTTCTTGAAGACAATTTTTCTCAAGTCTATTGAAGTCAGGAAGATTATCTTTGGCAATTATTCCTTGTGCAAAAATCTCCCATGAATTTGGTAATCCATCTATAGCCATTAGTGTTAATTTTGTGTCACTAATAATGGTTTCTATACTTGATAGTTCATCTCTAATGCCAACAACCCTTAGGAAGTAAGAACTCATTGATTCTCCTTTCTTTATTTGAATGTGATTTAGTTGCCTTTTTAGTGCTAGAACCCTAGTTGCATTGTTGACCTCATATGAATTTTGTAATGCTTTCATCATATCAAATGCAGTTTGATGTTTTGTAAGCATGAGTACAATAGCATTTTTTACTCCATCTAAAATGATTTGACTGGCTTTTCTATTTCCTCTGCTCCAGATAGATTTATGAGGTTCAACTAGAGGTTGTTTGAATGCTCCATCAACAAATTGTCTTACATCATTCTCTTCAAGAATCATCATGATTCTAAATTTCTAGGCATCAAAGTGTCCTTTCCCATCAAACCTATCCTTGGGTCTGATTGTGTATGCCATTAAAGATAGAAAATAGTTGGTAGATATATATGAAGTTTGATAACAAAATTTTGTAGAGCCTAGGTTTGACTACTAGAGCTCTGATACCATGTAAAGTTTCTACAAATTTCTTGGATTGAATATAGATTAAATTTTGCACTCTCTATCTTCTTAGATCTTGTTGTGAGTAATTTCAGATCATTGCCTTTAACTAGATTAGAAATGTAAATCAGAATTCTATGTTTTACTTTTGCAATTTGGATGAAGGTAGTAATGACTAAGGAGTAGACTTATATTGATCTTGTGTGTCCTTAGATTTCATCCTTACCCTCTATAACTATAGGAGTCAAGGGATAGGTCCTTAGAAAGGACATGTCTCTTCCAAAATTATTTGCCTAACCGTTTAGAAGTTGGCCACTTTCTAAGGATGATTAAGTTTAATCACAAACATGCACAATTAAGTTTAGTTTAGTCTTAAACAAATATCCTAAGGATAGGCACCGATTTTTTAAAGCAGATAATGCAAACAACTTAGTCCTATATTTATCATGCAATCTTAGATTGAATTGATCTGTTCTCATATTAGTATGCATTAACAAGTTACATAATTAACAACTGTAGTGCGATACTTTTCTAGTAAAAGTGTCGCACAATAGTATTGAACTCTGTCTATCCTCTATAGCATGTTTTGTCACCCATCTTAAGTAGAAATATCACATGGAAGAAATTTGTCACACACATATATTGATAAGTATCACACAACTGACTTCCATCAAAAACTATTGCCTAGTCTAAACTAGCTTGTTGATTGAGTGACTAAATCAATTTCTCAGTTGTACTTGTTTTTTGCTAGATTTCTACAAGTCCGTAGTGGTTTTACAGAGGTCTATTTGTAGATTACATGTCATTTTGAAGCTAACTTGTGGGGCTAACAATTGTGTTTGTAGGTTGTTACCTTGAGATGTTCACCTAATCGCCTTAGATCTATAGTTTCTAGAGTAAAAATGCATCTTCCCTTACATATCTAAAGGCAAGTTTTTCATCACTCATTTCACATTTTATCATAGGCCTTTTTAATTTTTCAATTCAGCTAATTGGATATAATTTTGCACCTAAACCTATATTATACTTGTCATGAAACCAATTAGTTCAATTTTAAATTTAAATTGCATATCTTTAATGAATTTACATTGCATAAAAGAGAAATTTCTTGCATAGTTCCTTGATATAATTTGGATTTGGTATTGACATCCCTTCATCTATTTAAATTTTTTCTAATCTAATTTGGGTTAAATTGAGAGTTATGTTTGGAAGTCCATCTCTCTCTCTCTCTCTCTCTCTCTCTCTCTCTCTCTCTCTCTCTCTCTTGTATTTAATGTTTAATATGTGGGAAGTGTTCTATTAATTAATTTACCTTGAATAGTTTATATCATTAACATTAGACCATCACAATTTTTAACAAAATAATATTAATTAACTTCAATAACACAACATTTAAAGGTTTAGATAAGATAATTATTTATGATCAAGATGATACACAAAGGAAAAAGTAGTTGTAACTTTCAATGTGGTAGTAACTTGATCACCTATTGTGTTTGTTCTCTTATCAATTTTGATGTAATTGTTAGACTTAGAAAACTTATTTTGATGAACAATGTTGTCACTCTCATCAATAGTAACAAGATCCATTAGAGTGATACTCTCAAGATGGCTCACACTAATACATTTTATATCAATTTTTGATGACCATTTGTTGCTCCTATCAAAAAAATTTCATTGGACACTGGATGAAATTGGTCATACTTGAATTGGCGTCAAAATTTTTGATGTTGTTAGTCTTTGTTGGACACCTGACACTATTTTCTATTGGAAGACTACAGGGAATTCAAAGGCTATGAGATCAACTTGACCAACAACTCTATCGTCGTAGGTATATTCTTATCAGAATATATATTATATTTGTTGGTAAGTCAACGGAATATAGGGCATCATTATCAGAATGAACATCATAGATTGTTGCATTAGCATTGTATAAGTTCCAATGACCTGTGTGTAGTATGATTTTGTTAAGTAAATGATTGATGAATTAAAAATCTTCATGTTGTTAGTTTGTGGTGACTGATAAGGGAAGTACTATAAATACTCCATAATTCTTGATGGGGTACTATACAAATATTTTTTGGGGCTATTTTATCTGCACTTTTTGGGCCAACATGTTGTAACTAGTTTTTAACACTAAAGCGACAAAAATTCTTGTAAATAATGGCTTAGGGTTAGGTTTATTTTTAATAAGGTGTGATGCAATAGTTGCTTCTTGTAGCGGTATTAAGTTGTAAGGGATTACAATTTGTAATAAGGTTGTAATCAGTAGATAATAGAATATTGGACTCGATGTTGGTGAATGTAGCATAAGGAATGGGTGAACTGCATTAAATATTTGTGTCTTTAGTTCTCTTATGTATGCATTATACTTTTTATTTATGTCTCATTAAATATAACAAGTGGTATCAGAGCCTAGTTGTTTCAATTATCCTTTGTAGGAAAGTCTCACGATTGAGTGAGAGTGATGGAAGATGAGGGAAAGTTGTAGGTTGATAAGTTTAATGGGCATAACTTCCAGTTATATAAAATACAAATGGAGGACTATCTTTAGCAGAAGGATTTATGGTGGCTGTTGGAAGGAAAAACCAAGAAATCAACTGCTATGACAAAATGAGGAGTGAAATATTTTGGATAGAAAGGCACTTGGAAGTATTCTCTTATGCCTGACACAATTGATGGCATTTGATATTACAAAAGAAAAGACGATGAAATAGTTGATGTAAACCCTAGCAAGGTTGTATGAAATGCCCTCCTCTTTAAACAAGGTATTTCTCATGAATCATTTGTTTAATATGAAGATGGATCTATTGTAGAACATTTAAATGATTTTAATATGGTCACTTTTTAGTTATCTTCTATAAGTGTTAATTTTAATGAAGAAATTAGGGCTCTCTTGATTTTGTGTCCTTTGCTTGAAAGTTGGAATGGTTGTGAGTAATTTTGTTTCTGGATCTAATACCCTAAAATTTGATGATATAATTGGTGTTATTATGAGTGAGGAAGCTCATAGAAAAAGCTTAGGTGAATCTATATCAGGAGGTTTTTTTAATACACAAAGTAGAGGGAAAAAGATTGAGAGTGGAATTAATTCTCAAAATTATGGAAAATCAAGAGAAAAATCAAAGGGGAAGAGGTCTTAATCAAGATGACCAATAGATTGTTGGTACTGTGGAAAACCAAGGCATACGAAGAAAGATTGTTGGACTTGAAAGAATAATGAAGAAGACAAACAAGAAGGAAACAAGGAGGAAAATTTGGTAAGTAATAAATTCAAAGAGGATACTTTTCTTCTTTCTTTAGAAAGTGTTGATGATTCAAGGGATTTAGATTCAGAGGCTTCATTTCATGTTATTCCTCTTAGAGATTATTTTCTTGATTATGTCTAAGGGGATTTTGGGCTTGTTTATTTGGGAAATAATGAACCTTGTGAGATTGTTTGAAAGAGAAAAGTCAAGATTAAGTTGTAGAATGGGAATCAATGACCACTACAAGAGCTAAGACATGTTCCAAGGCTAAGTAGGAATTTAATTTTAGTAGCAAAACTAGGTGATGAGGGTTGCACAATTACTTTTAATGATAAAAATTGGAAGGTTTTGAAAGGTTCTCTTGTAGTAGAAAAGGGTGTGAAAGTAGGCACCTTGTATCTTTGTACAGGTCATACCATTCCTTCTACTTCAATTATTTCAAAGAAAAATGAATGCTTAAGAACACTTGTTGTAGTTGAGCAAGGAGAATAAATAGTTGTTGTAGATTTTGATACAACACTATGGCATAACAAACTTAGGCACATGAGTGAGAAAGGTATGAACATACTTTATTCAAAGAAAGTTTTATCAGGTCTAAAGTGTCAATATGGATTCATTTGAAAGTTGTGTGTATGAAAAAAAAAAGTGAGTGAGTTCTATGAAGAGTGAGAAGGGAGGAAAAAATGAGAAATTAGAGCTTGTTCATACAAATGTATGGGGAATTGCTCAGGTATATTCTCTTGGTGGATCTCATTATTATGTTACATCCGTTGATGATGCAACTAGATGATGGGGACACAACCCAAGCATAGAATGGACACAACAGGAAAGGAAAATTTTTATTAACTGTAAAAATATGCTAGTACACTTAGTGCAGAGAAACAGACTCCAAAACATGCCCTATGGGCTTACAATAGCATAAATCTGGAGATAAATTCTTCTCCCAGTACCTTCTCTCAAACTCCACTCTGAACTGCCTTTTACAATGCCAGAAATGTTCTTAAATAGACCCCAGAGGGTTAAGGATTAGGAATACATTAGAAAGTGTTAGTTGGCATCCACCAACCAAATAGAAGGCTCCAGAATTTGCATTAGAAGTTGGCACAAAATTAGAAGAATCCAAAAATGGTAATCGAACTTTCGGGAGGCATAACTTTTGAACCGTAGCTCCGATTGACGAACCGTTTACATTTTCGAAAAGCTCTTGAAGCGCTCTATAGCCCTATGGACCAGCTTTTCTCATCCCCCATTTTTTGGCCCTATTTGAGGTCATTTAGTGCCCCTAGCTTGAATTTGAAGCATTCTTAGGAGGTCTCCAGAAATTGAAACTACGATAACTTTCAAATCGTGGGGCCTTTTGACCTGATTCTTTTTTTGGAATGCTCTAAATTACAATTACATTCATCCGACCAATTTACACCCTCTAATTTACCAAAATTATGGCTCAATTATATACTCCTATTTTTTTGGCATTTACACGTATCCCAAGGTGTTCAAATACTCTAACCTAGAACACTGATAGTGGAACTGTGAGAGTTGGAACCTTTATTTGACCCAAATGGGTATCCAGAAATGAAAACACATGAAACAGAAACTAAGTCTAAGTATATATTTTTTGGGTGACACAGGATTGCCCTTATACCTCTGGATGCTCCTGCATCAGACACCTAGGGTAGATTGAAAAGTGACCCTATCACTTTATGAATGGTAGAGGAAATCCCAAATGGGAAACCTCAGCTGCTGATATCCAAGTTGAGTCCTCTATCGTCCATCCTTTCCACTTGACCAAATACTCTTCATACTGCCTATTTCTGGTACTCCTACCCACATGACTATCTAGAATCTCCTCTATCTACTCCTTCTTAGAAGTAGGAATTGGACATGGCTCTAACATCAGCTCCTCATCTGCACCATCATCATGATACTCTGTTAAGTCTGCAATGTTGAAAATAGGAGAAATGTGAATTCCATCTGGCAACTCTACTTCATATGCATTTCCTGAGTCATGTTTCTTCAAAATTTTGCATGGGAAAAATTTCTTCATCTTCAGCTTGTTGTAAGTACCAGCTGAAAATCTTTCTTTTCTTAAGTGTACCATGACTAGATCCCCTACTTGGAATTCTTTATGTCTTCTCCTTTGATCAGCCCTAGCTTTATACTGTTGATTCATCTTGGTGATGTGTGCATGGACCTCCTCATGTAGATGCTTGATATGTTTAGCAAATTCTTCAGCTTCAGCACTTGTCCTCTCCCCTTGCTCTATCTTCCTCAATTTTGGTGTAGTCCTTGGGCTACTTCCATATGCAATTTGGAATGGTGATCTACTAGTACTCATGTTTATAGAGTTATTGTAAGCAAACTCTGCTTGTGGTAGAATCAAATCCCACCCCTTGGACTTATCCCCAACTAAACATCTCAAAAAATTGCCCAGACTTCTATTTACCACTTCTATTTGGCCATCAGTCTGCAGGTGATGTGTGGAACTGAATTTCAAGTCTGTTCTCAACTTCTTCCACAATGTTCTCTAGAAATACCCCACAAATTTAGTATCTTTGTCAGAAACTATACTCCTTGGGAGACCATGTAGTCTTACCACCTCTCTGAAAAAGAAGTCTGCAATATGGATAACATCATGAGTTTTGTGGCATGGAATGAAATGTGCCATTTTGGAGAACCTATCAACCACCACAAATACTGAGTCATTACCCCTTTGTGTCCTCGGCAATCCAAGAACAAAATCCATACTTATGTCCTCCCATGGCTTTGATGGAATAGGCAATGGTTGATATAGTCCAGTATTGTGACTAAATCCCTTGGCCACTTGACAAACCTGGCAATTCTGTAAAAACTTCTTCACATCCTGTGACATTTGAGGCCAAAAATAATGTTCTTTGAGAATGGCAATGGTCTTATCTCGACCAAAATGTCCTGCCATCCCTCCACTGTGTTTCTCCTTAATCAGATTTTCCCTCATGGAACTCCTTGGAATGCACAATTGACTGCCCTTGAACAACATACCATCTTGAATCAAATAGTCTAGCCACTTGGTTCTGTCTACAGCAACAGGCTCTTTACAAGCTTTCCACACTTCAGCAAAATCAAGATCCTCAGGGTATAGATTCTTGAGTTCATCAAACCCAACTACTTCAACCTGCATTACTGTAAGCAACAACTGTATCTTACTTAGTGCATCTGCAACCCTGTTAGATTTTCCACTTCTATGCTTCAACACAAATGTATAGCTCTGCAAGAACTCTACCCACTTCATATGCCTCTGATTCAATTTACCTTGGCCATTCAGGTACTGTAATGCTTGATGATCAGTATACAAAACAAATTCCTTTGGCAATAAATAATGCCTCCATTTCTTTAAGGCTTGAACTATTGCATAGAACTCTTGATCATAAACAAAATACTTCTTCGCATCACTCAATTTTTCATTGAAATATGCAATAGGCTTACCTTCTTGGCTTAATACAACCCCAATAGTGCTACCACTAGCATCACAATCCACCTGGAACACCTTTCTAAATTTTGGAAGTGCCAACACAGGCTATTCTGTCACCTTCTTCTTCAGCAATTCAAAACTTCTCGTAGCTGTCGCAGTCCATTTGAACTCTTTTCTACCCCCTCTTATTGTGTCAATCAGGGGTGCACATGTGCCACTTAAATTCTTAATGAACTTCCTGTAAAAACTAACCAGACCATGAAATGATCTTACCTCAGTAGCAGACCTTGGAGTAGGCCATTCCAAGATGGCTTTTACCTTCTCTGGATCCATTTTGAGACCTTGAGGTGATATAACAAACCCCGAGTAGACTAACTCCCTTTTTGCAAAGATACACTTCTTCAGATTAATTAACAGTTTCTCTTCCCTTAACCTTTCAAGGACACTACGAATATGCAATAAATGTTCTTCCAAAGTCTTGCTGAAAATTAAAATATCATCCAAATAGACAATAACAAATTTTCCCAAGAACTTCTTAAGTACCTCATTCATAAGCCACATGAAGGTGCTTGGGGTGTTCGTCAATCCAAAGGGCATGACTAACCACTCATAAAGACCCTCCTTGGTCTTGAAGGCTATTTTCCACTCATCTCCTTCATGTATCCGTATCTGATGATAGCCACTCTTGAGATCTATCTTTGTGAAGTGTTGAGCTCCACTCAAGTAGTCCATAAGATCATCCATTCTTGGCAAAGGAAACCGATACTTGATGGTTATCCTATTTATAGCTCGAGAGTCTGTACACATCCTCCACTCTCCATCCTTCTTTGGTGCCAGTACTACAGGTACTGCACATGGACTCAGGCTCTCCCAAATCAAGCCCTTCCTCAATAGCTCCTAAACCTATCTATTTAGCTCTTCAGTTTCAGTAGGAGTCATCCTGTGAGCAGCCTTGTTAGGAAAACTAGCTCCTAGAATTAAATCTATCTGATGATTGATTTTCCTTACCAGTGGCAATCCTTCTGGAACATTATCAGAGATGATATCTCCAAACTCACCTAGTAAATTTGAAACTTCAAGTGGTATTTCACTACCACCTTCTTTATCTTTCTTAGGAATCAAAGCATAGCACATATGTTGATGTTTCATGCCATCTAAAAACTTCCTTCCATCAACAAGACAAATCCTAGCACTGCTACATACCTTTTCGCCTTCCTTTTTCATGGGCTTCAGTTTGTGGCGAACTCCATCCTTTGTTAGAGAGGATGTGTTTGCATGACCATCATGTACTACATGCCTATCAAAATGCCACAGCCTACCCAACAATAGATGGCAAACATCCATTAGAATAACATCAGAGAGAGCTTCATCATGGTAACTCCTAATTTTGAACTTCACTAAACATTGTTCACTTACCAAGACCTTATGATCATCTTTCACCCAAGAAACTCGATAGGGCTGGGGGTGTTTCTCCCTCTTGAGCTTCAGCTTAGAGACCATCTCATCTGATACCAAGTTATCAGTGCTACCACCATCAATGATCACATCACAACATTTATCCTCACACTTGCACCTGGTACGGAATAAACTCTTCCTTTGTCCTGGTTCAATCTCACCACTTATTAGGACCCTTTCATTTACTAAAGTCTCTCCTCTTTTTGCATCCTCTGAATGTAATGATTGAGCACCCTCATCCACATGAGCAACCCTAGCTTGACCTTCAGCTCTCCTATTTGTCCTTCCTTATCGTTGAGGGCATTCAAAGGCATGATGACCTTCTTCATTGCAATGGAAAAAAGTACCATAGAAGCCTCCTCTTCCTTGTCCATGTCCTCTACCTCTTCCTCTCCAATTTCCAAAGTCTTGATTACGAGAGTGGTTGAAACCCTCTTTCCTCTGGTTCCTGCTAGTACCCACATCTTCATTTTTCTTTTGGGTTTCATTTCGGCCTCTAGATGACCTACCACTACCCCTTCCTCCTTGACCATGCCCTCTTTGTCTCCCTTCAAACCTTTTATTTAGCTTCTCTTCAACTCATAGGAAAATTGGTATACCTCCTCAATGCTGGTCATTCTTACCAAACTTAATTCCTCCTAGATCTAGGTCACAACCCACTGATATAATGAGAAACCTTCTCTTTATTTGCTTCTACATGCCCCGCTCTAATCAGAAGTCGATAAAACTCCTCTGTATATTCCTGGACTGATTTTCCTGTTTGCTTTAACCCATGCATCTTCTTAAACAAATCAAGCTCGTAGTCAACGAGAATCAACTGCTTCTTTAGTTTGTGCACCATGCGATCCCACCTTGTGATCTTCTCCTTTCCTCTTCTATTTCTTTCCAATTGAACCTCTTGCCACCAAATTTTGGCATGGCCTTTGCAAACTTAACCCTATCTGGATCCCTAATATCCTCATACTCAAAGTACTCTTCTAGTTCATTGATCCAGTCGATCAACTCATCTGGTTTTAGATTTCCTGAAAATACACCCACATCAATTGTAGGTCTTTTTCCAAACTTAGTAATGGCCCTAAAAAGCCTTTCCT
This sequence comes from Cupressus sempervirens, assembly GCA_028749045.1. NCBI lineage: Eukaryota > Viridiplantae > Streptophyta > Pinopsida > Cupressales > Cupressaceae > Cupressus > Cupressus sempervirens. Next base: position 434,229,813 of record CM053793.1, on the reverse strand, counting down.
CTGCTTGATTCAAAACTTCCCTATCAAGTTTCCCTTCTGGTCCAATTTCTTCTTCTTCATTGTCATTCTCACTTTCGTCACCTGTAGTAACATTTGTTCCTCTACGGAGCTCCTCCTGCAACGCTTGTACCTGCCTTTGGAGGGCTCTAACCTCCTCAAGATTAATAGCTCCACCCCTTCCACCACGCTCTCTTCATGGAGGCATTTTTATAACTCAAACCCACAACCGCATAGTCCTAGTGCAAACTGCCTCACAATTAGCGCTCTGTCTACACACTTATGAAAACCATCTCTGATACCACTTGATGGGGACACAAGCCAAGCACAGAATGGACACAACAAGAAAGGGAAAATTTTATTAACTATAAAAATATGCTAGTACACTTAGTGCAGAGAAACAGACTCCAAAACATGCCCTATGGGCTTACAATAGCATAAATCTGGAGATAAATTCTTCTCCCAGTACCTTCTCTCAAACTCCACTTCGAACTGCCTTTTACAATGCCAGAAATGTTCTTAAATAGACCTCGGAGGGTTAAGGATTAGGAATACATTCTAGAAAGTTCTAGTTGGCATCCACCAACCAAATAGAAGGCTCTAGAAGTTGCATTAGAAGTCGACACAAAATTAGAAGAATCTAGAAACGGTAACCGAACTTTCGAGAGGCATAACTTTTGAACCGTAGCTCTGATTGACGAAACGTTTACATTTTCGGAAAGCTCTTGAAGCACTCTATAGCCCTATGGACCAGTTTCACTCATCCCCCATTTTTTGGCCCTATTTGAGGTCATTTAATGCCCCTAGCCTGACTTTGAAGCATTCTTAGGAGGTCTTTAGAAACTGAAAAACTGCGATAACTTTCAAACCATGGGGCCTTTTGACCTGATTCTCTTTCTGGAATGATCTAAATTAAAATTACATTCATTCAGCCAATTTACACCCTCTAATTTACCAAAATCATGGCTCAATTACATACTCCTATTTTCTTGACATTTACACGTATCCCAAGGTGTTCAAATACTCTAACCCAGAACACTAAAAGTGGAACTATGAGAGTTGGAACCTTTATTTGACCCAAATGGGTATCCAGAAATGAAAGCACATGAAACAAAAACTAAGTCTAAGTACATTTTTTTTGGGTGACACTGGATTGCCCTTATACCTCTGCATGCTCCTGCATCACTAGAAAAGCATGGGTTTATTTCCTTAGATAGAAATATGATGTATTCAAACTTAAAAAAAATGGAAATGCTTGGTTAAAAATGAGATTTGTAAAAGGTTAAAATGTCTCAAATGTGATAATGGTGGTGAGTATTGCAGCAATAAATTTGAATATTGTTGCTCCACTAATGGTATTCATAGACAAAAAACTACTCCAAGGACTCAATAGGAAAATGGATTAGTTGAATGCATGGATATGACAATAATGGAGCATGAGCTTGCATTTTGGGATTCCCTTAAACATGTGGGTGGAGGTTGTCAATAATATTGTATTTTGATCAATAAATGTCCCTTTACTCCTTTGGGTTGTGGTACTCTAGAGGAAGTGTGGACTAGTAAGAAGGTGATTTATTCTTTTCTCAAAACTTTTAGTTGTGAAGCGTTGACACATATAGATTATGAAAATAGAACCAAGCTAGAAGCTAAGTCAAAGAAATGTATATTTGTTAGATATGATAATGATGAATTTGGTTACAGGCTTTAGAAAATTATAAAATTGTAAGAAGCAAAGATTTCATATTCAATGAGAAATTTTTTTACAAATATCTATTGCAACAACATGAGAAGAAAGAAAATGATTATGTAGTGCTATATGATGCTCAAAATGATGACGTTCTTGTTGGAATTATTTAGAATAACTGAGAGAGGGGTGGGGAGTGAATCAATTATCCAAGGTCTAGATGTACAAATAAAACTTTTCACAATTCAGTGAACCCATATCCATAAAACATTATCATCATGCATGCATCCATTTGATCATACAATCACTTCAACTTGTAGATTACTGCCAAATCAACTTTGTAGAAATGTAAACATGAAACATAACAGATTTAATAACACATTTGACATAATGATTTAATATGGCAATCGTATTTGAGAAAAACCACTAGTAACAAGCTACTCATTCTCACTCTTTTGAAGTGATGCCCTGTAAAAGGCCAACCCTATTAAAGGTTATAGTGCACACTGTTAAATGTGACCTGGTTAGAGGATTTCAATCACCTTGTTAGGAGTGAGTCTTATTAGAGGACTTTATATCATTCACTTGGAATGTCACCTGATTAAAGGATTTACAAATGACTATTAGGTCAACCTTAATCCAAAGGATTTACTCTAGACTGATACAATGATTAGAAAGTAATAGTAAGGCTTGATTTGATAGCAACTCACAACTCCATTTTGTAGATTATAGATCTCTATTTCAGTCCTCCATTCTACTTAGCTTTCACACACTTCAACTTTGATAGCTTGTTCACCCTTCAAGCATCCATACCATCAATCCTTCTTGCTTTGCTTTCCAATAGTAATCTCTTCTCTTAGGTCACTGAATGAAGAAATACTCTAGACTCCTTATCTTCCTTAGGTTCTCACACATGACAACCCTTGCTTCCAACCACCCATCTCTATAATTAGATCTATTGTCATTCAAGCTCCATCATCCATTTTAGGGTTAGGTTGGACTAGGTAGGATTCAATAAATCTACCCATCATTTCACTTTATTCCCTTCTATAAACTTCTCCTCCAATCCTCTTTTAGTTTTCTTCAAAATGGTTTATCTTGAATTATGTGCCACCAACTCACCAAGGTTATCTTCCACACAGTTCACACAATCCAAGAAATCAAACTTCTTGGCTTAGATTCATCAAATTCATGATCTCTCTTATAATGCTGACACTCAGCATTAACTTTGTTCTAATGCTTAGCACATACTATATTTCTTGGCATCCACTTATCAAATCACTTGACATGAACTAAAGTTTACTGGTGCTTGGCATCGAGTAAACTTTACTCAGCTAGTAGTGTATCATTTGACATACACTAGAATTTGACTTTGCTTAGCTCCAACTGATTTTCTACTTGGCACCTACTATGCAGATTGTTAATCTTGGCAGACATACTTTGTTTAACTTGTTCTTCTAAACTTAATCAATGTATCCATCCTTTGCAACCTTAAGTAGATTATCAATGCACTATAATATCACCGTCTTAACTAATCCTTGTACTCCTTTTCCATATCATAACTCAACCTTCTCTCTAGGTGCTATTGTTACATCATTTGATCAAATTCTCTTCATGAATCAAAAAAATGATAGTACTCAAATCATCTAAGCAATTGTCTTGCCAGCAAGTAGCAGGTTTGACATTAGTGAAAAAACAATTATTGAAACACATTTTCATTCTTGTGTCAATCTATTTTCAATAGTTCTGGCAGTCCCTCATCTATGCAACAACCGCAACAATAAATACCACACACCCTAGTGAATGTTAGATGATCAATAAGGCTGAGTAGACCTAAAAACATATTTTCTCCCTCTATGTATTATATTTTATTAACATATGATAGTAAACCTGAATGTTATGATGAAGCTATGTAGGTGGATAAAAAGATTCAGTGGGAGTCAGCAATGATAGAAGAAATGGACTCCTTGCTGAAAAATAAGACTTGAGATTTATGTAAGTTATCTACAATAAAAGAGCTTTATCAAATAAATGGGTTTATAGGTTAAAAGAAGAGGATGGAGGTAAGAAAATATTTAAATATAGGTTAGTTGTAAAAGGATTTGCACAGAAACAGGGCATTGATTTTGATGAGATATATTCTCTTGTTGTTAAAATAACTTCTATTCACACTATTTTAGGTATTGTGGGTACTAAAGATTTTCATTTGGAGTAGCTTGATGTTAAAATAACCTTTCTTCATGGTGATTTGGATAAAGAGGCATATATGGCACAACCATAGGGATTTGAGGTCAAAGGTAAGGAGAATTTAGTGTGCAGATAGAAGAAAAGTTTATATGGCTTAAAGTGAGCACCTTGATAATGGTATCTTAAAATTGATGGTTTTATGCATGAGTAAGGTTACACTTGATGTCATTATGACCATTATGTTTATTTTAAGAGGTTGTATAATGATAGCTACATTATTTTATGTTTATATGTTGATGTTATGCTTATAGATGGGTCTAACATGGATAAAATTTAAGGGGTTGAAATGATAGTTAGCACATTCATGTTCTATGAAGGATTTGGGGGCAACAAAAAAAAAAAACCTTAGTATGAATACTTGTGGAGATAAGAAAAATAGAAAATTGACTTTATCTCGGGCTGATTATATTGAGAAGGTGTTGTAACATTTCTCTATAGAGAATGTTAAAGCTTTCATTACACCTTTACCTAGTCATTTAAATATGACTAAGGAGATATGTTTGAAGACATAGGAAGAAGAGGAAAAAATGTCCAAGGTACCCTATGCTTCATTTGTAGGAATTTTGATGTATGTTATTGTATGTACTAGGCTAGATATTGCACATAAAATGGGAGTTTTTAGTAGGTATATGAGTCATCCTAGAATTGAGCATTGGAATGCAGTCAAATGGATTCTCATACATCTGAGAGGAACAACAAGTAATTTTTTATATTTTGGGGCTATACTATTAATTTAAAAAGCTATGTTGACTTAGATTTGGCAGGGGATCTCGATAGTAGACAAAGTACTATAGGTTATGTATTTACTATTGGTGGGGTAGCAATGAGCTGGGTTTCTCAATTATAGAAGATGAATGATTTATCCACTATAGAGGCAAAGTATATTGCTGCTACAAAGGCAACTAAGGAGATGATATTGCTTCAACTCTTCTTGGAAGAGTTGGGACACACAAAGAGGGATAATTATTTGTATGAAAATAATCAGAGTGCCATTCATCTTGCCAAGAATTCTTCTTTGCATGTGAAGACAAAATCTATTCAATTGTGGTACCATTCCATTTGATTAGCTTTGGATGATTGTTGAGTTGTTGTTTTGCATGATGCTTAATGGCAGGAATCCTTTTGAACTCCTCTCTTGAAAAGTTAATTTGGGATCAACTCCAAGGTTCCGGGTGATCTTGCGACCTACTAGAATTTGTTGAGTTGAAGACAAACATGTTTGTTCATGAGGAGGCCTTTGCTGGTTTGAACCAATTTTGGATCAAATGATCAATCTTATTTCAAAATTAACCACAAAAGAGATATGTTTTTTGGTGTTTTCTATTCTTATGATGAATGCAATCTAACAATGCAACTATATGAATTCCTAATTCAACAAGGGGTTAGTAAAGCAAATAACAAGAACTTTAAAGAAAATAACATGAAAGTAAAAATTCTAATGGACATAAGCTACAAAAAACAACATGTCTGTGAGTTAAGCTTTCAAAAAAATTGGTAGGTAACCAATGAAAATAGGGGCAACACTTCCTAGATTCCACTGATGCAACCGTCGATGGGAAACTTAATAACCATATGATGTTTCATTTTTTATCAAATCGCAAGGCCATGAAAAGTGTGCTTATGCGAGACAAAGAGTTATGCAGGTACAATTTGGTGATTTCTTCTTGAGTTAGATGCATCAGCGAAATTCATAAAACTGTAGCAAACACCAAAATTAAAAGATCGCACAACCAAAAACAAAGCAATAAATCTTTGGTTCAATCACAATTTTATGAACATAAATTCACAAAACAATGAAACATTTAGGCAAGAATCGCTACACTCCAAATGCGAGCACCAAAAGCATAATTTTATTGCAAAATAATGGTGGCCCTAATTACATATTACAATGGAGTTTATATAAGAAATTGTCTCCTCAATTTGTGTTGAGAGTGAGAGATATCTTCATGCAATAAAATGTTTTTAATTTAATAAAACAAACTAATTATATAAAAACTAAGAATCTAACTGGTGCTTAGTAGGAACCCATCCATTTTATATTCATTAATTGGATGCATAAGCCTTTGCATGTCATAGGACAAAGAATTTATGAGAGAAAATGAATATGAAAGCCTCCAATCGAAGTAGAGGTGTCTAAAAGTGTCAAAAATAGAAGTTGATCCATCACTAGGTGTTTGTCAAAGTTAAACTGCCATCAGAATGCGCTTTTTATGGATGGAAAGCTCTATTTCTGGAACTAGTTGTTAACTGTCGATGCACCTCTGGAAAAGCGTACCAAATCACTAGTGCACCTACTCAATTCTTCAAACACTTCTAGAACACTTATGAAAATGTACACCTATGGACTTGCACACCTACACACCTCTTTGAAATTTGTGCAAGGTGATCAAATCGCCAAAAAATCAAAATTCTCAGTTTTGAAAACAGTTTCTAAGTTTTGCTCAAATGGGGTTTTAGATCACTTTTGTGTACTTACTTTGATCCTTTTGATGATATATACTCTCTTTATAGCCAAAAAATTTCGTAGACCCAAACTCCTTCTACTTCTAAAATCCTAAGGCACCTGAGCCGAATCTTGTCATTAATGGTTGCATAAGATGAAGAACCTATTCTAGTTCATGTATCCAACCTTTGTATCTTTGATCTTCAGTGTAAATTGCTTGATTCTTTCTTCCCTCTGACTACCCAATCCTTCCTAATTAGAGACCAAGTGATCCAGATTATCCAAAATGATCAAATGTTTGAAACCTTTTTATACTTTTTAACAAGTTTTTCTATGTCCTTTTAATTGGCTTTTTTAGAGGTCTTCTGCTCAAAATATCAGGTTGAAACTTTCATCGGTCCCTAAAATTGGGCAGCCAAAGGCTCGCTATTTTAGGGACTAAAATTAGATCTTCAGTTCTTCCTTCCAACAGTGTAAAAGGTTTTGAATTTCGAGCTCTAAGTCAAAAGTTATGACCCCGACAAGTTAAGGATGCCTTTTTACTTGCACAAAGAAGCAAACATAAATACATTAGTCTAGAAAGCTAAAAAACTTAATTTGAACAAACCCTAGATACGAAAAAAGCACAACCCAAAAGCCTCGACTCTCAAAACTGTTAAAAAATATCAAAAAACCTATTTTCACCCCTTAAATGTAGAAAAGGGCGCACCTGGCGCATCTTAGAGGTGCACTAAGTGCACCTTAATCTTTTGGAAAAACCTTTTACATGAGGGTGCACATTAGCGCACCTCATGGGGTGCACTGATGTGCACCCTATATACACTTAATGCAATACAAAAAGGGTGTTTCTTCTTTTAAGGGTGCGCAACAACACCCCTAGTTAGATGCGTAGTTGTGCACCTTAATTGTAGTGTTTGAACACTTTTTTATCTATAGAGGTGGAGGCAAAGGGGCAGAGATGCACATCAAAGGAGCTACGCTAGTGCAAGTCGTTGAGTGAAGAAGAAGCAAACAAGTAAGTTGTCTTTCTTGAGTGCTTGGGTACACTAGCACACCTAGGGAGGTGTGCTGGTGCATCTCTCTCTTTTATTTACAAAACAAACTTCTCCCTCCAAAATTCTAATTTTCAGAAATTGGGTTTTCAAGTCGGGACTCAGACTTGATAAAAAACACTAGAAAAAGACTCAAACCCCAGACCAGGTGTTGTAACAGGCTCGCTGATGCTCTCTAATTCCTCATTCATGGCTCAAACGCTTACAATCCACAACCTACACGTCCACAATACTACTCCTAACATAGATTGGAGAATAATAATGAACATGATAGTCTTCGACTGTTATGAATGAATGATCTTTAATATCATTCAATCACTCCAACTATGAATAATCTATAGAATTTGAACTTTCTTAACTATCCAAAGAACTGATCCCCATCACTATTTGATTCCTTGTTGTTATCGGATGATAAATTAGAGCTGCCATCTTTTATGAACAAGAATCAGGTTCACCACCGAATAGTTGAGAACCTCCATTTTCTTCACCAATCTTTAACATCACACTCGACTCCTCCTTCGATTAACCAATTTCACCATCACCATGCAATTATAGAAATTGTACTTCCTCCTCTCACAATCTTCAATATTGACTTGAATGCTCACACAGAGAAATAACAAAAATAACGAAGGCAAGACTAACAAAAAGAAATTGTACATACTAAATGCCACTGCTTCATTAATGCTCACCAAGCTTTTTTAAAATGCTGGGCTCTTTGGCTGCCGCCAAAGAGCCCTTGAAAAATTTCTTTCAAGACTCTCAAAACTTTTAAAATTCCTTGCCTCTCGATTTCCTTCTTTTCCTCTCTTAACTTCAACTATCTCATTTGGTTCCCACTCTTTCTTTTTAAAGAGTTGCCAGTGGTTATACAAGATTGGTTATTAAAACCATATTTCCTATTTTAATGCATTATTGTCTCCTCATGGAGATCTCTTTCCTATTACAAAGGAAGTGCATTTATAATACATTTTAATGCTATATTTAACCACTAAAACATAATATTGCTACTTTCTAAACCATGTCTACCCCATGGTTCCCAGATTTGAAATTTCTCCAATATTGCGAATTCTTGCCATGATTGGCCATGTTCGAGGGGTCTCCCATCAAACTCCCAGACTGAAAAATTTCCTTGTCCCAAGGAAATGCGCTTGCTTCTCCTTCATCGTTTGTCACTCCTTAGCTTTCGCTGCGTCACTCTGATGACATTTTTGCATTGTCGTTGCTGTCCATCATTCTTCCTGTTGCTGCTATACGGTCATCATACCCATCGAAGATTCTGGAAGATGCTTCCCACTCTCGCTCGGTGGTTGCTTCTTGCACCTTCTACCTAGCTTCATATTGATGGAGACAACAAGAAGATCTTCACCTGAGATCTTCCCAAGAACTCTCTTCGTTCTTCCTGCAGCTTGATGGAATAATGCAACTGTTTATGCTTCTTCCCACTGCAATATCACCAGACCATTCACTGGCTCTGATACCACTCTAATGTAACCACAAGATTTGCTCTTGCTACCTAGTCCTTTCCTAGGGCTTATAGGTCATTCCTTTGACCTTGATGGTGATTACCCACTCACCAACCTTGGATCAATCCAAGATCCACTCCATTCACCTTGTGACACCAATTGAAACAAAGTACAACTTCATAGGTGACTAAAATTTTCATTCACCACATGGCTTGCCAGGTGCTTCCTAGGTACTGGCCACAATATGCTCTCCAGCCTTTCTTGAGGTTCTTGGTGGTCTTCCCATGCTTCATCAATCTTTTTTTTTAATCATGTTCAAACCAAAATAAAACAGTTTAGAAAGATTTTCCAACTTTACAAACAAGTTGGAAAAGTGCTGCTATAATGTTGCCAAAACAAGGCTAGAACATAGACCTTGTGGTTAGCTTTTAAGGGTGATATATCTTAGACTCCTGTAGATGTTCATGGAGATGTGGAAGTTGTTGCTACACCACAGGTCACAAAGTTGGAAACGAAAAAGGTTTTAGAAACAAGACCCAAAAAGGCTACTAGGCACAAGGTGTATTTTGAACACCTCATCAAGTGGAAGGGTAAAGCTGACTCAGAGGCTACTTGGGTGGCTGAAGCTAACTTCAAGAAGCTGAACATTCCATTGGACCTTCTTCAAACTGAAAGGGAGTATGGTGCAGGAGCACCTAGGTAGGCTAGTTTGTACCTAGTGCTTCTTTCTTGTCATTTTGGCTTGTAGTGATGCTAGCCACATCACTAGTGGTTTAATAAGACCTAATAGGTCCTTAGGTAAGGTTTCATTAGTTGCTAAGTGGGTTTTTGCTCCTAAGTTGCTGTTATGCCAAAAAGTTGCTCCACAGGGGTTAGGTTGACCAAAGTGGTAGGAAAGTTGACCAAGGGTCAAAAAATATCTTGGAATGTCTAAATAAACCTAATATGTACCCTTACCAAGTTTGGTGAACTCATTTGTTAAGAATTTTAAGTTATGGCAAAAATTGCTCAAAATTGCAAAAGTTGCAAAATTGCAATTTTGCAACTTTTTGCAACTTTTCTTGCAAAGTTGAAAATGAGTGCAAAGAGTTAGTTAGGGGTTTGAGCACGACCAAAATAGGTTGGAAACACCTATATAAGTCCATTCTTGATCAGTTTCAGGGGTTGGCAAGTTTAGTGGCCATACATGTACGGATTTTGTGTGCATTTTTTCATGGCAGCCACTTGGTAAATGAGCATTTTGGTGTTGAATATGGTTGGAAGTCTGGTTTTTCTTGTTTGAAACAGTTATATGCATTAGTTTTAATCTTTTTCACATGCTCAAGTTGATAGTACAAGCTTTGTTAATACTGTACATAAGTTTTTTTGAAGTTTTTGCCAGTTTTCTAGTTTATAGCAGCAGTTTGAATTAAATGGACTCTTTCTCCATTTTCCACCATTGAAACCTCATGATGCTGTGGGATTTGGAGGAAGATACAATGTACATTATGTTACAAAAATAAGGGCTCTTAAATATGAAGGAAAACAATTGTTTGTTGATGCCCTAGGCAAGAAAAGTGTCTTGGCTAGTGGAAATATCGCTGTAACCAGCAACATATCACATGTTGGGTGATTGAAAATGTGAAACCAAGTATGGGAAGTGGTAGGTAATGTTCCTACAGTACTCTTGGTGCAATTGGAGGTGATGGTGTTCTCTAGAAAGAAAGTTATGCAAGATTTTGTAAACCAGGTTCAAAAACTACTTCTAGCTTTAGTTTTTAGCATTTTTGTGTTTTGGGTGTTTGGCATATGGTGGAGGCCTAAATGTGGTGGAATAATCTCTATTTTTGAAAAGGGTATTCGTATCCCTAATTTTTTTTAGGATTTTTATGTAGGTTTTGTGAGCAGCACACAATTTTAAGTGTTGAAACCCTCTTTTCTTGGTTGTATGATAGCAGCATTTGTAAAGGTCTTTGTGTGAACTTGTAAGATCTTCTATTGAAAGTTGTTTCTTGGATTGATAATGTCAATATGAACATGTTAAGGTAGTAGAAAGGTCTTCAAGGATGAAGGAAGTTGGAAAACCACAAGGTCTATGTTCTAGCCTTGTTTTGGCAACATTATAGCAACACTTTGCCAACTTGTTTGTAAAGTTGGAAAATATTTCTAAAGTGTTTTATTTTGGTTTGAACATGATTAAAAAAAAAGCTTGATGAAGCATGGGAATACCACCAAGAACCTAGGAAGCACCTGGCAAGCCATGTGGTGAATGAAAATTTCAGTCACCTATGAAGTTGTACTTTGTTTCAATTGGTGTCACAAGGTGAATGGAGTGGATCTTGTATTGATCCAAGGTTGGTGAGTGGGTAATCACAATCAAGGTCAAAGGAATGACCTATAAGCCCTAGGAAAGGACTAGGTAGCAAGAGCAAACCTTGTGGTTACATCACCGGGGTTCTAAAAAGCTAAAAATAAAGTAGGGGGCCCCCATTTCTAGGCAAAATGGAGCATGCATTGTGAAACCACAACAAATAGCCCCAAAAAAAGGGAAGAAATGACAAAGGCATTTCTTCATCAACAAAAATTCCTTTTGGTATGTATCGAACACCAACTAAATCCTAAACATTCCAAGCGTATTTTGAGTCCTTTTATACTCAAAACCTCAGAATCTCAAATCTCCAAGTTTAATGTGTGTCTAGTGTATCCATTTCCTTTGACATCTTAGAATGTAGTCTATCAAAACTTTTGACAACTTGGAAACAATCTTCCACCCCGTTCGATCCACTCATCAGGAATCTTCACAAAAGTTGTTTATCAATCCTTTGTTTGACTAGATGAGAGAATTAGTTGTGAGGGCTTCAACAGGTTGTCACTCTTCATTTGAAGTCCTAGTTAATCTCTTGAATAGTAGCTTCTCATAGCTTACAATGTCTCCATTTTGATTCTTTGATGAAGCAATTGTTTTAAAATTGGATAGCTTATTTGGAGTTCCTATCCCTGTAATCAGATTACCATTCTTAGACTTTTGCAGAATCTTTCATTCTTAACACTTTTCTTTCTTTTTATTTTCTTTATGTATCTTGACCACACTTACACTATGTGGCCAAGACATTGGTGTCATTTTTTAGATCTAATCTTTAGTGAACATCCCTTGCATTCCTCTTTTAAGAACTTTTAGAAATTCTCACACTAAGCAACAATCTTAGCAATTCCTTTGAGAAGACCCTTCTATTTAAACCAGTAGGGTTTGGACTATCCCTTGTTGCCTTCAACCTTGGTTCAAAAACACCTAAGATAGTTAACCTTTAAATTTGAAAAGTGTTGAGAACTTGTCGATCTGTAATTCTGAATTCAAGACTAAAAGTCCTCTATTACTGCAAGTAACATCCATTCCTCAATTGGTATAAGAAACAAAATCATTAAAATATTTTGACAAAGAAATACCTCTTCCCCAAAAGTCAAAACCAAAAAGTGGTTTAATGAGATATGTCAAGATAAAATCTGGAGTGCACCTAACCCCTAGACTGACGAAACTTTGAAAGAAAAGGAAATAAAATGAAATGAAACCCAAACAAAAAGACTTGACTCAAAGCAAACTAACACCTAACTAGAAAGGCTAAAAGACTAAGAAAAACAAAAACAAAAACAAAAACTTATCTATAGAAAACCTTGAATAATAAGAATGTGGGGTGGTTGTCAATATATTTATCATGATCTGCAATATTAATGAACCACCCCATATAGTCCTAAGAAAAGCTAATTTGTCTCTATACTCAGAAAAATAAAATTTGGATGATCTTGGTTCAAATTCTGAGTACAAATCACACAAAATCAGAAGTTGTGGTAACTCTCCATGACCATGATTTATCCACAAACAAGTTCTCTTACCTTTAGCATCATATTGAAATTGAAAATCATCAAATTGAGAGGGATAATAGAAAGATATCACCTGATCTAGTGAGTCTTCCAGCATAGGGGTACACTCACACATTGTAATTTCTCTTTCTAGCGATCTTATCTCATGGTACACAACTTCACGTGCACATGGGAACATTTCAAGTTCCTTCAAACTAAAAAAATAAATCACTAGCCTTCCTTTCAAACTATAGGATTCATTAATATCATCAACCAAGATGTTTTTTGCATCATATCCCAAAGAAACCTGTTCAAAATCATACTTTCCCTCCATTGCGATCTCCCAAGCTAACAATAAATCATGACAACTTTTTTTCTGAATGGAACCCAAATGGATGGATTCCACATGACTCAGTTATTTCATGGTTTGATATATGTGTAGAATACCCACAAATAGACATTTCCTCAGTTAAGCTTGAGACCAAATTGAGCACTCTATCCATCTCTTCTAATGACATATCTTGTTTTGAAAGAGGTATCTTATCATTATTGAACGGGAAATCAATATCACAAAATGACGCATTGGTATCTTCTTCTTGATGACCTCTTGATTCAAAAATCTCACCAACCTTGGGATCTTCTGTGCTTACATCACTTTTTGCAACTTTGATAATTTTTGCAACTCCATGGAGTTTTAGAACTTTAAATTTTTTTTGTGTCCTCAAATTTTATCGGCATATCCACCCTTATTGAAACATCAACCCTTGGAAGAATTTCTTCATTGAATGGGAACACAAACTCCTCTTGATCACCCTCATCATTTTTTCCTCTTGTAGATTTATCATATGATTCAAACATCATTGCACTAAACTACAAAGGTTGTTCCTCCATGATTTGGGGAGGTTGATCTGAAACATCATTGTACCCATATCCATTTTCACTTAGTCTCATACGTCTAATACCATTATTCTCATTGTTGATATTACTGTAAAGGCCAAAATTTCCACTCTGATTTTGAGAATAATTATTCTGGGCAAAAAGTTGTCTTGGATGATTTCCTTGGTTTCTTGAGGAATTCAACTTTATTCTCACAAGCTCACTGGATAAAAGAGACATCGTCTCCTTCATGGCCTTAAACTCTCTAGCCATATTGCTTTCTACTTCAGCGGATGTAGCTGCCTTTTGCTCAAAGAAAGTAGTCTTTTGGGACTCACACCTTGAATGTGTAATTGTTGACATTGGAGCAATAGCAACCTATTTCATGAATGCAATAGCCTCTTTGAAGACCTTTTCAATAGTATCAATGTCTTTGAGGGGGAGCCTTCTTAGAAAAATAGAAGTTAATGAATCCATTGTCCCAAAATAGATATGGATGGCAACCTCTTGTGGTATAATGTAAGGAAACTCCATTCATTGATACATCCTATAGAAGCAATGATTAAATTGTGAAATACTCTCATGGGGATCCCTCTTAATTGAGATGAACTGATGATGTAGGATAGCTGGATCGATATAGATCTTGAATTGTTCTGCAAACTTGCTCTCAAAACAATTCCAATCCCTTATTGATGGTGGTGGCAGATTGAGGTACCAATTGAATGCCATTTCTCCCAAATTGTAAGGAAAAAGGTGGCATACCACATCCATATGTTGAATCTGGTTTTGAGTACAAATCTTCTTGAAAATTTTAAGATGATCTTCTGTTGTTCATGATTCTTAATAGATGAACCATGGGCAAAACTTTTTAGGATTTTTGGGCAAGTCATGTAATGGTTCAGTTAGGTTCAAAGGTGAATTTTGGGCATTGAAGAAAGACATGGTGCATAATGATAGAAATGTGTGAAGTAGAATGTAAAGAAAACGATGATGATGGAATGTGTAATGTGAATGGGTGGAGTTCTTGGTATCCCTTTATCACTATGATGCTTGTGAAAGTGACTGAGTTCTAGGAACTTGTGTGTTTATTTTACAAAAATGCACCTCTAAAGAAGAACACTTTCTCAAAATAGTGCACCTTGGACACCTGCGCACCTTGGTGACAAGACCAAAAATCCAAAAATTCTTCTCAGTGACAATTTTCTAGAGTTAGAATTTTTCTTCAACTCCAAAATTTTTCAAAGTTAGATTTTTTTCCAACTTCAGAATCTTCCAAAGTTAGATTTTTTTCAACTTTAAAATTTTCTAGAGTTAGATTTTTAATTTTTTTTCCAACTTCAGAATTTTCCAAAGTGGTTTTTTTTTTTTTTTTTTTCCAACTTTAGAATTTCCAGAGTTAGTTTTTTTTTTCAACTTCAAAATTTTTCGGAGTTAGATTTTTTTTTTCCAACTTCAAAATTTTCCAAAGTTAGATTTTTTTTCTTTTCAATTTTAGAATTTTCCAGAGTTAGATTTTTTGCCAACTTCAAAATTTTCTAGAGTTAGAATTTTTTCTCAACTTCAGAATTTTCCAAAGATTTTTTTTCTTTGTAGAATTTTCAAATAGCAACTTGGGTTTTTCAAGCTAAATGGTTTTTCGGCCCTCCTTCTAGTACCACTTCTATTGAGCTGTCATTTTTCACGATGTTTAATGTCAGGAATCCTTTCGAACTCCTCTCTTGAAAAGTTAATTTGGGATCAACTCCAAGGTTTTGGGTGATCTTGCGACCTACTGGAATCTGCTTAGTTGAAGATAAATGTGTTTGTTCATGAGGAGGCATTTGCTGGTTCAAACCAATTTCAGATCAAATGATCAATCTGCTTGCTATTTCAAAATTAACCACAAAAGAGATATGTTTTTTGGTATTTTCTGTTCTTATGATGAATGCAATCTAACAATGCAACTATATGAATTCCTAATTTAACAAGGGGTTAGTAAAGTAAATAACATGAAAGTAAAAAATCCTAATGGACATAAGCTACATAAAACAACACATCTGCAAGTTAAGCTTTCAAAGAAATCGGTAGGTAACCAATGAAAATAGGAGCAGTGCTTCCTAGATTCCACTGATGCAATTGTCGATGGGAAACTTAATAACCATATGATGTTTCACTCTTCATCAAATCTCAAGGCAACAGAAAGTGTGCTCATGCAAGACAAAGAGTTATGCAAGTACAATTTGGTGATTTCTTCTCAAGTTAGATATGTCAACGAAATTCGTAAAATCGTAGCAAACACTAGAATTAAAAGATCACACAACCAGAAACAAAGCAATAAACCTTTGGCTTAATCACAATTCCATGAACATAAATTCACAAAACAATGACACATTTAGGTAAGAATCACTACACTCCAAATGTGAGCACCAAGAGCATAATTTTATTGCAAAATAACAGTGACCCCAATTACATATTACAATAGAGTATTTATAAGAAATCATCTCCTCAATTTGTGTTGAGAGTGAGAGATATCTTCATGCAATAAAATGCTTTTAATCTAATAAAACAAACTAATTATATACAAACTAAGAATCTAACTGGTGCTTAGTAGGACCCCATCCATTTTATATTGATTAATTGGATACATGAGCCTTTACATGTCATAGGAAAAAGAATTTATGAGAGAAAAAGAATAAGAAATCCTTTAGTCAAAGTAGAGGTGTTTGGAACTGTCAAAAATAGAAGCTGATCCTTCATCGAGCATCTATTGGAGTTAAACTATCGTTAGAATGCATTTTCGATGCATGAAAAGCTTTATTTTTGGAATTAGTAGTTAACTATCAGCACACCTCTGGAAAAGTGTACTAGCTCACTTGCACAACAACGCACCTGCACACCAGCTCAATTCTTCAAAAAACCTATTTTCACCCCTTAAATGCAAAAAAGGGCACACCTGGTGCATCTCAAAGGTGCATTAGGTGCACCTTAATCTTTTGGAAAAACCTTTTATATGAGGGTGTGCATCATCACACCTCATGGGGTGCATTGATACACACCCTATATACACTTAGTGCAATACAAAAAGGGTGTTTCTTCATTTAAGGGTGTGCAATAGTACACCTAGTTAGGTGCGCAGCTATGCACCATAATCTTAGTGTTTGAATGCTTTTTTATCTATGTAGGTGGAGGCAAAGGGGCAAAGATGTGCATCAAAGGAGCTATGCCAGTGCAGGTCATTGAGTGAAGAAGAAGCAAACAAGTAAGATGTCTTTCTTAAGTGCTTGGGCATACTAGCGCACCTAGGGAGGTGCACTGGTGCACCTCTCTTTTGTTTACAAAATAAACTTCTTCCTCCAAAATTCTAATTTTTAGAAACTGGGTTTTCAAGTCAGGACTCAAACTTGATAAAAAACACTAGAAAAAGACTTGGACACTAGACTAGGGTTCCAAAAAGCCAAAAATAAAGTAGGAGGCCCCCATTTCTAGGTGAAATGGGGCATGTGTTGTGAAACCACAACAATTATAAATAATTAAATTTGGACAAGATACATAGAGATGATAACCTAACATATACTTGTACAAAGGTAGTGACAAGGGAGAAGTTGAACTCCTCCTTAGCTCTAGTTGGTCTTCTAGACTGAACAAAATAAAGGAACAACTGAGTCTAGGGTGATTTGATCTAGTGGGAGCCTCATGGAGTAGCAAAATTGCTATAGGATTAGTCTCCAAGTGGAAGATTTTTGTCTAGTGTGGAGCTTGATCAATCCAAAGTGGGAGATTATTAGTTTGTGGTGACTGATCAAGGAAATACTATACTAATTTTAACCCTAATGTGGTAAAAATACTTGTATAAAATGGCTCAGGTTTAGATTTTTTTTATAAGGTGTGATACAATATTTTCTTCTTGTAGTGGCATTGAGCTATAAGAGATTATAGATTATAATCAAGTTTTAATCACTAGATAATAAAAATATTGGACTCATTGTTGGTGGATGTAGCCCAGGGATTGTGTGAACCATGTTAAATCTTTGTGTCTTGTGTCTTCTTCTATGTGATTTTTTTTTTGGTATTGGTTATATTTTCATGTAATAGTTATTTCTATCTCGTTAATCTTAACACATGTTTGTAATGGTATAGTATTCTCCCACCATGAAATGATTTCTTAAGGTTTGACTTGAAATCTATAGAAATATTCTAAAATAGCACAAAAATGATTATATGAGGAGTGCTAATTGTTTAAGTGACATATATCCAACCTAAAGTCTCAATATTGGAATGAGAATCAACTTAAAGACATTTACGTAAGAGATTACTTTAATTTGTTGCATAAATGTATTTAAGTTGATCCTTATTCAAATTTTGAGACTTCAAGCTGGATATGTGCCACTTGTATGATTAACACTCCTCATCTAATCACTTCTGAGTTATTTTGTAATTTTTCTATAGTTTTCAAGTCAAACCTTAAGAAATCAATTTACAATAGGAGAATACTATACCACTATGAACATGAAGATTATTAGTTCCTAAATCATTTTTTTGGCATAATTATACTATGCACAGGTCATTGGACTTCGAATAAAGAGCACTATGTGATCTGAAAGTTCAAACAATATAAAATAATTTAAGTAATGTGAAAGCACATTATAGATGATATGGAAGGACTTTCTGAAAGATGTATTTCATCTACATTAGTAATAGGTAATGATAAAAAGGAAAGTAGTACCACACCTACACCTATTACTCAACAATATCAAATTCTCATCAATCCTAAACAAATTAGCTTCAAGTGATGAGTTTCTTTGTGGAGAAGATCTTCATATAAATTCTCCATCTATCATGAAAGAGGGAAGTTTTAATGGTGATGCAAAAGCTTTAGTGGCTATTGAACAAGAATTTTCTACTATGACACATGGTGATGGAGATACAATTATTTTGGAACCCTTGCAAGATACCAACAAATCCTTCAAAAGATGGAACCTTTAGTTGTGAAAATGATAGTGAAGCTCTCATGAATGATGGAATTGATATTAATAGAAGCCTAAAGGATTTTCTCAAAGAGGAAGCAGGTCGATCATGTGATAATATTTTTCAGCATGCCATGAAATTAGAATACAAAACTTTGAAACATTATGAAATCAATAAAGGAAGAAATGAATAAATATACAATATAATAAATGATTTTGATGCAAGTACTAATTCTCATGATTCTTATAGTTGAGATCATTATTTGAAAAATTCAAATGATGAATTCTACTATGCTCAAGGTCATTGAAAAAATCAAACGG
Organism: Cupressus sempervirens; assembly: GCA_028749045.1. Lineage (NCBI taxonomy): Eukaryota > Viridiplantae > Streptophyta > Pinopsida > Cupressales > Cupressaceae > Cupressus > Cupressus sempervirens. Next base: position 434,210,953 of record CM053793.1, on the reverse strand, counting down.
TGAATTCTACCATGACTCAACATTTATACAAATTCAAGTTTCTTCATGCCATGAGTTATATAAGGGTTTTCCAATTTGTTGGTTGATGTCTTTCAGTCCAAACTATTAGAAAGATCTTGAAATAAAGGAAATTTGAACACTTGAAGAGTTTCCAATGATTTGACCAACAATATGTAGGATGATACCATTGTGATTCAAGAGTGTTTACAAATCTAAGATGAGATACGTATGATCATTATAATCTCATGCCTTGTACAAAATAGAAATAGTTAGAGTTTTCTTTTGTGACCCATTGTTGTTGTGTGTCAATATTTCTCCAATTAGTCTCTTTTGTTGACTCCTATTTATGTAGCTTTATTTCCCATGTTGGATAATGCACTAATCCTTAAACCAATGAAAGACATCTTTCAACAAGTCATTGTAGATTTTGAACTATACTTACTAAAACATAAACATAATGTTAAGGTGATGTTCTTGAAATAGTTTATTTCCATATAAATTTCTAAGTTAGCTCATGTTATAGGTCTATTTCATTTCCAGCACTATGTCAAATAAAGCAACATATGTTAGCTAGTTTTATAAGAACTACATTTCATAATATTTATAGACAAATATGTAAGCTGATTTTAAAAATTACAATATCATTTGTAGAATATTTGAGTAACTAGACTGCTCATTTGTTGTGTTTGTGAATTATAGTTACAAGTGATAAAGTTACATACCTTTGATTTTGGGTGCACAAATAATGGATGCAAATAGTTGATTGATTAAGATAGTGCAAATGTTGAAGCCAAAAAAAATTCTACTTTGTGATAGTTATCCATACAAAAGATTAATTTCATTAAATGATAAACCAAGAAAGTCTAAAATGTATAATAAAGAGATGTAAAATATCAATAATGAGGAGTGAAACATACCTTAAATTGAAAAGGTTCCATGCCCCCCTCCCCCCCAACAACATAACCCTAAATTCCTTGATAACGTCTAATAATCATTCATTCTTTCATCTATTAATAAAATATAACATTCATTCATTATCACATGCAATAAAAACAAATTATGAGCATCCATAAAGTAATCTCATAATATCCAAGCTAACATGTAACATTCATTCATTATTTAACATTCACCAACACTAGAAAATAAACACATAGCATTCGATAATAAGGTATTTAAACATATGTCAACTAATTATAATCAATTTCTGATCAGCTACTTGATTAGTTTGGAAATTTATTCTTGCATTTCAAACAATAGGTGAACAAACAATGGAAATGAATTATTAAAGGAAAAGTTTTCATTTCAAATCATGATTTATCTATTTTGGGCTTAAGAATTGGCACAATAGCCTAGTTGAGGGGTTCTATCCAAAACAAAAAGAGGAGAAGGAGAGGGTATACATGTCATAAGGGGTAAAATTTGGAAGGGGCTCCAAACATGCCTCCAAGGATGACCATTGAAGGTAAGTGATATGTGGAGAGTATTAGATCCTAAGGTGGAGTTTGAACATTGATAGTGCTCTTGAATGTAATGCATTTTTGGTATAATCTGTAATCACCTAAAAATGGTCATCTAGACTATTAGCCCCCTTTTTAGCATTTTGGCTAAATTGATTCATCATGTGCCTAGACCAAATTGCTAAATAATCAATTAATTTGATTGTAACCTATAGTTTGACTATGCTATCCTAATTCCATTATTTGGTTAAAAGAACATGTCCCCTTTTAATTAAATAAAAGCCCCCTTTCTTCTAACCCACTTAAAGTGCACACATAAAGTCCTTTTGCTATTTTAGAAATTAAAAGAAAAGGGGCTTTGTGACTTTTGTCTTATATGGGAAGTCAACCTCTATTTTATTGGTTGACTTGTGTGTGCACAAGGATCACTCCTATTTTCAAACTCAACCCTTGATCATCCATCATCTTGAATTTGATCTCTACCGTTCCTACGACTTTAAAAGAAAGAGCTCTCCCCTTATCAAAGAATATATCCATCTTTTGAGTATTGTTATGTTGTAGGTTTTCTAACATGTTTCCTTGGAGCTTTGTGGAGAACTTCTGATTCCTTGTCTCATTCTATCATCACCATTGCATATTAGTTTAGAGGCATCTTGCATGGTAGTTTAGTTTTTTTGCAATAGTCTAGCTCACATAGCATAATTAGCTTGGATGTTGTAATACTTTCATCTTGTTAACATAGCTGCACCTTGCATTTCATATTAGCTTACTTCATATTTTGTATTGAATTTTGAGAGTTCTCATTGTAGACACTTGCATTCTTGCTCTTGTCTCACAGAACCTCCCATTGCATGGTTTACTAGCAAAAAGAGTATCTCTAAGGCTTAGCTTAGAGCCTTCTTATGCTTGAAACATACTCTCTTACACTCTATGGATAGGGAGCTCTAAGCCAACATTCAAGCATTCCAAACTCATGGAATCACTTGGACAGAAGGGTTTAGAGTGTGACATAAATCGAGTGTACACAATCATAGTTTGAGAAGGTGATTGGGGAGCTTCACTTTGTATCGATACTAGTTCACTATTCTGTACTTAATAGGCCAACTACGTGAAGGTGGAAGCTCAACTTCCCTACCCCCCCACCCCCCAACATAAATCTAAATTCCCCATTAACATCTAACATTCATTCCTAATATATAGTGAAAAAAAAAAGTGGGGGATAGAACATGGGCATCACCTGGTCCACCTAAAATACCCTACTCAAGGTGACAAGGCTCATGATTATGCAAAAAAAACTATAAAAACAACATGTCCATATTTTAGTTAATGACATAAAAGAGTAAAAAAAAAAACCATTATTGAATTTTTTTCATATTTAGATATTTAATTACTACTTATTAGGTCAGTGGAGTCTAGAGTAATATAGCATCATAATCCTTGTTCAAGCCTCCTTATATCCTTATGTAATCTAAATTAAGGATTTCAATTCATAGAAAAAATAAAAAAGTGAACAAGATACCTATGCAATAGAAGATCTTCAAAAATCATCAACATTCTGCAGTTTAATTCTAGGATATATATAATCTCATTTACATTAGGCTGACTATTATAATATTTCATAACAATATTGCAATAGTTCAACCCAATTACATTAATTTCATAAAATCTCATAATTTTTTTTTTATGAACTATTAATTCATAATCAAATAGTTAAGTCTGGCAAGCATACTTCAGTTCATACATTGTAATTTTCTTATCAACTATTAGTTCATAATTGGAATAGTTAAAGGCTAATAATTATACCTAGAATAGTCCAACTATTATGAACTATCCTAATTATACAAGTTTAGCCAAATTTTATTACAAACTATTCTAATTATAAAAGTTTAACCAAATGTATAATTTAATCATTATGAGTTATTCTCTTTTTCAATGTATGAACTAAAGTATGATTCCAACCTCTTACCATTTGATAGGAAACTGTTAGAATATAGTCATCCAATATAAATTAGAGATGGGAGGTGAATTAGTTATCCAACTAATATCACAATCATCAAGCTTATTAAACTTTAACCATATGAGCAATATAATCAAAAACCACAACAAGATACTCATACACAATAAGACCAGATATGTTAACTAGGGAAACCCTTGATTAGAGGGGAAAACTTGGTGGGGATGGTACCCACAAGATGATGTACTAATATAAATGTTCCTTGTTAGAGGCTGGATGCTATTAGAAGTTTTTGAATACATTTAGTACATATGAGTCCCTATTAGAAGACTTTGAATCCCTGTTAGGAGATTCCAACCCTGTTAGGAGTTGTGCAAGACAGCTGGACTCATTGCCCAAATAGCTTCAAGGTTAAGACTAATGAACCCACTATCCAAATGATCTTTGTATTATTCCTTGCAGAATAATGGAATTAAAATGTACTTCCTTCCTCTATCTCTATCATGTCAACTGGACCTCTGCTCCTTTTGATCTTGTGACTAGATCACAATCTCACATCTAATAATCCCTTAGATCACTTACACTTTGCTCCTTTTCATATGTCACACTTCATACAATGATCATGACACATTAAAATCAAGTAAAACATATTTCCTTTATATGAAATCTTCAAAATAATTCTTTGAGTCATCCTTGAGGCTTTCCCAGTTAATTATAATAATATAATTAATTAATTACATTTACAATAGCATTGTCAGCTCACACTCTATACAGAACTTCACACATGTGATACTAGGGCTTGCACACTTGCTAACATCACCAATGGACTATCCTTTGTAACCACCTAACTATGCATCTTCTCATTACATCTTAGATGAAAGATAGCCAACAAACATTAGGAACTATTTTCCTAATGTTATGTCTCTGTACTATTCTCTATAATTAGGTACAACTACCATACATCTTTGACTTAGACTCTATACACTGAACCACATCATTAAGACATATTGTAGAACACATCCATGGCCACACATCACCAAATGATCAAACCATAGTCCATACAACTAAGATATATGTCTACTACTCAGTTAGTCTTTACGAAAACCATACTATGTTGACATCAATGAAAAACATAGTCATGAATGCAACATGTCAATACTTTCCAATGCTTAGGATATTCCCCCAAAGTAGTATCATTATCATTCATGCTAACAAAAAAAATGCAATATAACTTCTTGATGTCCACCCTTATGTTTGAACTTGTAAACAAATGGAATTAGTGATGCGAGATGTCAAGAATGATATGATTTTGTTGGTTGGAGAGGAAAACTTCCACCATTAAGTGCTATGTTTTTATATATATTCATACCCCATTTGCAAGCTCCCTTTTTAACGCAGGTCAGAAGTATGCTTAAAAAGTTGTAAAATGTTTCCTAATAACTACCATCACCAATTCCATTTGTTTGCAAGTTCAAACAATAAGCTATAGCATTTACTCAATGTTGCGAACCAACATAACATTGGCATTGCTTGGGTAAGGATGTGTGTTGCTTCAAGTTTATGTGATTTGTAAATGAAATTTCTTGAAACCTAATACACATATACATATGCATATACATGTACATACACATGTACATACATGTATAGATACACATACATATACACATACACATACATATACTTATACATATACATATAGACACACACACAATTATAATCCAATTGTGGACCAATTATGGTCCAAAAAAAGAAATCAATCTTTATACAACTTCTATCTATGCATTTTTTTGCATATGGTCCCAACAAATAAGTGCAATTATAATGCAAAGAAGATGTCATAAAAAGAAAATTTCAGCCTCCCGAACCTTACAACACTTACATTATGTTCCTTCACAACACACTATAGTTGTTGATTGTGCATCCTTGTCCAAACTAAAAGTATCCACACCCATTATTTCTATGTAATATCAAATATTTTTTTGTTCTTATTATAATAATTAGTTATTACACTATTTTTTAACACAATTAATAATTGTATGAATAAATCTTTTCCTATTCGGGCAACACAAAAATTGATTCTCAAGATTAGTTTGTGTGTTGGTGGAGGTCTTCAACAAACATGGGCCAATACCACATCAACATTTTAGCATAGTCATGAAAGCCATACACTTGACAACATCAAAAATACATTTGTTACAAGTCATTGATCATAGGAAAAGTGTCTCACAAATTTTATGGTTTTCCATAATTACAAGTCATTAAATTTATGTAAGGTAGAATAATCAAATGAAATACTGATGCACAATTGAGAGCCATTGTTTTACAGAAAAATGATTCCAAGATTATTGGCTCACGTATTTATGGTGTTCCAACATAGTCAAAATAGCAAAAGGAAATGTAAGGAAAATTTAGGATAACATAATAAAATGCATGGAAAATTCACTAATCATGTCCAACACATTGTTTATTCATTCTCAAATGTTTGTAGTTGATTTCAAAAGGTTAAAAAGTAAAATATAGCTGAAAAAGAACTCAAGGGTGCACGCTGGTGTTTTTCCATAGTTTTCTTGTGGCTTCAAGCGATTTCATTTTCAAATAAAATTGGGTTTCAAGCTAGATGGTTTCATTTCCAAATCACACAAATCAAGTTTCAAACAATTTCATTTCAAATCACATAAATCAAGTTTCAAGCAATTTCATTTTCAGATCACATAAACTTGAAGCAACACACATCCTTAAACAGGTAGTGTCAACGTTATGTTGGTTTGCAGTGTTGAGTCACATATGCATTTACATATTATATGCATATGCATAAGCATAATCATACGCATATACATATTACAAATAAACCCAAAACAAAATTATGAAACTATTGTCTCAAACCTTTCTAATGAGATAATGTGTTATGAGCTCTTCATTAGTGGGATGGAACCTGAATCCAAGAGACAAGTGTGCATCACCCTTATCATGACTATAACCAAAGTTAAGAGCCTCCATTATTGGATTCTCTTTCCAGGCTACTCATTGAAACCCATGAAGAAAACAAATGGATTGTTTCAACTGTCCTCCACTATATAGGTTAAGGCAACCTTGCCTAATTTGCTAGATGCCCACTTAGCCTTTTGCAAAATCTAATATGTAGGTTATGGGGAGAATTTGTATTGACTTATTACATGGTGAAATCACCCAAAATGGTAATCTAGACTATGAGCTCCCTTTCTAACAATGTTGCATAATTTATCCATTTCTTATTTTTGAAAAAATCATCATTTTTCTATTTATTCGATTATAACCTATGGTTTGACCACCTTATCCTAAGTCTTTTATTTAATTGAAATAACTACCTCCATTTTAATTAAATTAATAGTCCCACTTCCCACTTATCCTAAGTGTGCACACATAAAGCATTAGTCCTATTTAAAAAATAAAAGAAAGGATTTTTGTCTCACATGAGGTGCACACTTTCCAAGGTGGGTGGAATCTCCATTCTCCTCCAACATATGTCACCTTTTGAACTCCACCATTAAGCATGATTAGATGAGATTCTTGTGCACATAGATCACCCAAGATGCATCATTGACCCTTGATTAAGCCTCTCTTGACTTTGGATCTCAATTGTCCATTTTTCTTTAAAAGAGAGAGCTCTCTCCTCATTCTCTATCTTTGATGTTCATACTAATGTTATGCAGTAGGATTTCTAGGTCCTTTGGAGCTTTTGAAGACTTGGAGCATTTTCATTCTCATACTTGCACACTTATTTTAGCTTTTTCATGCTCGCATCATTTCTTTTGTAGTCTACATTTCCTTTTATGATTTAGCTTAGATACCTAGTCTAATTAGGGGGTTGTAATCTTTTATACTTGTTAGCTTACATCTTGCATCTCATTTATTTTAGTTCTCATTTTGCATTGTATTTCATAGTGATTCTCATATTCTAGCATTCTTGCTCTCATCTTTGAATCTTCCATTCTATGGTGCACCTTGGCAAGGGTTGCATAAGCTAAGTCCATTTGAGAGTCACTCACATTGCTCTTGCATGTCATTAGGGTAAACTTTCAAAAAACCCCTCCAGAAAAAGATATACATTATTGGTGAATCTTTCATTATTTTGAAAAACTAAATTATTTTTATTGGTGAATTTCTCAATTTTAAAATTTTTTTTAAATATTATTTACATTGGCAATTATTTTGGAATCATAATTTTTTAGTAGAAAATATTGGCAAATCTCAATAATAATAGGAAGTTCGCTAATCATCATGGAAAATTATAAATAAAAATTGAACATGGAAATTATGAGGATAATTACATTATATTTTAAATTAATAGTGAAAACTAAATATTGGCAATCTATTCCTAAAGTAACTAATACATATGATAATTATTGGTGAATTAATTTTAATTTCTTTGATAGTATATGAATATTCACCACTAAAAAACACCCTACACATCATAGATAAGAAGCTATAAGCTTCTTCTTAAGACTCCCTCTTCCATGGGTTCTGATCTCAAGTGTAATGGTTTATAGAAGAAATTACTTGCTAACAAGCTCATAACACTCCTAGACAACTCAAGACCCTATGATCCCACTGTCAAACCTTCTTGGTGGAGAGATGATCACTTTTGCAGTTATCATAGAAATAAGGGTCATAATACAACCAATTGTCTCAAGCTTAAGGATGCGATACAAGATCTCATCGATGGGGGAAAGGTTGTCACTAATGGGTTGGTTAAGAACTTTGATCACAAAGCATTCAAAAATCCTATCCCACATTATGAACAAGGAGAATCTTTGAAAGATGATAAAAAGGGGGTTGATGCTAAGATAAATTACATATATGCCAACATTGACAATGTCATAAACATGATTGAGCCTATTGAGGAGAGTGTCTACATGATGGGACCCAAATTCAATGAAGAGCCTAAGTATGACATAGATGATGAAAGTACTAAGGTATTCTTGAGGACCCATGACCCCTCTCAACATTTTGATAATAACAGACCTATGGTTACACTTAGGGTAGCATATCTCTCTTCTTCTCATGGTGAGACACTAGACATTATTATTAAGGGGTAGCCCAATGTTGTCCTTAAAGTGGCAGACAATTGGTAAAAATATTCATCCTCTAAGCAACCTACCTCTTCTACTATATCCAATAATGATCTTGTGAGTGAGTTACAATGAACCCTCTCTCAAATATCCTTCTTTGAGTTCAGAGAGTAGTCTCCTTTGCACAAGGAGATCTTATAAAATGCCTTACACATAGCTAGTGATCCCACAAATATGAACATAGATTCCAAGCTATAGTAAACCATATATCCTCACCACATTATCTTATATTCTTTGAAGAAGATGACAAATTGCTTAGTTACCCACATAATCTTGCACGACACATTGAGGCTCAAATCTATCGTACCCAAGTTAGATGAGTATTGATGGACAATGGTACAAAGTTAAACATTGATTCTTTTAGTGTTGTTCAACAGTTGAGGCTATCTAAATTTTCTATTGACCCTAAACACAAAATCACCATAAAATCTTATGATGAGGATGAACATTTCTCCTAGGGTCTTATTGTGTTGCTTATTTGAGTCGGTCCTATGAAGAAGGATGTGGTGTTTCAAGTCCTTGACATTCAACTTGCATACAACATTTTTCTAGGGAGACCATGGATACATGAAATGCAAGCTAGACCATCAACCTTTTATCAATGTATAAAATTCCCCTTCAATGGTATTGAAGTTGTAATTCTAGGAGATAACTCTATGTCCATCAACATGCTTACTACTGCATAATCACTAGTTCCAAACAATAGACCTGCTGATGAAGCTAGATCCTCAATTGTTGCATGTAAGAAGAAATTAAAAATGATGAGAATTGGTATGTGGGAATATACTTTAGACTTTATTCTTGCATTTCCAATTTCCCCATGATCTTATGGCAAACCATCTACTGACATGCAATCCACCTCCCCAGCTATGACCACTTATAGTATATTTGTTCAATCCTTGGTTCCATTGGAAGACAAAAAAGAAGACTAAGCTATTAGGGATTGGATATATACCAAGAAGAAGATCCAGTTGAAGAGGTTATACTTGCTACAACTATTTCTCCCAAGAGATATGGGAGAGTTTATCAATTTATTAATAAGATGGGTTACCCTAGACATGACCCTATGAGCAATAGTAAGCATACTCTTCTTGAACCTATGAGTCATACTTATGGTCACAAGCATAAGGATACAACTAGTTTTGGCTATGGAGTTGAGAGCGACCTTCCCATCTATGATGAAGAACCTCATATAGCAAGTGATTTAGATGATGAGGTTCAACCCTTAGTTACTACTACTCCAAGGGATGATTTCATTCTGTCTACCTCCCTTTTTGGGAGAAGATGAATTTCTTAATGATCACACTATTGAAGCTTCCACTTCTAGGCAACTTGAATTTGATGAGTCTGACATAGAAATCCTAATAGAGAGAGAGTTAGAAGAGACATTGCTCAACTCGTGGCTCATAATAAAAGAACTAATTCTAATGAATATAAGTGGGACTCTCTCTTCGATGCATCTTGTGAAGTGGAAGTAGATGTGGTACATTCTTATACTAACCAAACCAATGTAGTTAACGAGTCTTTTGTAGGGTTTGACAAGTTAGAATCTCAACTTTCTTTATTGGATCATGTTGGTGTTCCTAGGTCTTATCCTAATTTAGATACCTTTGGATACTTCCTTATAGATTCAAAGTCTCATCACTAGAGACAATTTCTTCCCCATCAATAACATTTAAGCTTCCTCATTGCTATCACTCGTGCACCCTGATCTCATTGATTGGTCTATACAAAACTAGAGACATGAGCTTCCTTCATTTCAAAATGACTATGAGATTGCTTTCTATCTAAACATTATTGAACTAATAGTCTCTTCCACTAGTGAACCAGTGATTAATATGAATAAGTTATATATAAAGTACCTTAGTCATAAATTAAAAAAGAAAAAAGAAAATGAGGAGCTTTGATGGAAAAAACCACTCTGTGGTGGTGTTAAAGACAAAAATTAGTAAAAATAAAGAAGTATCTAAGGGTGAAAACCTCTTTGAGGCACCTAAAGATGAGGTAATTGGTAGTCTATTGGGCTATTTCCATGATAGATCAAATTGAGCCTACATAGCCTATTAATCTAAGTAACAAAGATTCTCCCAAGATCATACACTTAGCTAAGTTAATATTAGCTGAAGAAAAAAGCACAATTCACTTAGTTCTTCCAATAAAAGAAAATAAATTTTTCTTGGACATATGATAGTATGCTTGACCTTGATACATATCTCATTATGTATCATCTTTTTATATCTCCTAGTGTTAGTCACATCAAACAAAAACTAAGGAAAATGCATCTACACGTTGCTCTATTAGAGAAGGTTGAACTTTAAAAACTCTTAGTGAAAAATTAATCAGAGCTATAGACTACACCAAATGGATCTCCAACATTTTTCCTATTTCAAAGCATGACAAGTCCATTCGAGTTTGCACAAACTTCTAAGATTTAAAGTAAGCTCCTCCTAAGGATGAATTTCCACTTCCAAACATTGACATGATAGTGGATATGATAGAGAGCTATAAAATGTACTCCTTAATGGATGGGTTCTTGTGATATAGACAAATAAAATAGCTCTAGAAGACCAAGAGAAGACAACTTTCACTTGCACTTGGGGCAACTTTTGTTGGAATTTTATGCCTTTCGGTCTTAAGAATGCGAGTGCTACATAACTAAGGTCTATGACAACTATCTTTCATGATATGATGAATAAAAATATGGAAGACTATATTGATGATGCTCTATCTAAGTCCAAACAAAGAAGCACTCACTTAGATGACTTAAGTTTGATATTGGACCTCATGGAACAATTTCAACTTAGGCTCAATCCTAAGAAGTGCACTTTTGGTGTTACTTACAAGAAACTACAAGGATAGATCATATTATCCAAGGGCATTGAAGTTAATCCTAAAAAGGTCCAAGCTATAATAGAAATGCCAACCAAGGTATTTTTTAGTGGCTAATATTCACAAATGGGCTAGTAATTTTGCTAATAACTTAAGATTTGATACAACCTAAGTCGCCTTAGTTTTATAAAATTTAGTTTTAGAATATTTAAAATTGCTTAATAATTTATTTTACTAAAAAAATTAAATTCATATATTTTCCACAATATTTGTTACATGATTAGATTTGAGTCACCTAAATATAATATATTATTGGAGAAATTAAATTGAACTAACTAGTAATTATCATAATTATTAGTTACTTTAGGGATATATCACCAATATTTAGTTTTCACTATTGATTTAAAGTATATGTAATGATCCTCATTATATTCCATGAGGTAAAAAAAGTTCAATTTTGTTTTGTAATATTCCATGGTGATTAATGAACTTCCTATTTTTATTGAGATTTGTCAATATTTTATACAAAAAAAAAAAAAATGATTCAAAAATAATTGCCAATAATAATAATATTTAGAATAGAAACTTGAGAAATTTGCCAGTACAAATAATTTTGTTTTTTCAAAATAATGAAAGATTCACCAATATTTTATATCCTTTTTGGGAGAAAACTTTCTTAAAGTTTACTCTGATGCCAAATCCTAAAAATCCAAGTCAATTGAGAAGTCTTCAAGGATGTTTGAAATCTATAAGGAGGTTTATCTCTCAGCTGGGTGATAGGTCTCAGCCATTCAACAAGAATCTATATAAGGGATCTACATGTGTCGATTGATGAATGTGAGAAGAGCCTTTCTCAAATCAAAGAATACTAGGCTAAACCATGCATTCTCATGCCTTCTATTCTAGGGAAGCCCCTGATACTATACATTTCATCTACAAACACTTCCCTAGGGGTATTATTGACACAACATGATGAGAATGTAAGGGAACATGCCATGTACTATATGAGCAAGACATTGGTTACTTATGAGATCAACTATAATAACATTTAAAAATCTTGTCTTGTTATCATATTTGCTTCTCAAAATATGTGACACTACATGTTTGTTCGTACTACCCATTTAGTGGAAAATTTTTTCCTCTTAAGTACCTTTTAAGTAAAGTTGCACTTATGGGTCTACTTTCTAAGTGGATAATGATTCAATTTGAGTTTGACGTTTGGTATGTCAATCATAAAGCTATCAAGGGACAAGTTATTGCAGACTAGCTCATTGATTTTTGATTCCAAGATGATGTCCCTATGTAGATAGATTTTTTAGATTCATCAATAATGTATGTCATAGATAGAAATTGAAAGATTTTATTTGAAGGATCACACACTCAAAATGGTGTTGGTTCTAGCATCCTCTTTATTACACCCATGGTTGCAGGATCTCTAAGTCATACAAGCTATTTTTTCCATGCACAAACAATATAGAAGAATATAAGGCTCTTACCAATGATATCAAATTAGCTAGTGAATGGAGGACAACTGAGTTATACATTTATGGGGACTCACAACTTGTCATTAACCAAATCAATAATGACTACCAAACCAAGCATGACAAGTTGGTGTTGTATAAGAGATTGGTTGATGCTCTAAGGAACTACTTTACCTTTATCACATTCCAAAAAATTCCTAGGGAAGAGAATAAGGCTATAGATGTATGGCTACTTTGGCATCTATCTTATAGTTACAAGAGCATAAATATCGATTTTAATTCCTGGTAGAAGAGCTACATTTTCCTGACTATGATTCCCCTAAAAATTGAGTCATTTGTACTATCATTGGTCATGACTCTTCCTACTATGCTACCATTTGCTCTTACATATATGACCAAGTTATCCCTGATGAACTTACCCAAAATAGAAAAATGCCAACTTATTCGTAATGCCTCCCATTATACCCTTGTCTCTGGTGACTTGTATAGGAAGGGTCTAAACTGAACACTCCTTAGGTTCTTAGAGACAAATGAGTTTGAATGGGCATTGACCAATGTCCATGATGATATTTGTGGGTCACACTCTAATAGAATTACACTTTCTCAAAAATTGCTTAGGGTTGGTCACTATTGGCCTACCATGCAAGAAGATGTCATACGATATGCTAAATCTTACAAAAAGTGTTAGCTACATGGTAACCTAATTCATGCTCTTGGATGAGGATTGATTCCATCTATCATGCATTTAAATTTCTAGCAATGGGCCTTTAACCTAGTTTGCAAGATAACACCAAGCTCATCCAATGGACATAAATTAATCTTCATTACCACATAATACTTCACTAAGTGGGTTGAGGTTGTTCCACTTTCTATTGCTACAGGCAAACATGTTTCCCTGTTCATTCTGAATCACATCATTTGTCGCTATTTCATCCCCTCTTCAATAGTCATTGATACTGGAGGGAAGTTCCAGAATAAAGACCTTAGGGAACTAAGTAAAAATTTCAAAATCAAGCAGCACTAGTCCTCTATATATTATCCCAGGGGAATGGTTGAGTTAAGGCTTCGAATAAGACACTGCTAAAAATCTTGCATAGAGTTGTACACAAGTCTAGGAGAGTTTGGCATTTCCAAATTAATCCCATACTCTAGGCATATCAAACTAGCATACACACTCTGACAAAGGCTACTACCTTTGCACTAGTCTATGGTTTTGAGGTTGTTTTACAACTTGAGGTTGAGATTATGTCCTTATGAGTCTCCTTAAAAGGGTTCATCGCTGATGAACATTATAGGGCTATGAGAATAGATGAGCTTGAGGCCATGGATGAATGTCATAAGGTTTCTTTCAATCACATGAGGGCTTACCAAAAATGCATATCTATCCAACTATAATAAGAAAGTTCATCCTAGAGAGTTTCAAGTTGGAGATCTTGTCCTTAAAGAGAATCTTAAAAAATTAGTGAAATAGGGAACAAAAGGGCAAGTTCAAACCTAATTGTTTGGGTCCCTACATTGTCACTACTGCATTTGAATCTAGTGCATATCATCTCTCTACACCCAAGGAAGAACAACTCCCCGAGCGCATCAACATATTGCACTTCAAGAAGTTCTATGCTTAGTGCTTTTGCTGCTCAAAACTTGCACATAACATATGATCTTGAAAAAATACAAAAAATGATAAGAAGTCCTAAAAATACAATCCTGCCAAGGAGTGAAAACCTAGAAATAGGTACTACTTTAGACCCTTGCAACTATGTCTATCTGTGTCTCACTTTATGATCACAAAACCATTCATTCCATATTGCTTATTGCCTTGCCTATTATGGATCTGACTCTTGTCTAGGTCTAGGGGGCACAAACTACATAGGCTTATTAGGGTCTCCTTATTACATTGCTGTTTCTTTGGTAGCTCGCTAAACAATATTTCTCAACACTTTCCCCTTGACATTAAGTAGTTCTCAATACTTATTGAATGCTTTAGCTATAGCCTAGGATGTTGCTATACTTCTTATTGGAAGACTTGAGTCTTAAAGAGATAGCCACATAACTTCCACACATGCATTAAATACTAAAAACTAGCTGAGACTTGTTGGACTAGAGAATTGGGGGCATGAGGCATGTTTTCTTTTTCTTTCTGCCTGTAAATATAATGTGTCGATCTTAGATGTCTTAAACTTCTTGCATGTCTTTCTTAATACCTAGGATCTACAATGTACCATCCTTGTCTATTTTTGCAAGTGCATGCTTATGGTCCTCCAAATTTTTTTTGTCTCCCTATATTACTATGATCATGATGTGCCTTAGATATTCTATATGAGATAACAAAAAATGCCTATATTAAGTCACAGATTCAAGTCATGTTATACTAGGGTTTCTCCCAAAGATGCGTGAAAAAGCTCTTCCTCTTAATTGATCTTGGATGGTGGACTCAAAATGCTAAAAATATATAACCTACATTTCCAATTACCTTAGCATAGTAGGGTGATCTAAATGTATTTTTCCTGTAGAAATGGTAAGGTGTTTGGGCCTTTGTATGGCAACCAATGCTCCAATAGATCAATTGGTCTTGCTCCACATAAAGACCTGGCAAGTATGGTACCTACCTATAGCCAACAAAGGTTTCTCCCTTAAATAAGGAATTCCCCTAGCATGCGCACCTTCCTTCAACATATGGCACCCAGATGGCCCACTATAGAAAGCATTCATTTCCATTACTATCCAGGATGTGATGCAAGCATAATCTTGTTACAGTAAACTTAGGGAATCTAACTGCACTAGTCATCTTAACCTATATGTCTTTTATGCAAAGGTTGGATTTCCACATTCTAATCCAATATAGTTCATATTCATATCCTCATAGTTTATGCTAGTGATGATTGTAATTTCTTTAGATATCCCTAATAAGGCTCGATGATAAAAACTAGGACCTACTTATGTAACCCTTGCAATTGCACCTTTGCATACTAGCTTGCATTATAGGGTTCATTTTAGCTTAGTTTCTCATTTGAATGTTGAGAGAATCTTCTTCATATTTTATGGGCATATTGGCTAATTGTGTTCATCTTCTCTCACTTCTTCTCAATTATATATTGTCATCTCCTTTTGGTTTTCACTTGTGTCTTTTATTATCCTATCATCACAATGAGGTTAATCTTATTATCACATCTAGTTACTCTTTTGACCTATTCTTGAACTTCTTAGATTTACAAAAAATCCGCACCCCTACCTAATTTTGATGTCTTGGATCCACTTTTGGGATTGAAATCAAAGTTTGAGTTCATCTTGATGGTCAAAATTTCATTTTAAAATTTCTTCCTTCTTCTACATAGTTGGCTGACTTTTTTAGGCTTAATCTTTGAATCTTGTTGAGGCAATTACCATTTATTCATCATTTCCACTCTCTTCCACTCTTCCATTTCATTTCATCTTTCTTATTTCTTTGACCTAATTCTTATGCTATATCTTTTTGGTCAAACTTGGTCAAATGGGGTGTATCTTCACTACTTGGTGGTTACTCTTTGGTTTCACTTGCTTATTTGTCATCATGGACCTTTCTTTACCTCAATTCAATCTAGATATAGCTTGTTTCTACATCTCCTCTGTACCTCATTTTGATTCCAATCCCAAGGGATAAAGAATATTCTATCATTTTTGCAAATTGCTTTCTTGTTATGGCTATTTATCTCTTAGGAGCATATGTTTGACCTTTCTATTTTCTCTTGATGCATCTACTTTCTTTGGATACTTGGCTTGACATATTAGAACTCGTCTTGAGTATTGATACTATCTATCTCTCTCCTAATGTTCAATCTTGCCGCTAATAGATTGATCATTCAAATTTTTTTCTCTCTATACTTTGTTCTTCAAAGTCTTCTAGACTATGAGCCCCCTTTATAGAAATTTTGCATATTTTTTTATTACTTATTCTCGATCAAATCATCATTTTTCTATTTATTTGATTATAACCTATGGTTTGACCACCATATCCTAAGTCTTTTATTTAATTGAAATTAATTTCTCCCTTTTAATTAAATAAAAATCCTCACTTCTCACTTATCCTAAGCATCCACACATAAAGAATGATTCCTATTAAAAAAATTAAAGAAAGGCTTTTGTCTCACATTAGGTGCACACTTTCCAAGGTGGATGAAATCTTGATTCTCCTCCACACATCTCTCATCTTTTGAACTCCACGATTGATCTTGATTAGGTGAGATACTTGTGTACATGGATCAATCAAGATGCATCCTCCATCATTAATTAAGCCTGTCTTAGCTTTTGATCTCAACCGTTTAGTTTTCTTTAAAAGAGAGGGCTCTCTCCTCACTCTCCATTTTTTATGTTCATTCTAACATTATGCTGCATTATTTCTAGGAGCTATGGAGATTTTGAATACTTGGAGCATTTGCATTCTCATACTTGCACACTCATTTTGAGCTTGTTCATGCTTTTATTATTGTATTCTTATTCTATATTTCCTCTTATGATTTATCTCATGGATCACCTAGTCTAATTAGGGGGTTGTAATCTTTTATACTTGTTAGCTTGCATCTTTTGTTTCATTTATTTTAGCTCTCATTTAGCATTGCATTTTATAGTTATTCTTGAATGCTGGCATTCTTTCTCTCATCTTTGAATCTTCCATTTTATGGTGTACCTTGCAAGGGTTTCATAAGCTAAGTCCACTTGAGAGCCACTCTTATAGCTCTTGCACATCATAGGGTAAAGCTATAAGCTACTTCTTGAGACTCCCTCTTCTATAGGTTCTCTCAAGTGTAATGGTTTATAGAAGTATGACACATTTTATGCACACACATGGGTCTTAGGAGAGATAGGAAAATGAGACGAGATGAGATGTGTGAAGAGGCACAAATCAAAGATGAATATGAATGAATTTATTGCTAGTATGAAATTGATTCCCTTGGCCTAGCTTGTACATGTGTAAGAAAAGCATAACCATAAACATGCTTTCTTGGTATAGGAAGAGTATATGTATGCATCATTATCATTACAAGAGGGGGAGGGGAGATTTTAGTTTTATCAAGAGTGGTTATTAAAAGCTCATCCTATGATGTATCTCAAAATCCTAAGTGAAAGCATGCATGAATATGTGTGTTGTCAATAATGGTAGAAACTAAGTAAATGCAAAATTAGGTCATAGGGAAACAAAAAGGAGTTGTTGGGGCTATAGTTAAGATTTATAAAGGATTATTTTGATTGCCTTTTTTATGTAAAGATGAGAGAGAGAAAAGCCCATGGTCAGAACACCACATTAAATCTGTGTACAACAAGGAACTACATTGTTCAATGCACTATTTATATTCTTACCCGCCTTGGAAAAATCCTAGTTATTTCTCATGAAATCCCACCCAACTTTATAAATCAAAACCCTAGAAACCAAAATTTAAAAAACCATAATCAAGGTAAGCACGCTGATATACTAAATAAATATATTTTTGCCATGGGAATGGGTGTGATGTATAGTTGGGCCAGGGGGTTGTGTTTGTAGTGCAACTTAATGCTAAAGGAAGTCATCTTAAAAAGATTGGTGCCACAATTTGTGTTTCTCAAATGTGAAAAGGGTTTTAGTCTTCTTAAGGCCTAACTAATGGTATTTTTGCACTTTTTTTTGTCATTCTTAGTAAAAAAAATTTCAAATAAAATCTGGTTTCAACCTAAGACATTTCATTTTCAAATCACATAAATCAAGTTTTAAAAATTCATTTTTAAATCAAATAAATCATTTTTCAAGAAATTTCATTTTCAAATCAAATAAACTTGAAGTAATACACATCCTTACCTAGGTACTGTTGCTAGTGGGTTGCAAAAGAAATACATATATTTACCTAGGTAGTGTCATTGGTGAGTTTGCAACATTCAGTGGTACTCACATTTATGTGCTCGAACGAGAATTTTTGGTATTTTTCGTTTTGTGATGAATGCAATTTAGCAATGCAACTATATGAATTCCTAACTTTACCAAGTGTTAGCAAAGAAAATAACAAAGATAAAGTAATGCGAGATGAAATCAAATAACATGAAAAGGAAATTCCTAATGGACATAAACCATGATAACAACATATATGTGAGTTAAATCATTGAAAATATTGGGTAGGAAACCAATGAAAATAGGAGTAGCTCTTGCTCAAATCAATTGATGCAATCGATGATGGTGGCTTTAGTAAAAATTGAAAGATGTTTCACTTCTCATTGAATTGCAATACCGCAAAAAGTGTGCTTATGTGAGACAAGAAGCTATGTAAGAAAAATAAGGCGATCTCTTCTCCAACTTGGTACGTTAGCAAAATTCATTAGCACGCGAAAAATACAAGAACTAAAAGATCACACAATCAAATCAACATAACAAAACCATTGGATCCATTATTATTCATGAACATGAATTCACAAAAATAACACACTCCAGCAAGAATAACTACACTCATAATGAGAGCACCAATAGCATATATTATTGCATCAAAATAATGGCCTAGAGTACATATTACATCCATGTATTTATAAGAAATCATCTCCTCAATTTGTGTTGAGAGTGAGAAATCTTTTAATGCAAAATATATGCTTCTAAGCTAATAAAAAAATCTAATTATATACATACCGACTCTCTAAATAGTGCCAAGTAGGACTTCACCCTGGTTTGTATCAATTAATGGGTGCATGAGCCTTTACATGACTTAAAAAAATGAAAGAATAAGTAGATAAGAAGAAGGAAGCTACAAGAAGATCTGAGAGGCACTGGAGGCTCTAAAAATAGAAGCTTGACCTTCTCTAGGCATTTCTAGGAGTTAAACTATTGTTAGAATGTGTTTCTAGTGCATGGAAAGCTCTAAATTAGCAACTGGTAGTTAATTGTTGGTGAATTACTTCAAAATTTTTAGTGCACCTCTATGAAAAGTGCACCTTGGTGGCAAGTTCAAAAAATCCAAAAGTTTCCCAAGTGTCAAAATTGCATTTCTAGCTTCTGGGTTTTCTTCCCCTTTATACCAAAGTGTTGTTTGGATGTTTGCTCTTGAATTTCTCTATAATCTCTATCACTTGGGTAGCATCCAAAATGTCCAAAGCTTCATACTTATCTTTTACTACAAGTTGGTAATTACTAACTTCTATATGTGTTGCCATAAAATCCTCAAGTTTAGTGTCTAGCTCCAACAATACCTCTTTTGTTCTAAATGCTTGTCTGATATCTTTTTTTGATGAAGCATCTTCAAAGGTTTTTTGGAACTGTTGGACAACTAATTGCACTGAAATGAGTTTGGCCTTTGATTCATCTTCAAATATGTCAAGGTAGGCATTGTTGTAATACTTCTCAGCTTCCAAAATATGCTCTTGTGTTTGATCCTTCAACTTTTGTATCCCCTCATGTAATGTTTCCATTACTTTATTATTGGCTGCAATTTTCTCTATCCAATCCTCCAATTTGTCAAGCTCTTCCACTAAGTATACCTCCATGAGTGTACAATACCTTTGACCTTTTTATTTATTGAAGCACTTGGAGGGCTTTTCCCTAGGTATGTACCTCATCCATAAGCCCAAAATATTTGTTCAATATAGATACTAGTTTATCTACACTAGACTAAATATGGTGTAACAAGTTCAAATTAGCTTGTATAATCTATACACCTTTTTCCTCAAAATTGTCACACCAATTCTGACATGTGCCCAAAAATGAATTTATCTCTATACTCCCCTATCTCTCTTCTCTAATGTCACATCAAGAGTGATTTCCAGATTATCTAGGTTAATGGGGCCACTACTTCATGTAAATATCCTCTCATAAGCTCATTTTGTCTCCTTAGCATTATCATCTTGGAGTCATCTTCGTCCATGTGCCTGAACACTTCCTTTATACTCATAGTGATTAATACTTTGGTAGTATCTACTATGGGTCTCCCAAGTAGAACCTCCTTGATTTGATGGTCTATAGGGATCAAGTCCTTAGTGTTAGCATGTGGAGGAGGGGTAGAAATATGTGCAAGAAAGTCCTAGTCTTGGTTCTTCGTTATGAAGGCAATGGTCGTGCATCACCCGTAGGTGGCTCAAGCTTCTTGATAGCTTGGACTAACTCCTCCATTCCCTCATTTGTAGTTACATTAACTACCTCTTTTTCTAAACCATAACCTCCCTCTTTAGCCAAGCAAGTGTAGTGCCCATGGGAAACATATATTTGGCTAAAGACGAGGTTTGCATTGTTGGCTCCTTTTCCTTATCACTCCTTTATGAGTCTTCTCCTTCTGAGAGAGATCTATATTGGGGGTCCCTGTATCTACTGAACCCAAAGTTCTTGCCTTTGTATCTTGAGAATTTAGCTAAGGTTCTTCTGGTATCCATCCCTCCTCTAATACTTCATCAGCCTATAATTGTTCTAGCTCTTCTTCATCCATTGCTTTTCCTTCGTCTATATAGTGGAAGGAAGTGGGTTGACTAAGCCTTTGTCCAAGAAAGATAAGTCCTAAAAGAGTGTTAGTGGTATACCCATAGGCCCTTATGGTAGAGGTGGCATTTGGTTCCAATCCTTTCCTAATGGTTAGTTCATAGGTGTATCTTGTATCTTATCACCCACCATTTTAGTGTCCATAGGAATAAAATTAAAATTAGATTTGTTAAAGACATTTGTTTCTTACCCCTATTGTTCTTCAATCCACTATTGCTGCTCATCTTCTAAAGTTGTAACTTGAATAGGTTCCTTGGGAATAGATGGCAACATCACAGTGGAGCTCCTTCTTTGTTCTTCTTCTGTAGCCCTGGCTAGGCGAGTCCTCTAACTCAAGGGTAGATTATCTTCTTCTTCTTTATTGTCCACCTTAGGGATGGTTTCAGGCACCTGAGGGATGGGAATAACTTTCTTCTGTACATTCCCTCTTCTTGTCTTTTTCACTGTAGGATCAACCCTAGCCTTCTTGGAAACTGAAGGAGAGGCTTCTTCCTCTAGACCAACTGGTGGCACTTCCTATGCTTCTTCTTCCAACTCCTATTCTTGTTCTTGTCTAGGTGGGGGCACTTGTTCAGTATCTTAGGCTTGAACCACCTCTTCATCATGAGGCTCTTTAGTCTTAGGCTTAGCTTGCTTTGGGGACTCTCTTTTCCTCTTATTCTTCCCTTTATCTTCCTAAAGTATTCAACTTCTGTCTCATGTTGATGTACCATTTCTGGCCTAACTAGGGATTGAGCAAGGAAAGTTGGTACTATAATTTTTGCACCTTTACCCTTAATTGGGCATGATGTATCTTGAAGGGTAATAGCTTGTGGAACTAAGTCAAGGTTAAAAGGCTTCTTGATCCATTCCCTCATCAACTAAATTATGTGCATTTCCCTGTAACTTATATCCACATTCTCATCTCTATCTATCTCTGCATTCATAATTGGCCTGTCATAGATTTTGTCATGGTTTTACAATGGGTCCAAGACATCTTAAGTGCCTTTTTGAACAGTCCAAATATAGAGTCATCCTATAATGATCCCTTATTTAGATATCATAGTCATCTATTGCATTCATCCAAAGGTCTTTTATAGCATCTTTGTGTATAAACAACTTCCCTACCAAATGCTGAACTCTACCAATATTATCAAAATAAGGGGGAGAAGAGTTGTAATCCTCTAAGGGATACTGATCCCACTCTGAATCAAAGGTCATAATATCTTGTTTTTGCTTAACCTCAAATGCACCTATATTAATAGGCCATACCCTTGTCTTCTTATGTTGCTTTCTCACTCTGTCATATGCAGATGTGAGTTGCCTAACAATCTCCAATAAGATGAGCCTATCTAATGGGTATCTTGGGAATTTCTTTGGTTTCACCACAATATTAGCTACCCTTAGGTAAGTGAATGTTTTTAATTGGATGTAGTAGGCACCAATCTTTGTGATCCTTATTGTTGCCTTTACTGACATCCTTTTAACATAATCACCCTCTATAAATTTGATGATTGCAAATATAAAAGTATTATTCATTATTCAGTACTCCTTGCTCTAATCTAAGAGCTTATTCTTTACCAATTGAGGATATACCACATAGGGCTAGGCATTGGCATCTTGCATGCTCCCTTTCTTATACAAACTTGGATAGTTAGTTGTCCTTGCCACCAATAAGTATACCAAATATGATACCATGTAAAAATTCAAGTTGAATTTAACTCCTACCAACTATTCATCTAGGTTTTCATTAGCATTGTGGCCCAATAAATTGGCATTTTGGTCATTCTGATGGTCTCTATGAAATGGACCATCTAGATATGAAGATGACCAGCTGTCGATAGACCCATGACTCTACTCAAAAGTACAATGACATATTCAATTTCATCCTTCATATACCCCCTAGTCATTTCTACCTTTTCAACTTTGTGTCCCACCGGTGTTCTATCAATAAAAAATGATGATTGTATGATCTCTGTGGCCTTCTTTTCATTCTCCCTATACCATCTTTTTTCTCAATCATAAGTTATCTTTACATATTGATAAGCTCTAGGGAGATGGAATACTTTCTCAATATACCTAGGTCTAACATTGAGGACTATCTCCCCTGTGACACTCTTTCTTCAGACATGTAGTTTTTGGCCAGAGCCATGATAAGCTCATAAGATTGTACAGATGTGGGATGTGATGCTACTTTGACCAACCATGATCTGATAAGTGTCAAGACCATTATTGACCTCTCTTTAGAATTATTGTAGATTATGAGGAATGTATTCGAATTGATGTATCCTAGCTTAGTATCTCTAATCTCAGAATGTCCATCCTGAAAATGTGATTTCTTTGGTGCACCTTGAAACTTGAAAATAATGGGTTTTGGAGCAATCTTCTTTGCAAGAAAGGATGATGAGGATGCTATTTTATCTGCACAAAAGAGAAAATCATTAGTCTAGAGAGCTGAAAATTAAACCCTAAACAAATCCTAATTGTCAAAAAATTAAACCTAGACTACCAAAACCTTGAAAAACTAGATAAAATCCCCCCTTAGAGCTCTGAAATACAAATTAGCACACCTTGCATGCCTTGATAGGTGTGCTAGGTGCACTTAGAAGGAATTCTAAGATTCTTTTAGTATAGTTGCACACGTCCACACCCAAGTGAGGTGCACATATGTGCATGTGTGAAACTATGCACATGTGCTTATTGCAAGCGCATATGTGGGAGGGGGGAACTTAGTGTTCAAAATGGTGCACATCTACACACCATTGTCTTAGATGTCTTTCCTTACTGTAAAAAAGGTGTGCATGTGTTCACCTTTGGTACCTTAGATTGGTGCCTTAGGTTTTGTGTATTGCCAGTTTGGAGGCACACCTCTAGATGTACGAAGGTGTGGGTCAATGGAGTGCAGAGAAAATAATGAGGAGAGGAGAGGGAGTACTCAAGCTTATATAGGCCTGGGTAAGTGTGCACCCTTTGGAGGTCCAAAGGATAAAATTACAAACTTGTGCATGTAGCACACCTGCGCACCCTAGATGGGTGCACATGTGCACTAGGTGTGCTAGTGCACCTTTTAGCACAAAAATACCCTCAATCACTCACTTTTTCCTAGTGCTAACACTAGATTTTTCTTGGTTAGAGGAGAAGGGCTAGACCCAGACTCTAGGTGGAGTTCTAAAATGACCCAGGCCCTAGACTAGGGGTTTGGGAGACAATTTTTTTAAACTATGGAGTCCCCATTTATAGGAGAAATAGGGCATGCATTGTGAAATCATAACAATTATTACCAAGTTGCAATAAACTATTAAACATGTAAATCAACTTGAAACATGAATAAAATTCACAAAATTAACACCAAGATTTTTAATGTGGAAATTTTGTTAAGGGAAAAACTACCTGGGACCAACAACCCAAAAATTTCACACTTCTAAAGTGACCTCTGCTAGGAGACAACCTTGTTAAAGGTTACATACACTTTGTTAAGGTGACCTTGTTAGAGGATTTCAACAAAAGATCATATAGACCTTATCACTCCCTATCCTTGACTAAAAAGAGTGGCCTAATTTAAAGGACTTACAAACACCACTAATTAATGTTACCATATAGGATTTCATAGACTTTTTAGGTCCACTCGATACTTCTAAGATTTTCTATTACAATGGTTAAACAATAATAGTATAAAGTAATATGTTAAGAATAGTAACTACCTTTTCTTGTTCAAATCTTTGTTCTTTCTATTTCATTGTCTAATCTCTACCTTGGATCTTCCTTCACTCTATTCTTTGACTTGGATGTATAACTCCTTCTCTTTCTCCTTTCACTACTTAGTTTACTTGGCTCAACAATCTTCTTTTTCCTTCTTCCCCTTCACACTTTGATCTTCTCTTAACAATACAAAAAAAAAAAATAGAAACCATTTTGAACCAATAGCCTAAATTTTTCTTGTTCTCCTCCTTAAATACACTTATTAATGCTCTAGATCTTTCCATCTTTTTCCACTTAATCAACATTGTCGATCTTAGGTTTACAACATAATTCCTTTATACAATGAATTTAGACACATATAAAAGATAACTTTATATAGACCTTTGTATCCATGCTTATCCTTCTTTAATTTCCTTCATTAGGTCCTTGTTTTTTCTCAACTATAGATCTTGTAACAAACTTTGACTTGTGCATTAGACTTCTCAATTTTCTAAATTTCCATCAAAAGTTGGCCTTAGATTCAAATTTCTCAATCTTATTCATTCGAATGTCACTTAGTAAACATTATATTTACTTGGGCAACATAGAACTTGGTTAATATTGTCTTTCTTGAGCAACACTGTGTTCTTCCTTCTTTGTAAATGCTCGAGCAATATTTTAGTCACTCAATGAATACAAGCTCCCTTCATTAACCTTGTGACTCAATTAAGCTTGTGATCTTCAATAAATTACAATAACATAATTATTGTCAAACTCATTCAAGTACACATTGAATACCTTACATATTAACTCTAAATTCATCATACTTTCTTCAAATCCTCTTCATCAATCTAATGATATGGTACTTTTCGAAGTTAGTATAATGTCTAGCCAACTAAGACTTTGACATCAATGACACTATAACAATTGATATGAATATTTTATATGAATTCATAGCACTTAATAGCTAACAATATCACAATATCAATTATAATATTAGTTGGGGCTAACAATCAAGACACAAGATTAGGAGCCATCAACTATAGGTGTCATGAAATCTTCATCAAACTAAGTTGATATTGGCTTAGGGGAGGTACTTAAAGGGATATCACTAACCGATCCCTAAAAGATATGAATATTCATTTAAAATTTTCATAGGAAGATGTAATGTGATGATTAGGCCTTGGAAAGTAATGATTAAATCTTAATGAGTAACTATGAAGTGGTAGAATTCAAATGTAGACACTTTAATTGATGTAAAATATTTTTATAGTGACTAGTAGCTTTAACTAATGAAAAATACTAATAACCATTGAAAGAGGTTCAACAACTATTTTCAAGCATAATCAAGGGAAAATAGTGATCATTCATCAAATGGCTATCTAGAAAGACTCCTGAGAATCTACCTATTATGAATATCATGATTTTTACTATATTTGGTGTGAATTTGAAAAAGTGCAAGGAAAATTCAGTTGAAAAGTTGTAAATCAAGAAAGTCAAAAATACTTTTGCAAATAGTGCAAGGGCTATAACATTGAAATCAAAGCAAAATATAGAGAACAAATTTTATACGCCTATTCTACTTGGTGTGAATGAGAAGACACAATCAAAACTCAAGTTGCATCTAATGAAGGCAAGCAAAATTGATAAGTCAATTGCCCTATTCTTGATATCACTTGGTGTATTTTTGATAGAAGATGTATGAACCTACATCCATTGCAAAATTAAAGATTTGGGAGTAGAAGACATCAACAAAACATATGAAAAATTATGTTCAAATAACAAGTTGAAGAATGTGCATAGACATTTATAAATAAAATGTTTCACATACATAGTGGATAGTCCAACCAAATTCCAACATGAATGGGTCATATATATATTGATAAGACTTCATGATGAAATGTAGTGGTTATATAGGCCACATGTGATAACATAAGAAATCATCCATGAAGTTACTAGGTTATGCATGATCATTGAAGTACCATCTATTGGAATGAAAGTAGGAAGCTTGTTATGTAGCTAAATATAAAGGCAAGATTTGATTCTAGAGCCATGAAGGTTAGAAGCATTGAATATGTGGAAGTAAGGTTTGCATCGATAGTGTTTGGATAATTTTTTTTATCAATCAAGTATATTGAACAATGTTCTTGGTGTAACATTAATTCACACAACATTCAAAATGGTCAAAGAATATGTTGTTTATGATCAATGTGAGATGTTGAGAAGGAAAATTCTTTCCAACAAGGATAAGATAAAAAGAGATAAGAGACAACCATTTGATTTTTCATCCATCTTCGTATGTATATTCTTCTATCTACAAAATTTATTTCTAGGGAAAGAAATAGTTCAATGATCAAAGGATAAACCCGTGGTAGTGCAAATCATTGAATATATTAAGGACTTAGGTGACAATTTGAATAATGCAACATGGGATTATTTTAAAGAATTATAGTTGATAATTCATAAGGAGGAAAGACTTATTGCACTCATATTTTAGGAATACAAGGAAGAGATATGTTTTTTGTTCAATATCAATACTTATATAGTATAAGCAATTCAACCTAGGAAATTTTGGTAACCATCAATAGGTTATGAAGTTGATGAAGACATAATTAGAAAACATGCTAAATAATTATTTTCTAGACCTATAGATATTATGACTCAAATATTTGGAGCATATGAAGAAGCATTATCTAAAGTCAAAATCAAACTGAAGAAATTTGCGATTCAAAGAAAACCTTAGAGAATGACGAGCATGTTAACACAAATATTTGGGAGCATAGAATCCAACATGATCATTATAATGATTGAAGAATATGAGCAAACAACTTTTGTTAAGTTTACCAATAGAGATGAAGAGGAAGAGAAAGATACACCTTCAAATGAAAGAACTTATCAAAGAAAAGGTAAGGAAAAGACACATGGATCCACAAGAACAAGAAAACTCAAAATGGTAGATAAGAAAAAGGTCAAAAAATAAGTGGAGGAATGACACAAGCAAGAAGATAAAAATGCTAAGGTTATCAATGAGGAAAAAACTATTAAAGATAAGGAACTTGAGAATGCTACATACATCTATGTAGACTCTTTTGTGAAGGGTATAATAGAGAATGGAAGATTGGATGATATAGAAGGCAATTATAAACTCTATATTAAAAAGGACAAGAGAAATGTAGAGAAGTAGTTGTCAGATATATGCATGATTTTTTTAAGACACCAAGTGAGCTTTATGGGGCAATACCCAAAGAGCTCTGCAAGTAAGTTGATGGAAGATAAGAGAGATACATTGAATATAAATAAGGAGATGACAAAAAGAGCACTCATGGAGATAACCTCTAAATTGAGTAAAGAATAAGTTGAGATATTTGTTGAAGCTAATAGACAAGATTTCAACATTAGAGATAGAGTTGCAAGGATTATGGTTGGAAACATTTAGAGTGTACATGATGAAATTGTGGAAAAATAGAAAGAGTTAATGGCCACATAAGAAGAGATTGATGGAGAAGAAAAGGAAACTGACCAAACAAATAAAAGAAAGTTAGATAAACCTATCCTACTTCAATATCATATTCCATTAGAATCCATTGGATAAGTCAAGAAGGATACATCTAAACAAGAATAAATGGTGATGATATAGTGATTATAGAAGACATACCCTATGTGGATATTTACCATATACCTAAAGCTCAACCTATCCAATAAACTATAATACAAAGTGAAAAGACTATATAATAATAAGTGTCAAGGAAGAGAAAGCTAATTTTTAGTACTACATGTGAAACAAAGAGGAGAAGATCTTTTTTATAGGCTATTATAAATGAAAAACAAGAATAAGAAGAGGAAGAAATGCTTGAAAATTTAGGTATTTCAAAGATGAAACCCTAGGAGCTAAGTGAGTATTATGAGAAACTAAAAAGAAAGGAAATAAGATACAAATTGAAGGCCAAGAAGAGGAAAGCTAGGATAATGAAAGAAAAAAGAGGTATACTTAAAGACTTAGTACCCAATGTATATAATTTGAATGTAAGCATCATTGATAAGATGGATACCTTGATTAAAGCAATTGTAGAGAAAGTCCCAAAGTAAGAAACACCAACACTAAAGGTAGTAGAAGATAACTATGCAAGGTAGAAAATGGAGAAGTTGGTGGATACAATAGAGAAGGCTAGGGGCACATTGTATGAAGAGATCAGTGAAGCAAAAACAATATTGAAGAAAGTTGGACAATTGGTGACCAAAATATCAAAATTATTAGAATTCATATATGATTTGAAAAATTGCAAATTTTGAAAATAAAAGGAAATAGACTCACTAATTGAGAAATTTGATCTAATATCAAGTTCAACATTAGAATACAACTCAAAGGTAAAAAGCGATTAATATGAAGCTAAGAAAAATGTAAGGAGAAGAAAGGAGAATGATGACTAAATGATTGGAGCTACAATCCTATTTATTACCTACATTAGAGAAGATAAAACAAGCATTAGGAATGTAGACATATTACTAAGTCTACCTAATATGAGTACATTGGATTCAATTGAGGAACTAAAATGAGATTCACGTGAACAAATAATCACCCTATCATACTTGAATAAATCCTTAGAGGTGTCAATAGAGAGAAAATATAAAATCCAAATAAATCATTAACAATTTGTGAAATAAATCTACCATTGATGGTAAAAAGGGGGAGTATTGTATTGATGACAAGAATTGATAACAAGAAGGAGAATATCCATACATGGAGATGCTTAATAAAAGGGGGAGAAGTTATGAAGAATTTTATTGAGAAAGCTTTTTCTATAAATTCCATAGGGGGGATTGTTGAAATTTGGCATGCGATTATAGGTAAATGGCATTGACATGAGAAGATTGATTGACTTCATTAGTTAAGCCACATAGGGAACAGGTTGATAAGCCAAATAGGCAATAGGTTATCATTGATGAAAGCTCATTATAGAAGTAACCAATATGATCAGTGATGCTTAGTCACAATCAATAAAGTAAGGAAAAGTGTCAAGTCAAAGGAAAGATGACAAGTTCATATCTTACCTACGATAGGAATCATGATTAAATGATAGATACAATTAATAAGTCAAAGACAAAAAAAAGTTAATGATGAATTTTATAAAAAGGAGAGATACAAACTTGACAATTGGAAGATGGAAGAAAAATAGGTAAAGAGGGTTTTAGGAGGAATCTCAATAAGTCAAACACATTTTTTCTTATCTTAGGAATTACACAAGAAGACATAGAGATCTAAGAAGAGAACAAGGTTCGATCTTACAAACTGTGTAATTTAATTGAATGCAGGGGTGAGATCATGTGGGAAAAAGAAGTAAAAAAATGAAAAGTATAGGTAAAGAAAGGTAAGGGTCCATTTTTTTCATGGAATTGGATAGGAACTAGGATGAACACAATTAGGTTTGGACAAATTTGGAGTTTGGATCAAAAATCATAAAATGGAATTAGAATTTCAGTATTCTAATTTTGGTCCAAAATGAGGCTACTAGTCTTCCATCTAAATGGAAGAAATTGGGAATTGAATTCAAGTTTTGACATTCTAAGGATTAGGAAAAAATTAGAAATGAATCATTTTTTTTTTTGGGTGAATTACTAACCTTAAACAATATTTTAACCATTGTGTCATAGCCCTGAATTTTAACCATTTGAAGGCAACTCTATATTTTTTCCATTCAAATGCAACTTTGTGCAATCTTTATCAACAAATAAGCTTGTGTATTTGTAGCCCTTGGACATCGAGATTGCAATCCTCCTCACTATTATTGTTGATGGAGCACTATTTCTTCCATACCCAAGACTCTTTCCCAATCATATGAATCATCATTAGACCTCATATAGAGATGGGATCTTTGTGTAGGCCTTTGAGGATGGCTTCTCTTTTAATTTTCTTTTAGAAAAGCCTTGATGAATATCCTCATCTCTTTTAAATCATAGTCACCAATTTGTATATGGTTTTTAAATGCCAAAAATTTGAAAGATAGTGTATTTTACATCAAATATCTTATATTCAATTTCATTTTTAAAGAATAGTCTTATATTATAATCATCACGATAGAAGAATATATACTTAAAAAATATTTGTAGTACAAAAATCATCATTTCCATTCCCATGTACATTTTGTTTTAGGTTTGCAGCAAGGAATGTTTATTTGCACTGAACAAAATTGGTTAGCAAAGACTGAGATTAGAGGGTAAGTGGACATGGATCTTGCACCTTATGTAATGGCAGCTAGAAGGAGGTTTAGTCATTAGACCTGTTACAATTTTGGGACTTTCCTTAGATATCTACAATATAGTAGATCTCACTCAGCCAAATTATATAATTTTTCTATATACATATAAGATGTCATGTTTTGTTTTATATTTCATCTTTTCCCAACCATAACCATTCCTCTTGACAATCTTTGTTTACACCAATGCTCCCACAATTTGTAAAGTAATGAAACTTCAATATTTGACCTTCATAGTATGTGTCTTAGCTAGTCGAGCTAATTCATGAACTTTATTGTCTATTGTTTTAATGAACCAAATGTAGAAGATGTATCTTCCACTCATCTTCTAGGTGAACCAAATAGGACAAACTATTTTCCCAAAACTTGATATTGAAATAAAAAACTTGATTTTGACAAAATCTTCTTTTGAATCAAAACCTCGATTTGCTAATTCTGTGAACCAAATAGACCCTAAGAGAAGAGAAATGTAGTAGTAAATAAGACAATGAATATATGAGTGGTAAGTATAGAGTAGCTAGTGAAGACAGAGATAGAGAGTTGAATGCACTTGTAGAAGTAGAGATTAAGGAGAGGGAAGTTATAGAGAGAGTCCAAAATAAATGATCTAATGCAAAAGGAGAGCCAAAGACAAGTCAATCAACTTATCAATTACCGAACAGGTTCAATAAGGGAAATTTCTTAAATGGGTGGACCTTAATTGGTCTATTCATTATAAATCCTTTAAAAGGGTGGAATCTTAGAAGGAACTCTAAATCCTCTAAACGAGGTAGCTCCCAACATATCTTTTTATACTCCTAAAAGTATAAAAAAAACTCCTAACAAAATAAACCCTCAAGAAGGGTATTTTTAAGCTCCTAACAAAGAAACCTTTTAATTATAGTGAAAATATTATGGGCATCATTTCGACCATAGTTTTAACCTTCTAATAGGGACTTTCTATGTAACTAGAATACTGATGTTTTGTGTTGTGAATGATTGATGAACAAAGTTGATATTGCAATAATTATTTGGTTAATATTTAGTAGAGAAGTTTTAATCAGTGATTTGAATTAGTAATTTACCTATTGTACTAAATCATCCCCACCTCTTAGTACCATTTGATACCAATAATATAATGTAAGTGTACTTTGAACCAATTGATTGAATGATGAAGATGACATAGATTTAGGAGAAATATGTAAGCAATTGGTCCAATTAAAATAGCTAAATATACCTATGATGTGAGATGAAAAAGAGAGAGAAAAGTGACCTTAAAATATACAAAGAAAAGTTCTTTTCTAGCCCAAAATTTATGGATCTATAACCACTACAAAAAAATTAATAGCAGATATATGTTCAATAGAGGAAATCCTAAAAATACCAAATCTCCAAGTATAGGTAAATTTGGTTGATTTCTACCAATATTTTTATGAAATGATGGGCATGTTCTTGTAGCACAAAAACCAAGTCAACCCAGAATATTGCAGTTGAAACTTCAGTGAATGATGTAGGATATCTCCATAAATGCAATGGATCTAATACCAAATCATGGAACTATGGATGTACATGTGCAAAAAGTAAGAATAATATGAATTCCACAATGTAGATCTTCTCCCATAATGGCTAACAAAATGCTAGATCTTAAAGAGGAAATGCTCGCAAAGGATCCTTGAATCTTGAGAAAATATTGAATGCTTGATGAATGATTGAATATCTTATTTAACCTACTAGATTGAGTGTCCTTAAATCTTCTTGTAGTTTCTTCTTAATGTCTAGTGGATGTGAAAATGAGATGCTCGAGCTTCCTTTTATACTATTTTTTGGGCTAAAAAACAAAGCAAGTTGATAGGATCACCTGATTTTCAATTTTGAATCCCTGAGGAAAAAATAGCACCATGACCAAAACTACCTTGGGTACAAATTGATGTGGCTGACCTATACTAGTATAGGTTGACTAGGTTGACGTATACCAAGCTTATTCTATGAAGGGGTAACCTTGAGGTTTTGATAATTGTACAAATAGAATTAGCAAAGAGGGAATTGGTTGAGAGAGAAGATAGATTGAGCACCCATGGTCCATTAAATAACTAAAGGGGGAGAACTAAAAGGTCTTAATGGTGGTTGCTTCCATTTCAAGACAATATAAGCATCATATCTCAAGTAGTGAAAGACATGTGAATATCAATCATTCATATGTAGATCAAGGCAACAATTATCAAGAGAAGAGGTGTTAGAAATATCAAGAGTATCAGAGCATGTATAGAGAATTGATAGGTTTCCATATTGCACTCAAAAGATATAAGATATACAACACTTTTCATGGTATCTTCATGTCTATTATCTTTCTAAGGTAGTGAGGAAATAGAATGAGAATTGAATTAAGAAAGTAAACTTTTTAGAATTAGTCATGTTTCCTTGGTTGTATTTATTTATTAATTTGGAGAAAACAAGGTAATCCTTATGTAATTTTTTGTCCTATAGTACAAGTGTGAGGACATGTCACTTGTTTTCCCTCTTTTCCATGCGTGTGGACATGGAAATTTTTTAATTCCTTTATTAAGGATGATAAATTATCCCCCCTTAAGAGGATTATGAAACTTGATACACACACACACACACACACACACACACACACACACACACACACACACACACACACACACACACACACACACACACACACACACACACACACACTTATGAATGTGGAATTCATTCACTTGGGATTTACTAAATAACCTCTTTTCTCATCTCTATATAAGAGATGCTCCTCTCTCATTCTCAACATAACACACTCACTATATAATTATTGTCATGAGCTCTCTCTGTCTCTGCATTTACCTCACTTATATAATTCACTTTTGAAATAATTGATTAATTATGTATTATCTTTGATGTTACACAAAATATCATATCATTATCAGTTAGTGTATGTTGAGCTCACTCCAGCATTGAAGATAGTTTTCTATGTCTATCAAGTATTCTAGAGTTTACCAAATTCAGAATACAATATCTATAGAGTTCACTCGAGTGCCAAAGGAAAGTTTGCAGAAGATGAGTGTTAACTGAGCTCACTTAGTTAATGAAGGAAATGTTGGATGGAACCAGTGCTAACCAAGCTCACTTGGTTACCAAAGGAACTTTGCAAGTATGCAGTGTTAATCAAGTTCACTTGGTTAACACAAGAAAATCATCTCTGAGTTAGTGTCTATCAAGTTGGGTTGGCTAACAAAGGATTTTCTTATTTTGGCATATTGAGTTCAATTGATTTTTTTGTTGGTTCTAGCCAACTGAGGAGATGAATATTAATTATTCTAAGTTGTATTCTAGCCAACTTCACAATATGAAATATATAAGTATAAGGTCAGGTTGAGATTTAGAAAGTGTGAATGTGTGGAAGATTTGATGATGCTAAGAGGAAGTGAATCAAAAGGATAAGAAGACTATCCTTATGGAGTTGAAAAGATACATCCCATCAAGAAGGATCAAGTATACAAGCCAAAATTAAGATTTGTAATCAACAAATTAGTTGCATTTGAAATCAGGTTATCTCATTGTTACTCTCTAACCATTGTAGCAGTGATCTAAATCTCTTAACAGAGTTGGATTAAAAGTTATTTGTAGATCCTCTAACAAGGTGGCATTTCTATTGAAGTGTATAAAGACCTCTAACAAGGACACTCCTACTAGGGTGATTAAATCCTCTAATAGGGTCACACCCGACAATGTGTTTTATAACCTTTAACAGGGTTGGCTCCTAACAGAGCTCACTTTAGAAGAGTGAAAATCAGTAACTAGTTGCAATTGGTGGTTTTTCCTAAATTGGGTTTCCACATTAAATCTTGGTGTCAAATGTGTTCATACTATTTATTTTATGTGTTTGCAACTAAGTTAAATTAATGGTAATTACAGATAACATCTTAAGTATTTTTCGAGTATATTTAGTATTTATTGAGTTATAACATTTTATGTGTGTTTGCTAAGCTTCAACAGAGTTCAAAGTTTTGTTTTGTATTGACATCTAAGGGATCTAGGATTTATTTTTGCAGTAACTAATTCACCCCTCCCCTCTCAGTTACTCCTCTTATATTCCCAACATTCACATGAGGTTTCTTCTTGTTTTTTCCCCTTCAAATATCTCTTGTCTCTTTGTGATGATCTTTAGAATACTCTTGTGAGATTTTGGTGTTAAATTATAATCTTTACACAAAACCCTCTTATATTTTCTCCTTTCATCATTTTTCATTTGAAATATTTCTTTCATGGTATCTGACCTATCTAATCCTTGTTTTAGTTTTTTTTAAGGTTACCATTTGTTTTCAAGACATTGTTGTTGAGAGAAGAGAAGCATGAGCTTTATTTCTAACATTTTCTTGTGTGCGTGTTGCAGGTTATTTGTTTATATCTTAGTTTTATGTTTCTTCCATAAATTCATACATTGGTTTTTGGTGTCTAACCCTCTTTGTAAGGTTTTCCACAAAAGAGTCTTTGTTTATGATCTAACCCATTGTTTTTGTTTTTGTTTTGGAAGGCTTGCTACCAAAACTAAGGAAATTTTTTCTCTAACATTATTATTTGTAGGCCATTTATTTTATTAATTACATGTCTCATTAACAAGAAATTCTAAGCTATTTTATTGCACTTCATATTTTTTTCTATATATTTTCTTTATTAATATATCTCAACAAATAATAAATTTTTTTTTAATGCAATTTTATTTCTATACTTTCATATTAATCTATAATCATGTATCTTTGTATTTTTTGTAGTTGGGCCCTCACTTTTGTAAACAAGATTAGCACTTTGCTCCTACTTATCCCTCCCTCTTTTCTCACTGATATGCATGTTTCATATTCTTATAGCATCACTATTTTTTTTCCTTTGGCCAATTAGACCTATTTAAGTTACCAACACATAAGCTCCATTATTTTAGTGTCATTTGTCTTTCCTTGACATGCATATGCACCATTGTAAATATTGACATATGCCTACAATTTTTTACAATCTTTAAGACTAGGGAGTCCTTTCTCAGTCTCAAATGGGTTAGTTTGATTGCTACTTAAGATTTCATTATTTTCAGCAATCAAGGGACTTCGTGAGATTTGTGTACATTGAAGATATTATTTGTGTAGAGGTGAAAGTAAGTCTATCTGACAAAATTCTAGTAGACCGTGAGCACAAAAAATATGTATGGCTTTGGATTTTAGGGATTTTTATTGTAGGTGAAAGCTAGCTTTGAAATATGCTTGAGTGCTCCTCCCAAAAAAATTCCACAAGTGTTCCCCTCTACTAAACTTTCTTCTCTTCATATAGCTTACAAGTAAGGGTACTTTTCCAATCTTTTTGTTTCCTACTTGTAGATGATTTCTCAAATGCTACACTTCCATTTATACCATTGGTATTGCTAAGTGCATGCGATCCCAGGGAGATTTTGGAATAACACATTCTGAACTTTTTATAGATCTCTCTTTTATTGAATGTGTCAACTACCTTTCATGATGATTGACTATTGAAATATTATATGGTTTCAAATTCAACTAGGTGAGAATCATGCCATCATTTTCTACAAGTATGTAAGGTATTATGATGGATTAACCTTGTATTTGGAATGTTTTCCTAAATAGTTTTATGTTAGATACTCTTACTTGAACTCAACCCAAAACAAAAATATAGTGACTTCTTAGATCTCCTATGCATCCTTCTATCTCACACGGTTCATGGGTGAAACTCTAAATGAAAATTATTGATGAGGTATTGGTTGATAGGATAACAACTTGGATTAGATTATGGGGTACCTACTTATCATGGTTATGATACTTGTATGGGTTGTGCCCATTTCCATACTTATAAATCATATTGTTCAAGATCTCTACATGGATGAAATATTTCACTTGCCACAAATATAGAGATATTGTTAAGGGGATTCAAAAATTGGGATCCCACTGTATACTAAGAAAGTACACTTCTCTAAATTCTTCTATCCAAGTTATTCCATAGATTATAATGCTTTAATGGCAGCTAGAGCTTCCTATTCATGGAGTGTAAAGGTGTTTGCATAAGCCTAAAAAAAACTCTTAGTTGAGCCCTAGTGATACAACTCTTGCTAGTAAACCATGCAATGAGAGATTCTTTAGACAAGAGCAAGATTGCTAATGTCAAAGATCTCTCAACATGCAATGCAAGAAATGAACTATGCTAGAATGGACTACAAGAGTGTAACTAAACTAAGCACAATAAGAGTATTACAACCATTTTAATTAAGCTAAGTGATCTAAGCTAATGCAAAAGGAAAGCTAAACTATTGTAGATGCATCTAAACTAGAATGAGGATGATAATGCAAGAATGAGACAAGAAGCAAGAAGTTATCCATAAGTGCTCCAAGAAAACCTGTCAAGAAACCTACAACATAACAATAGCTTAAAAATTTGGATCCCTAGATAGGGAGAGAGCTCCCCCTTTTAAAGGTGTAAAAACGGTTGAGATCAAGATCAATAAGTGAATGATCAAGGGTGGCAGTTGATTTTTGGCATGATCCATGTGCAAGATCATGTCAACCAATGAGAGAGGGTTGACTTCTCATGTGAGACAAAGTCTTTTCTTTTAACTTGTAAATAGGAAAAAGACTTTATATGTGCACATTGAGTGGGTTATAAGAATGGGGTATTGTATTTAAGTAAAAGGGGGCATGTTCTTTGAATCAAATATGGACTTAGGATTTTATAGTCAAACTAGAGGTTAAAATCAAATAAATTAATTTTTAGCAATTTGGCCTAGGCAAATGATTAAATAATTTAGCCAAAATGCTGAGAAGGGGCTAATAGTCTAGATGACCATTTTTAGGTGATTAAACCCATGATTCTTCTTTTCTCACAAACCCCTTTTTGAATTGTGTTGCAATATCTTCCATGTTAACAAACCACCACAGTTGACAGATTTGAGTAGAGAAACAAGAAGAAATAATAATGGTAATACAATAAAACTGTAATGCAATCATTTGTGTATGTTTAAAAATAGTGAAGAATACCTATATAAATCAAGATGCCACTATTTTCTTCTTCCTCCCTAATTTGTCCAAGTTTGTTGTCATGATTCATTTGTCACAAGTTCTTGATTTTTTCTTCTACAAAAAATTCTCCTTTCATTTTTCTTCCTTTTCTCATATTCCACACATGAAAGCCTTTAAACATTATTAAGGTCAAGTGATTTTTCAATTTATTAATGTTTTTGCATCATTGTACAATGTATAACATCTTTGCATAGCTTCTATCATGTTGGAATATCATAATAATGACACTAATACCATAAAAACATCTACTGCAATGTTCTTTAGGTATATTTATTCAAGTATATTTGGGTGCACACATATATGCTCAAATAAATATACAAGCTATTGTTACTATGATGGTTAGTAAAATATATAATTTTAATACTTAAATAGATAAAATAAATTAAGTATCTATGTTCACCTTTAATGGAGTTTCTAACTAATATCCATACATTTATGTTGCTCATTGCTCTCCCAATTATCACTACATTTATCTCCTAGTATTCAAGATAATGAGTTATCATGCACAATTGCCATCAATTTTACTATGCCTTATTGATTTGCACATAGTTGCATTTTAATGCTTTTTATAGCATCTTTTATGCCTATGTTGGCATTTTATGGTTTTATACCATTGATTTAAATGAATTTTATTGGATTTTGTGTAAGTTGCATAGGGAGCCAATTTTTTAAGGTTAACTATAGAGGACCCTTTATCCTTGAAAAATATATAAATTCATGGAAAATCCAACATTAGCTTTGGGGAAAAAATTAATTTCTATTGGTGAATGTTTTTTCATCGTTGGAGAAACTTTAATTTTAAATGCAATTTTTCTTTGACCGTATAAAAATTAAATAAAGTTGAGAGATTTTTTCCCTTGTGATAGAAAAAATATATAATTTAAGAGGCAATTTTTTTCCTTGTGATAGAAAAAATATATATTGTAGTAGGCAATTTTTTTTGATTGGTAATATATGATTTTATTGATATAGTAAAACAATGCATAAAGATAATTATATATAAGGGCTACACAACTTTACACCCATTACATTTAAAAAAAAAAAAAGACCACCTTTCTAAAACCATAACACTATGATATATATCCTAAAGCTCCTTAATATGCCCCATCAATGAGAAAAACACAAAATAGGAAAATTGGCTTCCATTATAGTAGGTGATTTTTCCTCCTTATTGGAATATATATATATAAAAGGTAATTTTTCCTAATGAATAGATTTTATTATTATATTAGATTAAGAAAATTTTCCCATCTAATGAGAAACATATATAATGTATTGGTGAATATGCTAGAAAATGACGTGATTATTCAATGGGTAGAAATTAATCGTATGTTTATCAAATCAATTGTTAGATTATCAAAAGATTACAATAAATATTAAATCAAAGAGTGATAATAAAGTGAGGTATCTAAAGGATGAGACATATGTGGAATGTCCTATTAGATTTATGGAAAAATAGAATTTGATCGAAAAAACATTCTTTATATTGTACACATCCTAGTTAGTGCTTGTCATTATCATAAATGTATTTGATTGCTACAAATGGGATTGCCTATAGAAGAGGGATCATCGAATGAAAATATAAGTCTTATTATCAACCCATATTTGAATCTAGAGGAGGATGAGAAGTAAAGTGATCTTACTATTGGGTTTATTACTACTTTGTAGGTTCTCTCTGCTAATAGCGAGGACACCATCAAAGATTAGAAAATGGAGCAAGAAAAGGTAGACCTTCGAGCAATGTTTACTCAAATGGGTCTCAACCCTGGTAATTTTGAAGAACAAATTGCAAATATAGTGGAACAAAAAAACTATAAATTCCATGCTTTTGGGATATTTTGAAGGATAAAAGAAGTGTTACACAAGAAATTGTTAGTTTAGTTAGGGTTTATATTACAAAATATATTATCGAAAAGTTTATGGAATGTAATGGTTGGAAGCTTCTCACTTCCCTTTTTGAGAAAAACCACAACCATTTTTCAAGGAAACCTAAACCTTGTTCAAGTCCTTAGAATGGTGACATGTCTCCTTCCACCCTGTACCACTTGCAGTGGACATTAAATAGATGTCTTCTCAATGTCAGTGACATTTCCTCTTCCATTGACTCCGCATGCATTATAACATTTTTGGCACAAACTTGCATTTATGAGGAAGATTTACAAAAATATTTTAATCATTAAAATAATTGAAATAGAAGCCAAAAGGAAAAATGTTTAGGGACCAGAGTGAAGATTAAAGAAATTTGTAGGCACTCATCTTATTTATAAGAAATCAAGCTTCTTCCTTTGTCATTGCTCATCTCATTTTTGGTCATCACTACCCTAGTATTTATAGTGCTCAATAAATTCTAGACTAGTTTACTTAGTTGGTGTGGTAGACTGGTAGTCACTACTCTATAGCCTATAGTTATTATTTTTTATTTAATTATTTTTTAAATTGTGAATCAAGATGGACACTCCAATTTGACTGACATGCAAATTAGAAGAGGACAAGAAAGCCTTTCTAGGAGACATCACTGATGAAAACCTCCTATCAATTTGCAATAAGATTGTACCTATCATAGATTTCAGCATTCATACTATGGAAATGGTTATGGGGAACAAGTTTCTAGAGAATGAGAATAGGTACCATATCAACACAAACATTACATCTCATTTTCTAGCCTCTTTGCTCAACCTTGAAGAAGAAAGGGTTGACATTTTGAAGCTCCTGAGGAAGACTTTTAAAGAAGAATACTTGGGTGATGACACTGATATTGTTTCTCATGTGGTATTAGGGGTAGGGATCCATTGGGTAGGTGAAATCCACAAGCTTCTGGAGCCCAACAACTATTTTTGTCAGACCTGACTAATGGGTAGTTGAATTGCCATAATAAATGGACATGAAGTGGCACAAATTTTCTCCTAAAATGGCATAATATGGATGAAGTGGCAGAGGAAAATTGGTGGTTTCAAGAGTTCATAGACTTAGTTAGGTCTCGTGCTTTCTACATAAACTAGTATAGCAGTACTAGGGTTTTTCCTTATTGATGTTTATGTCTAGTTTTTATTTTGTTCTATCAAACTATAATCATTGTACATGTGTATCCCTATAGTTTGTAATTTTCAAGGAATATGAATCAAATTTTTGGAGTTCCATATGAGATTATGTTTTATTGTTACGCTTGCCATTGCAATGTTTTGATATTTTTTATATTTTTTGATTAAATTATTAAGAAACTGAATAACATTTAACATTTATTTAAAATTAACATATTAATGTTTAATATTTAACATTTAATTAACATTTAAATTAAGTAATAAATAATTTAATTCACTAGTATAGAACATGTGTAACAGAATGATATTTACTTTTATAATCTACTTCTATATTAAAATTTTAATTAACTTAAATCTGATATGTATTTTTTGGGAACTATCAAGTATAACATTAGTGAACGAAAATATATAATTACTACCTTACAAGTGTCAAGTATGAATTCATTATTTCCTCTTATAGAAGATGGAACCTCTCTTATTATGTGTATTAATAATTTTTAATAATAATATTCAAATTTCAATGAAAATTATATGTGTAAAAAATAGATTTATTTTAATGAGACCAATTCAAGTTTATAAATAAGAATGATATTAGACAATCAAATTTATTTCTCCATGAGATGGGTTTTAAATGAACCATTGAAATGCTTATTAAAGTTCTATACATTCATTATTTGTGCTAAAAGTATCATTGAAAATGTTACAATGAGATTGTTGAAATGAAGAAGAATGATGAAACCTATCATGGAAAAATCATTATTTTGTCACTATTTTCAAACCTGCTAGTTGTTGTGAGATAATTGCTTACTTTGGTTTGAATGCTATCATTTGTTTGATTGATGAAGAGGATTTCAAAAGAAAGGATAACAAGAGAACCTAGAGAAAGGTTGAGTTATTTGGTGTATAAAAGGAGCAATAAGACCATGGAAGATATTGATCATATAGTATATTATTTATATACATAAGGCTATAATGTAATGATACTTGAGCAAAGACTTGAAGAAGGCTAAGTAAAGAAATGTGCCTACCAAGCCTGATTGAACAAACAGTGCAAGCCAAGCAAAGTTAGTGTAGGTCAAGAAAAAATTTAGTTGAATCCAAGTAGTAAGTTCAGTATGTGCCGATCAAGAGAAATCTAGTTGGTTTCAAGTGAAGAAAGTTAGTATGTGTCGAGCACTAGTAAAGGCTCAGTGGATGTCAACCAACCTAGTTTTGGTTGAGCATCAAAAGATAGTGTTTGTCAAAAAAACAAAGTGTTATTGTTGAGTGAGAGTAAAATGAGTTAGATCAAAGACTTAACAAATTTGAGCTAACAAAGTTGATTTCTTGAATTGTGTAAAGCATGTGGAAGATAACTATCATGAGTTGGT
Organism: Cupressus sempervirens; assembly: GCA_028749045.1. Classification (NCBI taxonomy): domain Eukaryota; kingdom Viridiplantae; phylum Streptophyta; class Pinopsida; order Cupressales; family Cupressaceae; genus Cupressus; species Cupressus sempervirens. The sequence goes on along the minus strand of CM053793.1, from coordinate 434,168,310 downwards.
GGCACAAAATTCAAGATAAAACATTTTGAGGTGAATTCAAATAGGATTGTAGAGGAAGTTTCTAGAAGGGAATAAAATGGATAGATGGCTAGATTTAATGAATATGACCTAACCCTAGAATGAATGACTGTGGTTAAGTGGAAAAAGACCTAAGTTCTCTATATAAGGAGATAGCAGTCCAAAAGCAACAGTGTCATGTCTGAGAACTTGTAAAAGACAAGAAGACTAGGGTGTTGCTTCATATGGTGGCCAAATAAAAGAGTTTGTAATTGGCATAAAAATAAAGAAGGCTTAAGAGGATGAATTCTTGAAGGGTGAAAAAGTTGTCGAAGATGGAGAGGATGAATGCCAAGAAAAATAGAGGACAGAACAAGTGATTTTTAATTTGAAAGTAATTTTTTATTGTTATCAGATCAAGTCCTATTGTCACTCTCTAAAAAATGTATCAATCTAGAAAAATCCTTTGAACTAAGGTTGAACTAACAGTCATTAGTAAATCCTTTAATAGGGTGACATTCTAATAGAATATTCTAAAGTCCTTTAACAAGGCTCACTCCTAACAATGTGATTGAAATCCTTTAACCAAGTCATATTTAACAGTGTGCATTGTATTGGCTCTCCACAGGGCTCACTTAAGAAGAGTGAAAATTGGTAGCATGTTATTGGTGGTTTTTCACAAATTGGGTTTACATGTAAAATCCTTGTGTCAAAATGTGTGATTGATTTTGTGGTATTGCATGTTTACATTTTTGCAAAGTTATTTTGACCTAGGAAAAAAATATGTATATGTTTAAGATATTGAATGATCAAAGCATGCATAAATATAAGTTGAGGTACTAAATTTTTTTATTTGTACATTTGGAATTTGCATAACTGATTCACTCCCATCTTGGTTATTCTAAAGTATTCCAACAATTGGTATCAAACCAACAAGTGCTTGTGAAGAGAAATTTTGAAGGTACTTAAAGCTAAAGATCAAGATGTACAAAAAGGAGGTGCCAAAATTAAACAAGGAAAACTTTGTTGCATGAAAAATCTTGATGAAGCTACATCTAGGAGGTCTTGGAGACTATGCATAGTCAAGTATCACTACTAAGCATGTTAATCCAACTGAAGCCCCAAGTTGGTAAACAATTGAAATAGAAGAACACAATTAGGCAATGTTGGAGATTTCATTTGCCCTAAGCTATTCAAAGTTTGATGACATTAAATGATGTAATTCTACTAAGAAGATGTGGGATTCCCTATAGAAGATTTGTAGAGGAGACAAGAATGTGCTAAGAGCCAAAGCTAAAAGTGTCAGAGGAAAATTTGATGAAATGAGAATGCAAGAAGGTGAGACTATAGTCCAATATTGTGCAAGAATCAAAGATATTGTTAATGCAATTTGAGGACTTGATGGACATATTGAAGATGAGATTGTGCTCACTAAATTATTGAGAACCTTGTTGCCTATCTATGCTATTAGAGTCTTTGATATACAAGAACTGAGATTTTCTCCTAGTAGTAATTTAACCCTTGAAGGATTGGTTGGTAGACTCACTGCTTTTGAACTTACAAATTTTGATAATTTCAAATATGAAAATGTTAAATTTTCTTTCAAAGCTAAGATGACACCAAAAGAGCCTAAATATAAAAAAGAAAAAGGTCAAACCTACTACTAGTGATAGTGATATAGATAATGAAGAGCTAGAAGAACTGGAAGCACTGTTGGCTAGGAAATTTCACAAAGGTAAAGTAAAATACAAAGGTAAGTTACCCATCATATGTTTTAATTGTAATGAGGTTGGTCATATTGCAATAAGATGTATTGATAAGTCAAACAACAAGAATGAAGACAAATTCAGAGGTATAAAAGATGATAGTAACAAAGGCTACAAGGACAAGGGAAAGAAGGCTTGTTAAATTACTGAAGAAGAATTCAATGATGAACTTGAGGATCATGATGACGAAATTGTATATGTTGCAATGAAAGATGATTCTGATGAAGATGAGGCAACTACATTGATATCTTATGTGAACAACAATGATAGATGGATCATTGACATGGATGTTCACATCACATGATTGGAGACAAATTTAAGTTCATTACACTTGAGTATTACAATGGAAATTTTGTTAGATTTGGTAATGATGCAACTTGTCTGATAAAAGGAAAAGGATCAATTAGATTAACATATAAGATGTTGTGTGAAAATGTTTACTATGTGGAAGGACTTAACTATAATATGTTGAATGTGTCACAATTCAATAGTTATGGTTGCAAATTTTGATAAAAGAAAGGCTAAGATCTATAACACTGATGGAAAATTAGTTGGAAGTGGAGATTAAACTAGAGGTAATCTATTTTATCTTGACATGAATGATGCTACTTTTATTTTTGTACAATTTGATGATGTGTGGTTATGACTCAAAAGATTATGTCATGTCAATTTTGACAATTTGGTCAGTATTAGTAAGATGAAAAGAGTCAGAGGTTTGCCAAAACTAAAGAAACTTGATAATGTGATTTGCAAGAAATGTCAATTAGGCAAGATGACAAAGTATAGTTTTAAAAGTAAGACTCATACTACAAAAGAAATTCTAGAATTAGTTCATACTAATTTATTTAGACCAATTGATGTGAAAAGCTACAAAGGTGACAAGCACATTGTCCTCTTTGTTAACGATTACTCAAGAATGATGACAGTAATGTTTCTAAAAGAAAAATATGATGATTTTCAAATGTTTAAATGGTATCTAGCAAGAGCTGAAAAGGAAACTGGTAAAAGCTTGAAATGTTTGAGATTTGACAGAGGTGGAGAGTTTACATCAAATGACTTTGAAAACTTTTGTAATGACAGAGAAATCAAGAGACAAATTTATGCAGCTAGGATCCCTCCAAAAAATGGAATTTTTGAAAGGAGGAACACATCTATAATGGATTATTCTAGAACACTGATGATGTAGAAGAATGTTTCTTTGAAATACTAGAGAGAAGATTTTAGTATAGATTCCTATAACTTGAACTGAGTACAAGTGAAGAAAAGTACAAATTTCACACCTTTTGAATTATGTTATGGATACTTACCCAATGTCAAATATTTAAAGGTATTTGGAAGCAAGTGTTACATTCTCAAGGACAATATAAATGGTAAAATTGATGCTAAAATTAAAGGATGTATATTCCTAGGTTATTCTACAAGAAGTAGAGCTTATAAGTGTTTAAATACTAACACTAAAAAGTTCTAGAAATGACAAATATAAAATTTGATGAATATATAGAAGTGCATGAAGATGAACCAAAGAAGGAACCTGAAAATTATAGAACCTTTATATACTACTATGAAGACATGTGTGTTGATGATGATAATTCTACAAACCACCTTGCTAATCAACAAGAATCAATGACTGTTGAGTCACATACAATGGATCTCGAGTTGCAGTCAGAAGTCGACATACATTCTAATACTGAGATCAATTTACATGAAAGGAATGATGAGTTACCTAATAGAGAAGTGAAAAGTGAATCTAAAATTGAACTTCATTAAAGACCCCTTATAGAAAGGAGAGTTGAGCCAAGATTATCAAAATATGTCAGAAGACATCACCCTACTAAACAAATTATTCAAGATAAAGAAGCTAGACCAATGAAAAGGAATAGGTTGAGAAATGACACGTGTTTGTTAAGCATGCATGAGCCTAAGTAAGTGAAGGATGCATTAGAGAATGAAGACTAGAATTAAGCCATGAAAGAAGACATTGATCAAATTGAGAAGAACAAAACCTAGACACTTGTACCTGAACCAGAGAACAAGAATTTTATTGGAACCAAGTGGGTGTATAGAAACAAACTAGATAAGAATGGTGAAGTCACAAGGAATAAGGCGAGATTGGTTCACAAAGGATATGCACAAGAAGAGGGAATTGACTATGGAGAGACATTTTCCCAAGTTGCAAGATTGGAAAGAGTAAGAACTCTGTTTGCTTACACTACTTACAAAGGTTTTAAAGTTTATCAAATGGATGTTAAGTCAACATTTCTAAATGGTATACTGGAAGAAGAGGTTTACATAGAACAGTCTAAAGGATTTTTTGATCCAAACAAAAAGAACACGGTGTGTAGATTATACAAAGCTTTATATGGTTTAAAGCAAGCTTCCAAAGGATGGTATGAAAGATTACATAACTATCTTGTGAAGATTGGTTTTAAAAAAATTGATGACAACAACAATCTATACTTGAAAATAGGAGGTAAAGGAAGTTTACTAGCTGAAATATTTGTTGAAGATATCATATTTGGAGGAAAAAATGCACTATGTAAGACATTTTAAAATGAAATTAAGAAAGAGTTTGAGATGTCTATGTTTGATAAATAAAGTTCTTTGTTGAATTGCAAGTATATTAGATGAAATATGGTATTTACATCACTCAATTCAAGTATGTGAAGGAAATATTGAAAACTTTTGGTATGGAAGATTCAAAACCTATTAGTACTCCTATGGTGATAAGACACAAACTATCCAAAACTGACAATTCTACTAAAATAAATAAAACATTATAAAGGTCTATGATTGTAAAATTGCAATATGTAGTTCATAGAAGACTTGACATTGCACTAGATGTTGGGATTGTTGCAAGGTTTTCTACAAATCCTAAGGAGAATCATTTAATGGTTGTTAAAAGGATTATGAGATACTTGAAAGGAATAGAAGACTATGGTCTATACTACAAGAATAATGACAAGTTTGAATTGAGAGCCTATATCGATGTTGACTGGGCTATAAACATTGATGACAGAAAAAGTACAAGTGGAGGAGCATTTTTCTTAGGAAAATGATTGGTCATCTAGACCAAAAAGAAACAAAATTGTATATCACAATCTACTATTGGAGCTAAATATGTGGATACTGCAGTGAATTGCACAAATGTGGTATGGATCAAACAATTAATTAAAGGAATAAAGGAGGAAATTACTAAACCTATGGTACTCTATTGTGACAATACAAGTGTTATAAACATATCTAAGAACCCTGTCATGCATACAAAGGCAAAATACATTAAAATCAAGTATCATTACTTGAGAGAATTGGGTCAAGACAAAGATTAAGAATGGAATATGTGAATACAAAAGAACAGATAGTTGATAAATTCAGAAAGGCTTTACCTAAGGATGCACATGAATATCTTAGAGCTACAATATGGGTGATATGCCTATCCAAAGCTACTAAGGAAGCAAGAGTAGTGCCTTACATCAACTGAGTTGAATGATATATTTTACAACTTGATGCAGTGGATCTTACTTTAGGATCTACCTAAAGTAAAGGAGCTGAAACAAAAGATTTATAGTCACATGTAAGGTGACAGAGGGAGAACCTAATTTGATTATATCTACATGTATTCATGACAAGTCTTTGGAATTGTTTTCAAAGAGGGAGAGTTTACTAAGAAAATATTAAGGGAGATATTGTTGAAGAAGGAGATTGTTAAGAACAAATTGATACAAGTATGATAAATATGTTTCAATTGTCATTGATGTCAAACCTTCTATTTGTTAGTAAGACAACTACTTATATGATTTAAGTACTATCATTTATTTGATTGATGAAGAGGATTTGATCAAAAGATTTAAGAATAACACCTAGAGGAAAGGTTGAGTTATGTTATGTAAAGGAGTACAAGAATCGACTAAGACAGTGATAACATGGTGTATTCATAATCTACTTAAGGTTGCAAAGGTTGGTTACACTAAGAAAGTTCAGAAGAACAAGTTAAACAGAGTTTGTCTGCAAAGCTTGACTGACTGGATAGTAGGTATTAAGAAAAGTCAGTACAAGCTAAACAAAAAATTAGTTGGTGCCAAGTAAATGTCTATTCTAGTGTATGTCAAGCAAAATAGTGGATGCCAAGTAAATTTTAGTTGATGTCAAGCACAATTGAACTTTAGTTCATGCAGAATGATTTTATAGAGGATGCCGAGCAACACAGTATGTGTTGAGCATCAAAAGTAAGTTAATGTTGAGTGTTAGCATTACTAGAAAGATTGTGAATTGATGAGCTGGTGGAAAAAATTCATGGTAAACTATTTTGAGGCAAATTCAAAGAGGATTGAAGAAGAAGTTTCAAAAAGTGATATGAAATTAGGGGTAGTTTCATTGTATCCTACCTAATCTATCCTAACCCTAAATTAGATGATGGAGAATGAATGAAAAAAGATCTTAATTCTCTATTTATAGGGATGGGTGGTCAAAAACAAGGGTTGTCATGAGCAAGAACCTAAGGAAGACAAGGAGTCAAGGGTATTGCTTCATCAAGTGACCTAAGTGAAGAAGTCTTCTTTGGCATGTTAAGGAAGAAGGCTTAAGGGTATGAATTCTTGAAGGGTGAACAAGTTATCAGAGCTTAAATGTGTGAAGGCCAAGCAAAATGGAGGACTGAAATAGAGATTTGCAATCTGCAAATGGAGTTGTAATTTATTATTAGATCAAGCCTTACTGGTACTCTCTAATAATTGTATTAGTGTAGGGTAAATCCTTTGGATTAAAGTGTACGTAAAAGTCATTTCTAAATTCTTTAACTGGGTGACATTCCAAGTGAATGGTCTAAAGTCCTCTAACAAGGCTCACTCCTAATAGGGTGATTGAAATCCTTTAGTAGGGTCACATTTAACAGTGTGTATTGTAACCTTTAATAGGGCACCACTTTAGAAGAGTGAAAAATAGTAGCATGTTACTGGTGGTTTTTTCCAATTTGGGTTTCCACATAAATTATTGTGTCAAGTGTGTTGTTGAATCTGTTATGTTTTATGTTTACATTTTTACAAATTGATTTGACAGTAATCTACAAGTTTTAAGTGATTGTATAATCTTATAGATGCATGCGTGATGATAAATATTTTATGGCTTCACTAAGCTGTGAAAAGTTGTATTTATACACTGGACCTTGGATAACTTATTCACCCCCCCTCAGTTATTCTAAAGAATTCAAACAATCGGTATTAGAGCCATCTGCTTAAGAGGACTAGTTTTGAAAGTACTAGAAGCACAAAGATCAAGATGTCAAAAAGAGATGTACCTAAGCTTAATAGAGATAAATTTCTTGTATTAAATTTTTTAATGAAGCTACATCTTGGAGGACTTGGAGATCATGTAACAATCTACCATTACTACTAAGCATGTTGATCCGGTTGGAGCCCTAACTGCCAAGGATATGAAAAAGTAGAAAGAACACAATTGGGCAATGTTGGAGATTTCCTTTGCCCTAAGCTATGCTGAATTTGATGATATCAAAAGTCTTGATAGTGCAAAGAAAATGTGGGATCCCTTAACCACCATCTATGGAGGAGACACTAATGTTCTAAGAGCCAAAACTGAAAGTCTCAGAGGTAAGTTTGACGATATGAGAATGCAAGAAGGTAAAAATATTTCTCAAGATGTTGTTAATGCAATAAGAGGAGCTACTCACACAATAGATGATGATATTGTACTAAGAAAAGTTTTAAGAACAGTACTACTTATATATGCTATTAGAGTTTTTGCAATTCAACAAATGATATGTATACCAAGGAATAATCTATCACTTGAAGGTCTGGTAGGTAGACTCACTACTTTTGAGCTATCTAAATTTGATAATTATAAACCTAAAAATATTGAATCTTCTTTTAAAGCTAAGATAACATTGAAGGAACCTAATGAGAAGAAGACGAAGAAAAAGATAAAGAATGTATCTAGTGATAGTGATACAGATGAGGAGGATGTAGATAAACTTGAAGCACTACTAGAAAGAAGATTCCACAGAGGTAAAGGCAAGTTCAAAGGTAAATTACCTATCATTTGTTTCAATTGCAATGAGGTTGATCATATTGTTGCTAGATGTCTAGAGAAGAAGAACTACAGAGGTGGTGACAAGTACAAAAGTAGAAGAGATGAAGACAACAAGGATTACAAAGACAAAGACAAGAAGTCTTGCTAAATTGCTGAAGAGGAAACAAAAGATGAATCTAATGAACATGATGAAGAAGTGGTGTATGTTGCAATGAAGGATGAATCTGATGAAGATGAGGCAATTGCACTTGTGTGTTGTGTGAACAAGAATGATAGGTGGATCACTGATAGTGGGTGTTCACATCACATGACTAGAGATAAAAGTAAGTTCATTACCTTGAATTGTTATGATGGAAATACTTTAATATTTGGCAATGATTCACCATGTTTGATAAAAGGAAAAGGTTCTATCAAACTCATAGAAAATATTTTATGTGACAATGCATACTATGTTGAAGAACTTAACTATAATCTATTAAGTGTTTCACAACTGAATAATTCAGGATGTAAGGTGGAGTTTGAAAACAAAATTGCTAAGATATATGATACTGATGGAAAACTGATTGGAAAGGGTGATCAAACTAGGAGTAATCTATTCTCTCTTGATATAAAGGATGCTACTTGTCTAATTGTAAAATTTGATGATGTGTGGCTATGGCACAAAAGGTTATGTCATATTAATTTGGATAACTTGGTTAGTATCAATAACATGAGAAAAGTTAGAGGTTTGCCTAAGTTGAAGAAGCCTGATAATATAATGTGCAACCAATGTAAGTTAGGCAAAATGAAAAAGTCAAGTTTTAAAAGTAAAACTCATACCTCTAAAGGAATACTAGAGATTGTTCATATTGACTTGTGTGGACCAATTGAAGTGCAAAGCTATAAAGGAGATAATTATATTGTGCTGCTTATTGATGATTATTCTAGAATGATGCATGTTATGTTTTTGAAATAGAAATATGATGCTTTTCAAATGTTTAAGTGGTACTTAGCAAGAGTTGAGAAGGAAACATATAAAAGTATAAAATATTTGAGATATGACAGAGGAGGAGAATTTATATCCAATGAGTTCAAGATGTTCTCTAATGGCAGAGGAATCAAAAGATAGACATTTGATCCTAAAACCCCTCCACAAAATGGAATTACTGAAAGGAGGAATAGGTTTGTAATGGACTATGCTAGGACACTCATGATGGAGAAAAATATTGCTTTGAAATACTGGAGATAATCTGTGAGTACAACTGTCTATACCTTGAACTGTGTACAAGTCAAGAAAGGTACTCATTCAACACCTTTTGAACTATGGTATTTGGAAGCAAATGCTATATTCTTAAAGACTTTAGAAATGGTAAACTAGTTGCAAAAAGTGAAGAAGGTATATTCCTAAGATATTCCACAAGAAGTAAAGCTTAGAAGTGTTTAAATACTAACACTAACAAAGTTGTAGAAAGTGCAAATGTAAAATTTGATGAATATATAGGAGTATATGAGACTAAACCTATGAGAGAACTAGAAGAATACAAATCATTTGTATACTTTTACGAAGGTATGCCTATTGAAGAAGATGCTGCAAATCAAGCTACAAACCAATAAAAAGTTTCAGTGACTGTCAAGTCACATGCTATGAATGTTGAGTTACATTTAGGAACCAAGCTACATTCAGGTGCTAAATTACAGAATAAATTTGAAGCACATTATGATTCTAAAATTAGTGTATATGAGAGATTTGTTGAACTACTTGAAAGAGATGAACATAGTGACTCTAAAGTAAATAGATCAAATGAAGAAACTAGAGCTAAACCAAGATTGTCTAAATATGTCAAGAGGCATCATCCCACTACACAAATTATTAGATATAAAGATGCTAGACCAATGACAAGAAAAAAATAGAGAAATGATACATGCTTGCTAAGAATGAAAGAGCCAAAATTAGTGAAAGATGTCTTAGAAGATGTGGACTAGAGTAAATCCATAGAAGAAGAGATTGAACAAATTAAGAAAAAACAAAATATGGACTCTAGTTCCTAAACTAGAAGACAAAAATGTGATTGGCACCAAGTGGGTATTCATAAATAAGCTAGATAAAAATGGTGAAGTCACAAGGAGCAAGGAAAGATTAGTTTGAAAAGGATATGCACAAAAAGAAGGAATTGACTATGGAGAAATATTTGCTTCTGTTGCTAGATTAGGAGTAAGAACTCTATTTTCTTATTTTGCATACAAAGGTTTCAAAGTTTATCAAATGGATGTTAAATATGCATTTCTAAATGGTATATTAGAGGAAGAAGTTTACATAGAACAACTAGAAGGATTTGTTGATGTTACTAATAAGAACGTGGTATGTAGATTACACAAAGCTCTATATGGCTTGAAACAAGCACCAAGAGCATGGTATGAGAGACTTCATAATTATCTTGTGAAGATTGGATTTGAAAGGATTGATGATAACAACAATTTGTACATGAAGATAGAGAAAGGAAAAGATATTTTTCTATTTGAAATTTTTGTTGATGATATCATATTTGGAGGTCAAGATGCTTTATATAAGGCTTTTGTAAATAAAATGAAGCAAGAATTTGAGATGTCTATATTTGGAGAGATCAAGTTCTTTATGGGTTTGCAAGTATATCAGATGAAATATGGTATATACATCACTCAGTCAAATTATGTTAAGGAAATAATGAAAACTTTTGGATTTGAGGATTCCATACCAGTAAGTACACCTATGGTGACATGACATAATTTGTCAAAGAAGGATGATTCAGCTGAGGTGAATCAAACATTATATAGGTCTATGATTGGTAAATTACAATACCTAGTACATAATAGACCTGATATTGCATTACCTATAGGGATAGTTGCAAGGTTCTTTGTTTATTCTAGGGAGAATCATTTGATGGCTATATAAAGAATAATGAGATATCTAAAAGGAACAGAGGAATATGGTCTATACTATGAGAAATTTGAGAAATTCAAATTAAGAGCCTATACTGATGCTGATTAGGCTGGAAACATTGATGACATGAAAAACACCAGTGGAGGAGCATTTTTCTTAGGCAAGAGGCTGGTTACATGGACTAGCAAGAAATAAAACTACACTTCACAATCTACGACTAAAGCTGAATATATTGCTATTACTATAAATTGTACAAATATTCTATGGATCAAACAGCTACTCAAAAATATGAAGGAAGAGATCATAGAACTAGTGACACTTTATTGTGATAATACAACTGCTAGAAATATATCAAAGAATCCTGTGATGCACACAAAGACTGAGTAGATTGCAATCAAGTATCATTACTTGAGAGAATTAGTTCAAGATAAAGAGGTGAAGATGAAATATGTTAACACAAAAGAGAAAATTATTGATATCTTCACAAAAGCATTACATAAGGATGCTCATGAGTATCTAAGAGGTAAACTACGGGTGATACCCCTATTAAAGGCTATCTAAGTAACAAAAGGAGTGCCCTACATAAAACAAGCTAATTTTCATATGTTATAAATTGATGCAGTGGATTTTACTTTAGGAGCTGCCTAAAGTAATCAAAGAGCTGGAACTACAAATCAGTCACAAGTAAGGTGACAAAGGGAGAAACTAAAGAAGTTTATATCTGCATATTAAGATGTCAAGTCTTTGGCATTTTTGTCATAGAGGGAGATGAATAAGAAGACTAGAACTAAATAGCAAAGAGGGAGCAATCCTAACTCACAGCATGAGGGAGAAATTTTGACTAATGAATAATATATCTATTGATTACATCTACCTAGCAAGAGGAAGATAATGTAGAGGGAGATATAAGAAGTAATTCATAAAGTTTTGTAACCTATTGAGAAGATGAAAGTTGCTGATAAGAGGGAGAGATTTCAATACAAAGGAATTATTTTTCTTTTTGGTATTTTGTTGGTCTTACTATTTCAACCTAGTCAATTTGGTTGATTAGTTTGGTTTTCTATCAATGCTAAAGAGAGATATTATTGAAGAAAAAGATTGTTAAGAATCGATTGATACAAGTATGATAAATATGTTTCAATCATTGTTTTGTCACTGATGTCAAACCTGCTATTTTGTGGTAAGACAATAGCTTATATGATTTAAGTACTATCATTTATTTGGTTGATGAAGAGGATTTGATCAAAAGATGTAACAATAGAACCTAGAGGAAAGGTTGAGTTATGTTACGTAAAGGAGTACAAGAATCAACTAAGACAATGATAACACGATATATTGATAATCTACTTAAGGTTGCATAGGTTGGTTACACTAAGTAAGTTCAGAAGAACAAGTTAAACAAAGTTTTTTTGCAAAGTTTAACTGAGTGGATAGTAGGTGACGAGTAGAAAATTAGTTGTAGCTGAGTAAAATTATATTTTAGTGCATGCCGAGCAAAACAATAGATGCAAAGTACAATTTAGTTGATGTTGAGTACTAGTAAACTTTAGTTCGTGCTGAGTGATTTGATAGAGGATGTCGAGCAATGGAGTATGTGTTGAGTATTAGAAGCAAGTTAATGCTGAGAGTCAACATTATTAGAAAGATCATGAATTTGATGGATTTGAGCCAACAAGTCTATTTTCTTAGATTGTGTGAACTGGGTGGAAGATAAGATTGATGAGTTGGTGGCACAAAATTCATGGTAAACCATTTTAAGGAAAATTCAAAGAGGATTGAAGAAGAAGTTTCTAGAAGTGATATGGAATGAGGGGTAGATTCATTGTATCCTACCTAATCTATCCTAACCCTAAATTGGATGATGGAGAATTTATGACAAAAGATCTTAATTCTCTATTTATAGGGATGGGTAATCAAAAGCAAGGGTTGTCATGAGTGAGAACTTAAGGAAGACAAGAAGTCAAGGGTATTGCTTCATCAAGTGACCTAAGTGAAGAAGTTTTCTTTGGCATGTTAAGCTATTAGAGCTTAAATGTGTGAAGACCAAGCATAATGGAGGATTGAAATGGAGATCTATAATCTACAAATGGAGTTGTAAGTTATTATCAGATCAAGCCTTACTGTTACTCTCTAATAATTGTATTAGTCTAGGATAAATCCTTTGGATTAAGGTTGACCTAATAGTCATTTATAAATCTTTTAACCAGGTGACATTCCAAATGAATGGTCTAAAGTCCTCTAACAAGGCTCACTCCTAATAGAGTGATTGAAATTTTTTAATAGAGTCAGATTTAATAGTGTGTATTGTAACCTTTAACAGGGTTGGCCTTTCATAAGGCATCACTTTAGAAGAGTGAAAAAGAGTAGCATGTTATTAGTGGTTTTTTCCAAATTGGGTTTCCACATAAATTATTGTGTCAAGTGTGTTGCTGAATTTTTTATGTTTCATGTTTACGTTTTTGCAAATTGATTTGACAGTAATCTACAAGTTTTAAGTGATTGCATAATCTTATGGATGCATGCATGATGATAAATGTTTTATGGGTTCACTAAGCTATGAAAAGTTGTATTTATACATCTAGACCTTGGATAACTAATTCACCCCCATAGTTATTCTAAAGAATTCCAATATATATAAGAGAATCAAGGAGATATTAGAGAGAGATGAGATAGGAGGAAGGAGAAAGATTGTCAAAGAGAGACAAGACCAGATGAGGGAGAAATTAGAGGAAGGCACACATACTAATAGAGGGAGACATTTCAATACAAATGATTAAGTTTTTTTTTGTATTGTTGTTGATATTGGTTTGCCATCAATGCTAAAGAGGGAGATTATTGAAAAGAAAGTAGAATGATGAAACCTATCATGAAACAATCATTATTTTGTCATTGATGTCAAACCTACTCATTGTTGGTGAGAGAATTACTTACTTTGGTTTGAATGCTATCATTTGTTTGATTGATGAAGAGGATTTGAAAAGAATGGATAACAAGAGAACCTAGAGAAAGGTTAAGTTATTTGGTGTATAAAAGGAGTGCTAAGACCAAGCAAAATATTGATGATATAGTGTATTGTTTATCTCCTTAAGGTTATAATGAAAGGGTACTTGAGAAAAGATTTGAAGAAGGCTAAGTAAAGAAATGTGTCTATTAAGACTAATTGAGAAAATAGTACAAGCCGAGAAAAGTTAGTGTAGGTTGAACAAAAAATTAGTTGAAGTCGAGTACTAAGTTTAGTATGTGTTGAGAAAGAGAAATCTAGTTGGTGTTGAGTGAATAAAGTTAGCATGTGCCAAGCACCAGTAAAGGCTTAGTGGATGTCGAGCAACCTAGTGTTGGCCAAGCATTAGTAGACAATTTTGGCTAAGAAAATAGAGTGTTATTGTCGAGTGACACTAAAATGAGTTAGATCAAAGATTTAACAAATATTGTTAATGTAAATAATTAATTAATATTACACTTTACTTAAGTTTACTTATGTGAATGCATTATTTTATTATTTATTAGATTAGACACCTAGGAATATGCATACTCATATGAGTTGTCTTGTTGACAACACAAGAGTTGGCAACTCTAATTTAGCACATGGTGTCTACAACACAGGAGTTTGCATAATCGTTTGTGTTGTCATGTAGACAACAGAGTTGTTCACACTCTAATTAAGCACATAGTGTCTACAAAATCTCTTTATGAGATACACCTCAATATTCTTATCCTCTCATCATCTCACTAACTTCTATGCTCAATGGAGGAAAATCCAGTCTTAGTGGACATGTGCTTAGTTGTGAGACTTATCACTTTGCTGACTCCTAGTCATTCTAGAGGCCTTTATATATAGGCACTCCTAGTGTGTATATACATCAATATTATTTCATATTGTTATTCTAATCATACTTTATTAGTCCATATTGTGTTAGTGGTTGAGCTTCTTGATCTTGGGTGATTTTTCCCTAAGGAACATTCTTACATGGTATCAGAGCTGAGGGAGCTTCTCTTCACATAGCCATTGGAGACCATTTTTGCTTCACCTCTCTGAGGACAATGATTCATATCCAGAGTATTTGTAGCTATTGCAATCTAGAGCCAAAGCAGACCTCACCATTATGTCTAGAAGATCGATTTGGTGAATTTTCACTATAAATTTGCCTACCCTAAGCCATAGTCAAATCTAAGGCAAAATATTTTTTTGCAAACCGGAACTCAAAGGCCTGACTTATGAAATTGGTATGATCTCTTTAGATCTATGCAATTAATTTTTTAGATTTGTATATTTTTTCATCTCTACATTTTTGATTTTTGGATTTTCATTTTATTTTCAAAATTCTATGAACAAATTGGCTTTTTAGGCTAGTAGGAGAGATTTTTTGCAAGACAAGATTAGAGCTTGTTGGTGAAAATCAAATATTTGCATCATATTCAAAAGGTCAAAAAACCCCCAAATCAACTTTTGTTTCATCAAAATTAGACATATGAGGTGAAATCTAGAGTCAATTGATTTTTGGAGGTGCGACAACAATGATTCAGGAAAAATAATTGTAGAGGTGATTTTCAAACAACAATATTTCCCTCATATGGAGTCCTTTTTTCGAGCAATTTTTTTTTGTTTAGGGGTAGAATTTCATGATCTACACATTGGTGCAGGATGTTTGAGATCTCTGTTCCTGAATTTTTTTGCAAATCACAAATTCCAATTTTTCCAACCTCAAAGGCTTAGTACAGGCTCATCTAGACACATTTTTCAAGTTCTATTTTTTTGAAAGTGCATATTTTTTCATCTACTTTCTAGATATGCAATCAGATTATAGGCTTGTATGGATAGAAATACCACTTTCAGAAAAATGTCATTTTTTGCATTATATTGCTTTGATAAAAGTTCAAAATTGTTTTACACTAAATACCAGATTTGAACTCCAAAAGGAGGTTGTAAATAGAAAAATTAGAAGCCCACTTTTTGTCCATTTTGACAAGTGACCTATTGTAAACACACTACATATAAAGTACCAAAAGGTTTTTTTTTTTTTGGGAGGGCAGGGGCTGGGGGGGGGGGGGGGGGGGGGCGTGAGGGGGTTCTTTGATTGAGTGAAAAGGAGGGGGTTGTGTCTTGTGTTCTTGTGTCTCTATTTCTCTCTTGTGCTCTTTTTAAATTTTTTGCATCATGGGTTCACCTAAAAATCCACTTCTAAATTCACAAATTATACTACATGAAAAGATATTGTATGGAGTAGACTAATGGAAAAAGGTTTAAATCTATATGTTGATGGTACAATTGTAAAACCCATTGATGCTAATGCACAAATTGATTGGCAAGTTAAAGACAACTAGGCTTTAGGAATTATTAGGAGTTGTGTTCATAGAGATATCTTCTTCCACATTTCTAGCTTTAAGGATGCCAAGGGTGCTTCAGAGAAACTTCAAGGTTTATATGTTAAGGTGGATGAGGAAAAGAGATTTCAAATTGAGGATGATCTACTTCTATTGGATCCTGAAAATTTTGACACAATTCAAGACTATGTCAATAAAGACAATGAATTGAGAACACTACTTAAGGATTGTGGTAATCCCATGAAGGATGATAGATTGATTCATCACATCTTGAAGAGGCTACCTTTAGAGTATGCATCTTTTATTTTGAGTTACCACACTCACAGGTTGACCATGGGAAGTGCCTTCACTAAGCCTACATTTGATGCATTTTCAGAAATGTTGATGTTGGAACAATCCAAGTTGATAGATATGGGAATTCTAAAGTCATCTAAATCTATAGCATTGGTGGCTAGTAATGAGAACCAATCAAATTAAGGTGGAAAAAGTTTTTCCAACAACAAGAAAAAGCAGTGGAAGCCCAAATCACAATTAGAGACACAACAATCTTCCTCCTTGCAACAAGGCAATTTATCTTCCAAAAAGAAGGGAAACACAAACAAGAAGGATGAACTATTTTGTGCATATTACAAGAAACTAAATCATGATGAGCATCATTTCAAGACTAAGAGAATAGATAAGTTGGAAAACTTACTTAGGAAGAACAAAATCAATGAGCCAAATTCTTCCAAGGATTCAAATCCATCCACTTCACAGAGAAAAGGGCAAGCATTTATGGAAAGTTCAAGTTCTTTAGGGGAATGGATTCTTGACTTAGTTGTCACATATCATATGGGTTCTTCAAAATGATACTTTTATTCATTGAAGCAGTCCAAGGTACCTCACATATTTGTAGGGAATGATACACAAGTGGAAGTTGAAGGGAAAGGACAAGTTGAGATGGAAAATGGAGAGTTCAAAGATGTTCTCTATGTTCCTAATCTTAGCAATAATCTCCTTTCAATTTACCAAATCACTCACTATGAAGGTCAAAATAAAGTTGAGTTCCTCCTAATTCAATAATGGTTTGAAATCTTAAAGATGATTCATTGGTTGCAATGGGTAAATCCAATCATGACACAAGGCTTTATTCTTTCTCCCACTTTGTGCCTAAATCTCCTTCACATGCCTTGTTAACACATTCACAATCACAAACTAAATTATGGCATGAGCAGTTTGGAAATCTTGCCTTCTGCAATCTTCATCAACTTAGCTCAAAAAATATGGTCAAAGGTCTACCTACAATCAACTTTTCTAAAGTTGAATGTTCAACTTGTTCAATGGATATGCATCTAGAAGAAAAGTATGACAAAGGTAAGTCTTGGAGAGCATCAATTGTTATTGAGTTGGTTCACATAGTTCTAATAGGCCCCTTTTTAGTGACATCAATTAGCAAGGGTCACTATGTCCTCACTTCCATTGACGACTTTTCATGCTACACATGGGTCTACTTTCTTAATCACAGAATAAAGTGTTTGATAAGTTCCTAGCCTTCAAGAGTCATGTTGAGAAATAATCAAGTGAAAAAATCAAGGTTCTTTGTATGGACAATGAAAGTAGATATGTAAACTCAAGACTCAGAGACTTTTGTGAACTTGAGGGTATTGATATTCAAAATCCTATAGCATTTAGTCCACAAAAGACAAGTGTAGCAGCAATGAGGATTAAAACTCTTAAGTGACTGACAAGTTGCATTATTCAAGCTAAGTCTCTTGATTCATCACTTTAAGTAGAAGCTATAAGTAGTGCCAATCACATCCTTAATAGGTCTCCTCATAATGTCTTAGATGGAATGACTCCTTTTGAGGCATGGTGTAGAAGAAAACTAGTTGTGAAACACTTTAGAGTTTTTGGTTGTCTAGCATGGGAACACATATCTTCAAGGGAATGCAAGGCACCACCACCAAGGCCTTGTACTTTCATTAGATATGATGAAAGTGTTAAGGCATATAGACTTATGTATCTTGAGACTAGATATTCATAGAGAGGAATGTTCACTTTGAGGAAAGTTCACCAAGCTTATCCTCTAATCCTCTCCATACTTAATACATTGTGGATACTGATAGTGACAACAGTGATAGTGATTCAATAGGTTCAATTGTGGGGGATCTTATTAATAGATGTAAAAAAAGGTCACATCATTATCAAATTCCACATGCATATATTGCTATAGTGATAGGTCCATGTAATTTAGCTCAGTTGGGTACACCTTGTCTTCTAGTTCTAGCATCAAGGGATGACTACATAATAGATATTTCAGGCTTGTTTGTAGAGTCCCACATAGCAGATTTGGAAGACATTATTGATGATATAAATCTTCTCTTTGATGACCAAGATCCTCCTTTAGTTGTTGTGAGGGAACACTTTGACCCTCTTGTCCATTCTCTACATGACCAGTCTCATAATTGATATGATTGTGGATCCTTATGTACAATAGTTATAGGAGGTCTCTTTATCATTCAAGGAGATAGTTGATTCTTTGGAATATGTTCTATATCAATCCTTGCTATATCCTAAATTATTCTTTTCAACAGTGTTGGAAGGGGTGACCATCAGTATCAACATAGGGATAGTTGAGCAAGTTTTAGAGACACCATTCATCTTCAGGATTCTTTCTACAAATTGGTGAAGCATCTCTGTTGGTGTAAACACATATTTACTATTTACACCTACTTAAGTTTACTTAGTTTAATGCATTATTTTATTATATTACATTATTTTATTATTTATTTTGTGAGACACTTAGGAGTTTGCGTACCTTTATGAGTTGTCATGTTGACAACACAGAAGTAAGCAACTCTAATTCAGCACATGGTGTCTATAACACTGAAGTTTGCATCATTAACTGAGTTGTCATGTAGACAACATAGTTATTCACACTCCTAATTTAGCACATGGTGTCTACAACATTAATTTGCGTGCTACACCTTTGTAGGCTTATCCTCACATCACGCACTTACTTCCATGCTTAATGGAGGATAACCCATATTTGGTGGACATGTGCTTGGTTATATGACTTATCATGATGTTGATTCCTAGGCATTCTAGATGTATCTTAGAGGCCTTTATATATAGGCACTCCTAGTGTACTATGACATTGAATTGAATACATATCGATATTCTAATCATACTCTTTCTGGTCTATAGTTGTGCTTTTGTTTGAGTTCTTGTTTCTTGGGTGAATTTTTCCCTAAGGAAAATTCTTACATGGTATTAGAGCTTGGAGAATCTCTCTTCACATAGCCATTCAAGACTATCTTGTTGCTTCAACACCTCGACCCAGATCTAAAGTACCATAGTAATTGGGAGCATCTAGAGCTAGAATGGACCTCGTCATTGTATCTAGAATATTGATTCAGTGCAAATCAGTTATAAATTCGCCTATCCTAGGCCAAAGTTGATTGTGAGGCAAATTTTTTTTGCAAATCGATACCTAACGGCCTCGATTTGCAAGTTCGGGTATGATCTTTTAGATCTATTTATTTATTTCTTTGCATTTTTTGGATAGCTTTTTTCAATTTTTTTTGGCTAGGTGGCCTAGCAGAGAAATTTTTTTGCATAGGTATTGGGCAGTCACAACCCAACCCTATGTAGAGAATATTCCATAGGAATATTCCTTTATTATATCTTAGCATCAATCTTCAATTTTTTTGGCATTCAAGTAACTAGCAACACTTTGCATTTGTTTTATACAATTGTGGGCTTTGATTTTAAATGGCTTTGTATTAAGCTGCAGGGTCAATGTGGGATAATACCCACAGCCCCTCCCAGTCGTAAAACAAACCTGACATGAAACCTCTAGCATGGGAACCCTTACTTGATGCTTATTATAGTTTCTATCCCAACCATATTCTATAGAAAGATTCTGGCATGGTTGCTGCTACTTCCAAAATCTGGCACCACTAGTGTTTAAATCCCTTCCGCTGGCGAGTTCCTCCACGTGTGACATGCATTAGCTACAACATGCAGTACCTATTGAACCCCTACATGCTATAACATGTGGCACAACATGCAGTCTTCACATAGCATACATGCAGACCTACCCTTACACTTGTGCTAGCTCAACATGTGGATAAACACCTACTCTAGCAGCATGCCAACTGAGCATTTGAGTCACAGTCAACTAGGACCGACTGCCACATCACACTAGACACATCAGCAATAAAGACATGTGTTCTTATTATCACATTAGATCCAGATCACCAACTCACTTGCCATGTCATCAACTGTACATCACATGTGTCAAATCTATAATGTACGACCCTGCCATGTCACCTAGGGTGACTATTTTTTTGTTGACGTCAGTTGGATACAAGAATAAATTTCATAGTCATATGACCATCATTCTTAGGCATTTTGTAGCTATAGTAACAACTATTTGACCATCACATTTAAGCTTGCGGTTTTCTACCTAGACCCCTCTCTAGATTAAATTTTGATTTGGTTGTTTGACTTTGAAAGCCCATAACTCAGTCACACAGACTCCAAATCAGGTGCAATTTTTTAAATTTTGGGTAGAATTTCCTCAAATTTTTAGTGGTGGTGTTCTTTTCTAGTTTTGGTGCAAGGATTTGTCAGAAATTGCATTTTTTGGTGACTGTACTTGTTCAATCCTACATTTTGCAACTTGAAACACTTCGTATGAGCTCATCTAGACACATTTTCAAGTTCTTTTTTTTTATAGTATATTAATTTTCATCTACTTTCTAGATCTGCATTCAGATTCTAGGGTTGTATGAACAAAAATCTCACTTTTAGACTTGGGGCCTTTTCTACATTGTAAAACTTTGATTACTTTCCAAAATAGTTGTACATCTAAGCTACAATGCTTAGTCATAGATTTGGGCCTCAAAAGGCAGTTGTAAAAAGAAAAATCAAAAGTCCACTTTGTACTTTTGTGACAAGTGGCTTGTTGTACATGCACTACATATAAAATGCCAAAAGCATCTTTTTTGGGGGGTTCTTTTGATTGATTGAAAAGGGGGGGTGTGTATTGTGTTTTTGTGTCTCTCTTGTGTACTCTTTTCATTTTTTACATCATGGGTTGACCTAAAGCTCCACTTCTAACTTCACACAGTTATTCTACATGGAAAGATATTGTATGGAGTAGATTAATGGAAAAAGGTCTAAATCTTTATGTTAATGGTACAATTCCAAAACCCACTAATGCTAAAGAACTCATTGATTGGAAAATTATAGATAATTAGGCTTTAGGAATTATCAGGAGTTGTGTATATAGAGATCTCTTCTTTGACATTGCCAGTTTCAAGGAAGCCAAGCTTGCATGGGACAAACTTGAATCATTGTATGGTAAGGTGGATGAGGAAAATGGTTTTCAGATTGAGGACAATCTACTTCTATTGGATCCAAAGAACTTTGACACAATTCAAGATTACACCAACAAAGCTAATGAGTATAGTGCACTACTTAAAGATTGTGGAAATCCCATGAAGGATGAAAAGTTGATTCATCACATCCTAAAGAGGCTACCTTCAAAGTATGCTTCCTTTATTTCAAGTTATAATACTCATAGGTTAATCATGGGAAGTGCTTTCCAGAAGCCTACATTTGATGATTTTGTAGAGATGTTGATTCTTGAACAATCTCACTTGATAGAGTTGGGACTTCTCACATCATCAAAGACCAAAGCATTGGTGGCTAGTGATGAACACCAATCAAGTCAAGGAGGAAGAAGTTCTAACAACAACAAGAAGAAGCAGTGGAAGCAAAAATCACAATATGAGACACAACAAACCTCCTCACAACAAGGCAGTTCTTCTTCCAACAAGAAGGGAAGTAATGAAAAGAAGGACAAATTTTTTTATGCATATTGCAAAAAGCCAAATCATGACGAGCATCATTACAAGACTAAAAGGATTGATGAGTTGGAAAACCTATTCAAGAAGAACAAAATTCAAGTGCCAGCTACTTCCAAGGATTCAACTCTACCCACTTCAAAGGGAAAAGGGAAAACACTTATGGTAAATATAAGTTCTTCTTCAAAATGGATTCTTGACTTAGGTGCCTCCTATCATATGGGTTCTTCAAAGGGAGGCTTTTCTTCATTGAAATAGTCATAGGTATCACACATCTTTGTGGGGGATGATACTAAAATGGAAGTTGAAGGGAAACTACATGTGGAGATGGAAAATCGAGAATTCAAAGATGTTCTCTATGTTCCAAACCTTAGCTCTAATCTCCTCTCAATTTACCAAATCACTCACCTTGGAGATGGCAACAAAGTTGAGTTCCTTCTAGATTCAGTGATGGTGCATAGTCTCAAAGATGATTCATTGGTTATAGTGGGGAAAGTTAATCATGACAAGAGGCTTTATTCCTTCTCCCACTTTGTGACTAAGTCTCCTTCACATGCCTTGTTAACTCAATCTAATTCACAAATAAACCTATGGCATGAGCAGTTTGGTCATCTAGCTTTCCGCTATCTTCAACAGGTATGCTCAAAACACATGGTCAAAGGTCTACCTAACATCAACTTTTCTAAGGGTGAGTGTTCATCATATTTAGTAGATATGCATCTCAAGGAGAAGTATGATAAAGGAAAGTCTTCAAGAGCACCAGTTGTTCTTCAGTTGGTTCACATGGTTTTAGTAGGTCCTTTTATAGTGACATTAGTTGGCCAAGGCTGCTACATTCTTACTTTTGTTGATGAATTTTTGTGCTTCACATGGCTCTACTTCCTTCATCACAAGAATGAAGTGTTTGATAAGCTTCAAGACTTCAAGGCTCATGTTGAATAGAAATCAAGGAAAGCCATCAAGGTTCTATAGATGGAAAATGAAAGCAGATATGTGTATGGAAGACTTAAATACTTTTGCAAACTTGAGGTAATTGATCTTCAAAATCTACTAGCATTTAGTCCACACAAGACAGATGTTGTAACACTGAGGATATAGACTCTTAAGTCCATGGCAAGTTGCATGATAAAAGCCAAGTCTCTTGATCCAAAACTTGAAGTCAAAGCTATAAGTAGTGCCACTCACATACTTAATAGGTCTCCTCATAATGCCTTAGATGGTAAGACTCCTTTTGAGGCATGGTGCAACAGAAAACTAGTTGTGAGTCAATTTAGAGTCTTTGATTATCTAGCATGGGCAAACCTATCTTCCTGAGGATGCAAGGCTCCAACACCTAGGCCTTGTACTTTCATTAGATATGAAGACAATGTTAAGGCATACATACTTATGGATCCTAAGACTCTTGAGATTTTTGTGGAGAAGGATGTACACTTTGAGGAAAGTTTACCCAACTTATCCTCTAATCCTCTCTACGCTTCATACACTGTGGAAATTAATAGTGACACCAGCGATAGTGCTTCAATTGACTCAGATATGTGGGATTCTATTGACATTTTCAATGAGAGGTCACGACATTAGTTTAGTCCACATCCTACATTGCCAGGTCCAACACAATAGTGTAAATCTTGTCTTCCAGCTTCAACAACAAGTGATGACTACATAGTAGACATTTTAGGTTTGTTCATGGAGTCACACACTATATATCTTAGAGACATCCTTGATGATTTACATATTCTCTTTGATGAAGATGATCCTTCTTTAGTTGTTTTGAGGGCTCACTTTGACCCCCATGTCCATTCTCCATAGGATTGATCTTCATAGGTTGACATGATTGTGGATCCTTATGAACATTAGTTGTCAAAGGTCTCTTTATTAGTTGAGGAGACTGTTGGTTCTTTGGAATAGGCTCTACCTACATCCTTACCAGATCTGCACTCATTCTTTTCAACACTATTGGAAGGGGCAACCATCAACATTGACACAAGGACACTTAAGCAGGTTTTAGGGCCACCATACATCTTTAGGATTGTACCTTTGCCATTCTTTCTTCCAGAGGGGAGGAACATTATTCAACACTCATGGACCAGCTTCTTCCTTGGAGTGGCAATCACTAATCAATGTACACTCTCCATTGGGGGAGGGACTACCTTATCTCTCTTCCTTTTCTTTCTTATTGGGGGGACTTTTTCCTCTTATAAGGTCTTGTTCTTTTCATTCTTCACTATTGTATATGCTTAATGTATGTCATAATGGAGGGGTCTTGATTACTCCATCCATCCATGCATCTAGTCTTTTCATCTCCCTTTTTGGGGAAGGGTTTTTCCCATGAGGTTTTCCCTCTTTCTCTGCTTTATGAGAGATTGTATTTCATTATGTACATGGGTACCTAACATGGCCTAGGAGCTGGAACCCATCATGCATTTCATCCTAGTTTTTGTAAGCTTAAGGGCATTCCTCTAAGTTGCACTTAAGGGGGGGTGTTGGTATAAATACGTATTTACTATTTAAACTTACTTAAGTTTACTTAGGTTAATGCATTATTTTATTATTTATTTTGTGAGACATTTAGAAGTTTATGTACCTTTATGAGTTGTCATGTTAACAACATAGAAGCAAGCAACTCTAATTCAGCACATGGTGTCTACAACACTGGAGTTTGCATCATTAACTGAGTTGTCATGTTGACAACACAAAAATAAGCAACTCTAATTCAGCACATGGTGTCTACAACACTAGAGTTTGCATCATTAACTGAGTTGTCATGTAGACAACATAGTTATTCACACTCCTAATTTAGCACATGGTGTCTACAAAATTAATTTGCATGCTACACTTTTGTAGACTTATCCTCACATTGCACTTACTTCCGTGCTTAATGGAGGATAACCCATATCTAGTGGACATGTGCCTGGTTGCATGACTTATCATGATGCTAATTCCTAGCATTCTAGATGCATCTTAGAGGCTTTTATATATAGGTACTCCTAGCATACTATCACATTGAATCAAATACATATCGATATTTTGATCATACTCTTTTTGGTCTATAGTTGTGCTTGTGTTTAAGTTCTTGGTTCTTGGGTGAATTTTTTCCTAAGAAAAATTCTTACAATGTCATTTGTACCTATGCCATTATTTTTTCCTAAAGGGAGGAACATTATTCAACAGTCATGGATCAACTTCTACATTCATCTTGGATCAGCTATCACTGATCAATATTCTACATTTTGGGGGGGACTACCTTGTCTCCTTTCATTTTCTTCTTCTCTCTTATGGGGGGGAATTTTTCCTCTTATGGGGTTTTGTCCTTCTCATACTTTTCTATTGTACATACACGATGTATGGTGTAATGGGGGTCTTTATTAATCCATCCATCCATGCATCTTATTTTTTCATCTCTCTTTTTGGGGGAGGGTTTTTCCCATGAAGTTTTCACTCTTTCTCCATTTTCAGAGAGATTGCAATGCATTTTTACATGGGTACCTAACTTGAAAAATCTAAGCTAACAAAGTTGATTTCTTGAATTGTATGAAGTGTGTGGAAGATAGCTATGATGAGTTGGTGGTACAGAATTCAAGATAAACCATTTTGAGAAAAATTTAAAGAGGAATGTAGAAGAAGTTTCTAGAAGGGAATAAATTAGAAAGATGGGTAGATTCAATTAATTTGACCTAACCCTAGAATGGACGATTATGGTTAAGTGACAAAAGACCTAAATTCTCTATATAAGGAGATAGAAGGCCAGAAAAATAGTGTCATTTGTGAGAACCTATCAAAGACAAGAAGTCTAAGGTGTTGCTTCATATAGTGGCCAAATGAAAGATTCTGCAGTTAGCATACAAAGCAAGAAGGCTTAAGAGGATAAATTATTGAAGGGTAAACAAGATGTTAGAGATGAAGAGGATGAATTCCAAGAAAAATGGAAAACTAAACAAGTGATCTATAATTTGTGAGTAATTTGTTATTGTTATTAGATCAAGTTATGTTGTTACTCTCTAGCAATTGTATCACTTTGGATAAATCCTTTGGACTAAAGTTGACCTAATAGTCATTAGTAAATCCTTTAATAGGGTGACATTCTAATGGAATGTTCTAGAGTCCTCTAACAAGTCTCACTCCTAATAGGGTGATTGAAATCCTTTGACTAGGTCAAATTTAACAATGTACATTGTAACCTTTAATAGGGTTGGCTCCTCATAGGGTTCACTTTAGAAGAATGAAAATTGGTAGCATGTTACTAGTGGTTTCCCCCAAATTGGGTTTCCACGTAAAAGCCTTGTGTCAAAATGTGTGATTGATTTTGTGGTATTGCATGTTTACTTTTCTGCAAAGTTATTTTGAACTAGGACAACAATATGCATATGTTTAAGATACTGAATGATCAATGCATGCATAAGTATAAGTTGAGGTACTGAAAAGTTTTATTTGTACATTTGGACCTTGGATAAATGAGTCACCCCCCACCCTCACCCCAACTCTCAATTATTGTAAATTATTACAATAGAGAAAAGTATTTTATTTTTTTAAATTAGAAATATTCTAATATATTTAAGAACTATAATATTAATATCATAAAGTTGATGCCCTGAGTACTGCTGGATGAAGAAAGATCAACGACTCTAAATGTTAGTGTAGGAGCACCTAGAAATGGACATGAAGAATACATATCTCATTAGTTTTTGTTCTGAAATGTCAAGTTAATATTTTTCAATATATTTGAGTCAACATGTAAGGCTAAATTAAGCCTTGGAATCAATTTGTAATAGATGTTCAAAGTTGTCTAGTATGGTCTTATTATATAAATAAACCCATAGAAGGGTAAAATGTCATATATTCTCTATTTTGATATGTTAGTGGGGGTTTTATAAAGTTAAAATGTCATTTATGAGAAAATGAAGAAGTTTTCAAATATGTAATAAAATATTGTCAAAATTTTTTGACAATATGAAAAGTTGATGTAGAGAGGAAGGTCAAGAGTCATAGGAGGTATCAAATAGTTGGAGAAATTGAAAAGACAATAAAATATCATGTGATGGTCATGATTTATAGATTGGATTGGTTGGAAATCATTTTGAGGAGAATAGAAATGAAAGAAGTTTTTTTTTACAAGTTTTACGTTAATTTTCTATGTAAATTTCCAAAAACCTGACTGTTGTTTCTATTCCAGTATAAATTCATATTAAAAGATACAGACCTCCAACTCATATTTTTGGAAAGGTATTTTAGCTATATTTCTTTTGGTTTTGGTTTGATCAAATTCCATTAAATTTTGCAGAAGTTGTGGCCATTTTAGTGAATGCAGGTCGAAATCTATCCTAGAGTTGGCAGGTTTGGAAAAAGTTTAATAATTTTTTTTCTATTGAATGGATTTTGTAATAAATCTAGAGAAACATCTATATTTTATCATTATTTAATCTCATGAAGTTATTTTTTTCACTACTTCATTTGTGAAAGTTATGATAATCTCTTCTCAAGTGGAAAATTTTGTCGTAGTTTGTTGATTCGATTATAAGTTTACAAAATATGTAATATTGTTGTGAAAAGTTATGGAGTTGTGATTATGTGACTTGTGATTCCTTTTATCCTTGCATCAAATTGGTATTAGAGCCCAAAAGGTTTGGGAAAAGGAAATTGTGTGGGGTTGGTGTTTTTGTTTTGCAAGTTAAAGAGAGAACCTAGATGCCAAGAAACTAGGTAGTGGAAAAGAAAGGAAAACCTAGGTGAGGCAAGGAAAGATGGAGCAGGAAGATATAATCTTTCTTGGAGGTTTAGGATTTTTTAGGAATTATATGCAGGGTAATAATTTGTAAAAGGAGAAGAAAGATGATGAAAATAAAAGGAAAGAAGAAGAAGAAAAGAAAAGGAAAAATGAAGAGAAAAGAAGAAGAGATGAAGGAGATAAAGGAAGAATTAATGAACTTGAAATTAAAGTTAAAAACATGGAAGAGAAAAATCAAGCCTTGGGAGAGATGATTGTAGCTCAAGAGGAATAAAATATCATGAACCTATTGTCAAAATTGTGAGAGAAGATGAACAAACTTCTTTACTCATTGTGGAACCTACACAAGAAAATACTAGTATTATTAATATGGTTGTCTTTGAAGACCAACAGGATGGTACCATTTCTGATGAACCTAATGATGAGATTTCTATTGAAAAACAAGAAATCAAGGTTGTGGATGAAAAAAGAGTAGTGAGTGATCAAATGTATGTTGAAAGTGAAGACAAACGTGAAAAGTTTCCAAGAAGGCTTGAGAGAATAGATGCAAGATTTATGATTGAATTTGATACTAATCCCATTGATTTTATCCATAAAGTTTTCATTATGTTCTTTTCAATGTAGGTAATAAAGAAATCATATTATAAAGGGCATAAATATTTTCATGACAAGTTCATATTCTTAATCAAGAGGATTGAGAGACCAAAAGCGAAGATGAAGATAAGCTTTCTTTTTACCCATTTCCAAGGGACTTTGAAAGATTTGAAAGTCGTGAGTATGGTGTAGGAGCACCTAGAAAAATGGACAAAGAATACATATCTCATTAATTTTTTTTCTAAAATTTCAAGTTAATATTTTTCAATATATTTGAGTCAACATGTAAGGCTAAGTTAAGCCTTGGAATCAATTTGTAATAGATTGTCAAAGTTGTCTAGTATGGTCTTATTATGTAAATAAACCCTTGGAAGGGTAAAATGTTATAAAATATCATATATAGTCTATTTTGATATGTTAGTAGGGGTTTTATAAAGTTAAAAGGTCATTTATGAGAAATGAAAAGGTTTTCAAATATGTAATAAAATATTGTCACAAAAAATTGACAATATGAAAAGTTGATGTAGAGAGAAAGGTCAAGAGTCATAGGAGGTATCCAATAGTTTGAGAAATTGAAAAGACAATAAAATATAATGTAATGGTCATGATTTACAGATTGGAATGGTTGGAAATCATTCTGAGGAGAATAGAAATGAAAGGATTTTTTGTTTTACAAGTTTTATGTTAATTTTCTATGTAATTTTCAGAAACCTAACTGTTGTTTCTATTGGTATAAATTCATATTAAAAGATAAATATACAGACCTCTAACTTATATTTTTGGAAATTTATTTGAGTTATCTTTCTTTTTGTTTTAGTTTGATCAAATTTTATTAAGTTTGACAGAAGTTATGGTCGTTTTCATAAATGTAGGTCTGGATCTGTCCTAGAGTTAGCAACTTTGGAAAAAGTTTAATAATGTTAGAAAGGTTAATCTTTCCTTGGATGTATTAATTGGGATATTCCAAGGATCTCTAAATGTAGTTTGTCCTATTGTATACATGTGGAGGACATGTCATTGTTTGTCCTTTATTCTTCATGTAAGGACAACTCTTTTTTATTCCTTTATTTAGTTTATCCTCCTTAAGAGGATTGTGACACTTTGCACACACCTATTATGAATGTGGCATTCATAGAAATGGGAGTTACAAATGCAACTCCTTTCTCATCTCTATATAAGAGATGCTCCTCCTTCTTTCTTCTTCACTCTTATCACTTTGATGTTATTGTATTGAGCTATTTTGCTCCAACACACACTCTCTCTCTCTCTTCTTTAGGCATTTGCCTTCATTCATAATACTCACAAGGGGTTTTCTTTGCTTTCCCCTTATAAATCCTTGTCCCCATTGTTGAACCATCTTGGTGTATGCTCTTGGATTTTTCTTATCTTATGGTAACATTGTTTCACACTTAACTTACTTGGATTGTTTCTCGTTCCTTGCTCAATCTTATCATTTCTTACATGGTATTAGAGCTTGGCTATCTAATTCTTGTTTTAAGTTTTGTGTTGAAGGTTGCCATTCATTGGAGCACACCTTATTTGGAGACATCATTGAGAGAAGAAGTTTGTGTTGCAATTTTTTGCTCATTCTAACATCCTTTGTGTGCAGATTTTAGTGTATTTTTTTTATCATTGCTTACTAACCCTCTTTGGAAGGCTTGCCGCCAAAGGGTTTTCCTATAAAAATTTCAAATTTTTTTCCTTGTTTTGGAAGGCGAGCCGCCAAAACAAGAAATATTACTTCACATTACTCATTTATTATAAAGTTGTGTATTTCCTTTAAAAAAAAATTATTTCTCTAATATTATTCTTGTAGGGGATTCTTAAATACCCTAAGTGTTACTTTTTAATCCTTCATACAAAAGGTTCATTAAACCTCTTTATAGTTCTTTTAAAATTTAACTTATATTTTAATCATTATCTCTTTTGAAATTTACAATATATCTCTTTTAAAATTTAAAACTTTATTCTAAAAATTTATCTCTTTTAGAAAGAAAATCTATGAAATTTAAAAAAAACATATTCCCATTCTTTCCTTACCTTCATTCAGTTTTTTTTAGTATCTGTCCTTGATCGATTGTTGTTTCTAAAAAAATCTCATTCTTTTAGTTTTTTAACAGAACTCTAATTAGAAACCCTAATTCGATATTATTGCATGAATTTTTTTTCCAAGAATGTCCAGCCATTTTTGGTAGATAACCAGACATTTCTGACCATAGACACTGTAGGGGATTCGACTCCACTGGTGTTGCTTATGGTCATTGCAAGCCTTAGCTTGCTAGTGCCTTTAAATGCGAGCATTGGTGACTCGGGAGAATTGTCTATTAGAAACGCATCTAGTTCAATTTATTTCTTCCTTACGAGCATCCACTACTCTACTTCAATAATTTATCGGACAGTTTAGGATTTGGATAATGTGACCTTTGACCTATTATGCTTGCGGGTCTGTTCATTTTTAAGCTTCGTTGTTTTGGAGAAGAGTCAGGATTTTGTTGAACCATCTAAGTGATTGCTCGGGGTAGGGTTTTTCGCCTAAATCTTGATTGAAACCCTTGAGGTAGGGTTTTTTGCCTAAATCTTGATTGAAACCCTCGAGGTCAGGTTTGTGGCCCGAATCTTCATTGAAATCCTGAGTTGATGCATGTGACATTTTTTGATACGTGTCACTTTCATTATTTTTTTTTTTGAAGATTTGTTTTTAACTTTGTTCCAAGTGTTGCATCTTAAACGTTTTGGGTGCTATTTTTATCATTAGAAGCGTTTGAATTTTGTTTCCCTCTTGCATGCAATTGTGTTGCATTCAATCATTGTTTTTATTTGGCATATCATTAGGTATCATTAATATAGGCATCCTAAATATAGAAAATTAGATTCATTGTCTTTTTTAGGCTATTATCATCCTAATAATGCTTCTGCAGGATTCTGTTTTAGGTTTATCCTTGTACTAATGTTTTGTTGCAGAATTATTATTATTTTTTGTTCAATTTCATCATCACGTTTTTTTTATTCAAGTTAACAAATAAGTCATATTTCTATTAGGGGGGCATTTTTGTTCATAAAAATGTCAACCTTAATTCCAGAAATAAAACTTAGTTATTCTAATTATCATTCCTGGAAAACTCATATCTCATTCATTTTTCATTTTAAACACCTCTTCGAAATAGCCATTGATCCTTCTCTTGAACCTAGTTCAATAGCTACCCAAGACGAAAAAGATACTTGGAAATATAAAAATGAAGAAGCTTTAGGTTTAATTGGTATTTCCATTATTCCAGATTTATATGTGTTAATTGCTCACTGTTCTAAAGCTCATGATGCATGGTCCATCTTGCAAACCAAGTATGATAGTGGAGATGAATACCGCAAAATACAGTTGCAGGATCAACTTGAAGATCTCAGGTATGCAGATTTTAAGAGTATGGATGAATTTCTATTAAAATTTGATTCTCTTAAAAGCCAAATTATTACCTTAGGTGTTCAATTAGAGGGCATTTGTTTAATTCATCTTATTCTTAAAAAGTGTCTTCCTAGACAGTTTCAACAGTTTATAACTAATATTCATGCACAACTCGCTATTCCTACTTTAACTTCTCAGTTAACTTATGTTATTTTTCAAACTTTACTAAGACAGGAAGAAGCTAAGCTAATTCAGTTTGGTACCCTTAAATCAACTGAACATGCATTTGTGTCTAGAAATTCAAATAATAATTTTTGTTCCAATAATAATAATAAAAGCAAACAATATAATACTAATTCAAATAATTCCAACAATAAATTTCATGCGAAATATAAAAATAATAACAATCATCATAATAACAATCATAATACTAGTAATCAAAGGAATCATTCCAATTCCAAATCTCATTGTTCTTATTGTGGCAAAGATGGTCATATTGTCAATAACTGTTTTAAAAAGCAAAATGATAAAAAACCTATGAACAATAGTAACAATAATAAAAAAATCAAATCATAAAAAAGGTAACTCTATTGGTTCTAATTCTCATCATGCTTTTACTTGTAGCTTTAATCTTTGTAGACCTTTAGAATGGATTGTTGACAGTGGTGCATCACAACATGTAACTTCTCATAAAGAAATTTTTGATTCTTTACAACCTGATATTGCTAACATTCCTATTCAGTTAGCTAATAATCAAACTTGTAAAGTTGAAGGTTTAGGTGATGTAACTATTCTTAATGGTAAATTGCATGATGTATTTTATGTACCTAATTTGAAAACTAATTTGCTTTCTGTTTCATAGTTATGTCAGGACTATAAAGTTGAATTCTACAAAGATACATGTTATGTCATAGATCCTCAAACTCAAAAAGTGATTGCTCATGCTAAAATGGATAATGAAAATTTGTTTAAATTCCATGAATTTGCTAGTTCACGATATTCGTTACATACTTCTATTGATTTCAATATATGGCATGAAAGACTTGGCCATTTAAATTTAGATTATATTACTTTCATGCAAAAGCACAATATGGTTGATGGCTTGCCTCACATTATTCCTTCTAAGATTGCTTGTACAGGTTGTCTGAGTGGTAAGATGCATAGGGAGCCATTTCCAAGTGGAAAATCATGGCGGGCAACTCATAAGTTGCATCTTGTCCATAGTGACCTATTGGGCCCCATGGAGAATAACTCCATCCAAGGTTCTCGGTATGCACTTACCTTTGTTGATGATTTTTCTAGACGAACTTGGATCTATTTTTTTCATAGCAAGGATCAAGTTCTTGATATATTCATTGAATTTCAGTTATATGTTGAGAGGCAATCTGGTTTTAAACTTAAAATTCTTAGAACTGATAATGGAAAGGAATATGTGAATAATGCTTTTCATTCTTATTTAAAATCATGTGGAATTAAACAGGAGCTTACTATTCATTATACACCACAAAAAAATGGTGTGCTGGAAAGAAAGCATTGGACCATTGTTGAAATGGCTAGAAGCATGTTGCATGCTAAGAATCTGCATTATAAATTTTGGGCTGAAGCCATGTTTTGTGCAACTTATATTCTTAATAGGACTCCTACCAAAGCTCTCAAGGTTATTACTCCAGAAGAGGCTTGGTCTGGTAGGAAACCTAATTTACATCATTTGCGGATTTTTGGATCTATTGCTTATGTTCATACTCCTAAACAGAAAAGGTATAAATTAGATGCTAAGTCATCTCCTTATATGTTTGTTGGGTATGATGAAAACACTAAAGGTTATCGTGTTTATGATTCCACTACTAACAAAGTTCAAGTTGCTAGAGATGTTTGTATTGCAGAAAATGGAGTCCATGACAGTTCTACTACACATGATGCAGAATTTAGTGGCACTAAAATTGTGCTGGTGGAGGACCAACCTCCTTCTCTTAACCCTACTCCTCCTCTTAACCCTTCAACTCAAGTTCCACCTATTATTTCTGCTCCTACAAGTCATGATATTCAAGTAGCTACTAATGATGCTTTTATTACTAATGATTCTTCCTCTAGTGATAATTCCATTGCAACTAAACGTAAACCTAAATGGGCTCAAAACTTAATCAATGAAGGTGATGACTACATTTCTAGATTTGGTGGAATTAAACATAGGAGGACTAATTATTGTAATTATGCTTTGATGACTACTATTATGAATTCTAATGATCCTAAGTCTTTTGATCAAGTTAACTCTCAACCTCATTGGCAGAAAGCCATGCAAGAGGAATATGATTCTTTAATGGCTAATCAAACTTGGGACTTAGTCAAGTTACCTCATGGCAAGAATATAGTTTCATGTAAATGGTTATACAAAACAAAATTGAATACTAATAATGAAATTAGTAAATTTAAGGCTAGACTAGTTGCTAGAGGTTTTTCACAAATTGAAGGATTAGACTATAATGAAACTTTTGCTCCTGTTGCTAAAATGCCTACTATCAAATTAGTTCTTGCTTTAGCATCTAAAATGAATTGGCCCATTCATCAAATGGATGTTAAAAGTGCCTTCTTAAATGGTGATTTACATGAAGAAATATATATGGCTCAACCTCCTGGATTTGTTAAGAAAGGTAGTGAAAATCTGGTTTGCAAATTGAACAAATCTATTTATGGTCTTAGACAATCACCTAGAGAATGGTATTCTAAAATTAATTCTTTCTTTATTTCTCAAGGTTTTTCTAGAAGTAAGAATGATCCTAATTTGTATATTAAACATACTAACGATGATATTATCATTGTTATTGTTTATGTAGATGATCTAATTCTCACTTCTAGTTCAGATGCTTTGATTTCTGATATCAAGTTTCAACTTAAACAGAAATTTTAGATGACTGATTTAGGTATCTTACATTACTTCTTAGGTATGAAAATTTTCCAAACTCCTAAGGGTATCTTTCTTTCTCAAAGAAAGTATGCTCATGATCTTTTAGAAAAATTTAAGATGAATGACTCTAACCATGTTTCAATTCCATGTGAATTAGGAACTAAATTAATGACTGATATGAATACTCCTTTTGTTGATGAAACTTTGTATAGATAGTTGGTAGGAAGTTTAAATTATTTAACTCTTACTAGACCTGATATTGCTTATAGTGTTGGTTTAGTCTCTCGATTTATGTCTAAACCTCAACAAACTCATTTTAAAGTTGCTAAACGAATCTTAAGGTAGATTAAAGGAACTATTAATATGGGATTATTTTATGATGCAAATTTTGAATTTATTTTACATGGCTATACTGATTCCGATCTAGGTGGAGATCCCAATGATGGGAAATCCACTTGTGCTTATTGTTTCTTTGTTGGTTCAGGTGCAATTTCTTGGAAAAGTAAAAAAGAACACTCTATTTCCCTTTGCTCAACTGAAGCTGAATACAAAGGTTGTACCAATGCAGCTAAGGAAGCTTTATGGATTAGAAGACTTCTTGACGATTTGGGTCTACCTCAACAATCACCTACCCCTATACATTGTGACAATCAAAGTGCTATTGCCTTGGCAAAGAATCCAGTTTTTCATGCACAAACCAAACATATTTAACTTCAACATCACTTCATTCGAGAACAAGTTGAAGACAAACAAATTACTCTTCTTTATTGTAAAGGAGAAGATCAAGTGGCTGATATTTTAACCAAACCAGTTTCTAAAGAGAGATTTCAGTTCCATTGTAAAAATTTGGGTTTACAACCCGTTGATGTAAACTCCCCAAGTAAAGATTAAGGGGGGGTGTTAGAAAGGTTAATCTTTCCTTGGATGTATTAATTGGGATATTCCAAGGATCCCTAAATGTAGTTTGTCCTATTGTATACATGTGGAGGACATGTCATTGTTTGTCCTTTATTCCACATGTAAGGACAACTCTTTTTTATTCCTTTATTTAGTTTATCCTCCTTAAGAGGATTGTGACACTTTGCACACACCTATTATGAATGTGGCATTCATAGAAATGGGAGTTACAAATGCAACTCCTTTCTCATCTCTATATAAGAGATACTCCTCCTTCTTTCTTCTTCACTCTTATCACTTTGATGTTATTGTATTGAGCTATTTTGCTCCAACACTCTCTCTCTCTCTTCTTTAGGCATTTGCCTTCATTCATAATACTCACAAGGGGTTTTCTTTGCTTTCCCCTTATAAATCCTTGTCTCCATTGTTGAACCATCTTGGTGTATGCTCTTGGATTTTGCTTATCTTATGGTAACATTGTTTCACACTTAACTTACTTGGATTGTTTCTCGTTCCTTGCTCAATATTATCATTTCTTACAAATAACTTTTGTTCTATTGAATGGATTTTGCAATAAATCTAGAGAAACATCTATAGTTTATCATTATTTTATCTCATGAAAGTATTTTTATTCATTATTTCATTTGTGAAAGTTATGATCATCTCTTCTCAAGTGGAAAATTTTGTCCTAATTTGTTGATTCAGTTAAAAGTTTACAAAATGTGCAATATTGTCATGATAAGTTATGGAGTTGTGATCATGTGATTTTGTATTCCTTGTATCCTTGCATCAGATGTATTTCTAGCTTATTTTGGCAACAATCAACTTATTTTCTCAAATTCTCCCAGAAAGAAGACACACGGAAAACATGTATCAACTATAAAATCACTATGCTAATAGCAACACTAGTTGATCAATTTAGATTAGGAAAATTTGGGGAACACTTGACCATTTTTATAAATGTCACTTGAAAAAAGAAACAAGTTAACTTTAATAACTAATAATGATCAAAGATCTTTCATTATTGAATTATTCATATTGTAATAATCTGAAGGAGAGGATATGTGTATTAGATGTTATTGACTTATATTATTTTACAATCTATTAATATATTAAATTTTTAATTAATTTAAATTTGATATGTATTTTTTGGGAACCATCAAGTATAAGGTTGTTGAATGAAAATATATAACTACTACCATAACAAGTCAAAGTGTCAAGTATGAAGTATGAATCATTAATTTTTAATTTTCAAGTTCAAGAATTAATCACGAGTTCTTTTTTTTTTGCCTGATAAAAGGTCAAAGCCCTATATATTATATTAATGAAAAAAAAAAGTTACAATGTCTTTGATGAAATGGGCACTGGTAGGAGAGAATGAAGGAAGAAAACCTCCATTCTTGCCTGGGACGAAGGTCCTCTATAGACTACAAAATTAAAAGGGGCATACCCTAGTTAAACTTTTGGATATATCTTTAAAGAGTGAGCTTATAGGTGCCCCTTATTTAGTTGGGGTCTAATTTGAAGGATATTTTCATTAAAATTTGAAGTATCTCCAAAACTCCAATAATCATTACCATGTTGAAGTCCTCACAATTTTGACTCCAACGCAACTTGAATGGGCAAAATTGGAGTTTACATGACAAAGTTACGACTAGTCAAAGTTTGGTCAAACTAGGGCCAAAGGTCTTAAAAAGGTGAAAAAATATCTCAAAGTGGTCAATAATGGATTTCAAATGAAAGAGCTTGTCAAAAGCTTTCCAATGGTGTTCATTTCGTAAAAAATGAAGATAAAATGTGAAAGTTATGACAATTTGAAATTTGATGACATTAGTATGACATCATAAAATCTTAAAGAGAGGGAAAAAATTGAAATTCAAATTAAAATAATTATTTAATTCAAATTAAAGGAATTAAATGATGGGAGTTGAACTCCCAACCATTGCCCTCCTAAAAATAAGGTCAACCAATGGGCTATTTACGGTATATTTGACATTAGAGGAAGAGTTGTTATAGACCCATAACAAATCTGCCCAACTTTATTTAAATAAGGTTTATTGTTAATTTGTTATTATTTTTAACCTCAAACTTGCTAAGGGACAGAACTATAAAATGGAGAAAGGGGGTTAGATGAGATCTAAATGGTTATATGGCCTATTTATGTATTTTTTTTTGTTTTAGCCTATTTTAGGCTAATTTTATGTATAAAAAGGGGGATAGGAGTCCATTTTCAAGGCATGAAGATTATGAAAGTTATTGTGATTATTCAATCTTTGATAGGAATCAGAAGGACAACTTATTGCTAAGAAGGAGAGAGAAAATTTTGGAGGATGTATTTCCAATCCCAAACATTGGAGCAGTGTAATGCTGATGTACTACAAGGGATTGATTCTGTAACACTTTTTAATTGATTTTGGAGTTAATCGAATCAGTCCACCCGTTGGAGTTGGACCTGAAGACATAGTCCTAATAGGGCGAACTCTGAGATCAAATTGTGTTGTGCCTCTTATCTCTCATTTTTACTTTTTATCAGCTTGTTATGTGTTGTTCTTTTCTACATTTTCAATTACGTTAATTTGCTTTAGTAAGAGCATTAAATTCATCTTATGTAATTGGTTTAAATTCCTCTGTATCAATCCTTAATTCTTCTTCTTTGTAATTCCAATGGTTCTAAACACATAGCCAAGCATTTACTGCATGTATCAAGAAAGTATATCTAATTGTTGGGATTAAGTCATAAAACTTGTAGATCCTAAATCAGATCAGGGTCTTAGGAAGGCATTCCTTTCTATAAAATTATAAAATTATGAAGGAAGAAATAAAAAAGAACAATGTGTTTGCGAAGAACTGAGATATGAAATTATCTCTTACAATCCAGGGTGCCATCTTTTAACTTCCTTAAATGTGATCTTGTACTTCTTACCTATTATTTGTAGCTTATAACTCACTCAAAAACATTAGTCCTAAAATATTTATGATTATTTTCATACTTGAAATTATGAGCTATTAGATTTGTTTGTAACTTATATTTATGTTAGGTCTGATTGAGTGTATATTTTCTACTCTTGGAAATGTTTTCAATAAGTCATTTCTCATTTTAGGAGTGCAATCTTAGGTCTATTTGAACTATGAAAATTTCCAAATCATAGTAGCATTCTTGTCTAGTGAAAGCATTAAAACCTTTATTGCTTGCTAGTCTTATCATAGAAAGACCCAGATAATGCTCATTGTTTAGATATGTAATAGCATAAAGTTAATGCCAATTTCAAAAAAGGTAAAGATCAACAAAAAAATAATTAAAGAGATTGTCAAAGAATAAGGCTATATTTCATAAACCATATCTTCAATATGATCATTACTAAACAAAGGGGTACAGAACCAAGAGAGAAGCAAAGCCCAAACTTTTTGTTGGATTAATAGTAGTATGTTATAATTGTTCATATTAAACTTAGGAAATTTATGCTATCTCTAGATCACTCTTGCTTATCATTTCTATTTACTTTAGATTATAAGTTTTTATATTGATAGAATTCAAATTCATTCTCCAAATGACTGATTAGGTTTCTGTATGTGACACTCTTCTTATGTTATTATATGACTACATTTATTTAGTGAGCTTTGAATTTTATTCTATTCTTAAGAATCTTGATCCCTATTAGGGCTACTATCATCTTTTACATTTTGAATAAATTCCTACATATCTATTGAATTTAGGTCTCCATCGATCATTTAAAATGCTCATAATCATGCTAGACAAAACCCATACAGAGTCAAGATGAACCATGAGACATAAGATAAGAGAGGATTTCTATTACTATATGGTGATTATATAGAAAACCTGATAGAGATAAATATACCCAAGCTAGAATAAAAACAAAAAATATCTAAAAAGAAGAGATGGATAAAAGGACCCAAGAAACCAACCCAACATTAAACAAAAACCCTCAAAATAAAATTGAGTGACCACCAAGCATCCAAAATGTTAGCCACTTAATAGGGGAACCAAAGAAGCAAACCCCTGGAACAAAATAGTATCCATGAAAACCCTAAAAATGAAGAGCTGAGAGAACATGTATGGGACAAAAGATTAGAGGCCCAAATCTGGTCGACAAAATTATACTAACTAACAAAATAAAAGAGCCCAAATTGAGGAACCTTAATTAAGGCTAAGAGAAAGACCCAAAAAGAGGGCAGAGAATTATATAGTTTCCTCCACCTTCCAATAAACCATGATCAAGTCATCAACTTTCTCCAAATTTACTACCATTTCCCCTGGATCCCCAACCCATGTCATCTTTTCCCTATTGGATTTGAACATATTTGAAAGAGAGAAATCAAGCTTACTTAGGTCATTAAAAACTACTCTAGGATTGATGTATGAATAAAATATATGGAGGTAGTTAAGAATCCAACCTTTGTCCTAAGCCTTAAGTATACCCCTCCAATGCAACATAAAGTGAAGACTAGCCTCCATCTTTGGCGAAATGCAGTTGACATAGTTAACATCTTTGAGATGCAGTGTTAGACACCTAATAACATCTAAATGTTCCAAATTCCTAAGGGGTTATCCATGTAAATTTTAAAAAAGGAAATTTCCAAGCACCTATTGACCCCCATGAGAACTTCTTCTAGCCCTACTAACCAAGTAGAATTGGAGATATTATAACAGAGATGCAAGATCTCCCATTGACCAATATGAGCCCTAAATTGACAAGCTATAAAGGACCCTAAAATGTCTCTATTGGTACACCACAAAAAGATGTAATAAAAAGACCTTTTTCCAAGGGCCCTACTAATAGAAATACTAGCCATATCATCAACAAGATTAAGAATTATGTTCCAGCACTCAGGTTTTACCGAACCCATGAAAGCCATAGTCCTAGCCTCAATAATGTGAAATAGAGAAATCACAGATTCCATTTTTCCAACTGAGAAACCAACAAACAAAAATGATATATGAATGAATAAAGATCCTTAAATAGACTAGTGAAAGCACTCATCTTGCAAAAAGGGCAAATATGCTTCTAGAAAGAGATCATGAAAACACCTCGATCCTACAAGCCATACTAAGTCATGATGACACTAAAGAAAGGAAATAAAAGGTTATAAATAATATCAAAACAAACTTATCTTTATACATTAAAATCTAAGTCACAATATAATATTAAAGGGGACACAAAGATTAATTAAGATAAAAGGGAATGTAGCAAGAATGTAGATAACTAAGCTTAATGTGGAGTGAAGAAACTAAGTGTTAGAAGCTGAAATAATTATATCTTCACCATCCATGCCCCTATTAGCTAAGTGGTTTGCTATTTTGTTTCCCTCTTGATAAATATGAATAAATTTTGTTTCTTCAAACTTATCTATGATATTTAAAACCATCTATAATTTGAGTTAATGATCCAATTCAGTGTCATGCTTTTTCTAAGTGCATTAATTATAATTTGAGAGTCTCCTTCTATGATTAGTTTCCTAGTTCCTAATTTTAGACTTTGAAGGAGTCCTTCCTAAAGTGCATCTAATTCTACTATCTTATTTCTTTCTTTCCCTATCTGTTTATCTCTCTTGAGTATCCAATCTCCTATTTTTGAGCTAATGATTCATCCTATCCCTGCTACTCCCAAATTTTCTCTTGATGACCTATGGAAGTATAATTTTTTCCATCCAATTGGAGGCAGAACCCATCTAGAGTTCTTTCTGCCTTTTGAATTTTTTGGGGATAAATTAAAGGTAGGTTAATTAAATTTGTCCAATTCTTTTTCATTTTAGCATCCCATTCTAAAAAAGGATCCTTCTTCTTTTAAAACTTGTTTAGGTGGCTATTCATAACCTCTGTTATACAAGTTTCTATTTTATTGAGAAGAGAGTAGATGTTGAGTTCCAAATTTACAAAACTATGCATGTTTATTTCTTTCCAAATTTCCCATAGGAGGATAGAAGGAGATATATTCCATTTACCATATACCTTACTTTTTCTTTTAGTAGGACAACTCATTAAATGCTTTTCTAAATTCTCTACTAGTGTAGAAGACCAATTTAAAATCTTACTGAGCCATCTCCAATAAACTTGTGTGAAAGGATAGAGATTTAATATATGATCTATTTTTCTAAGTTTTCTTTACATAGTAGACATCTAGATGGTCCCTCGAAGCCCATCTTCCTAAAATTTTTTGTTGTAAGTATCCTCTTTTGAACTACTAACCAAAGGAATAATCCTACTTTTGGTAAGCATGACGAATCCCAACATATCTTACAAGGGATGCATTATTTTTCCCATCTTTGTGACGAGATTATAATTTCATATCCTCTCTTTACACTATACTTCCCATCTTTAGATGCACCCCATATTAGCCTATCCTCTCTCTATTTATGTGACTTGTTTGTCTTTGATTGAGGGTATGTTCAAAGATTACTTTTTCTTCATTTGTTCCATCTATTTCTTCCAAAGATCTCCATCTCCAAAAATCCTCCCCTTTTACCCTTTCTTGAATCTTATAGTTGGCTAACTACTTACGCCATAGGTTTTTTAGAGATCTTTTGATACTAATAGGGAGGTTGAGAGAGTCTAGGGGGGGTGCCCATCATAGGAATCTTCCTAGAATAAAGCTTCATTATCGTTTCTTGTATCCCAGGTTAAGCATTTGTTGACAAGCTTTTGACATTTCATCATAAAGTTCCATAACTCAGATCCTTTGGGTGGATTACAAACTCTAAATAAAGATGTAGGGTTAGTGTAGTTTAAATATTTATGTGCATGATCTTAGCCCATTTACTATTTCTTTCTTGGTACATTCACCAAACTAATTTTGCACCTAATGCTTCATTCCACCAAGTTAGTTTCTTGATTCCCAACCCTCCCACTTCTCGAGGTTTGCATATATTATCCCACTTTATGAGTGTCAATTTCCTTTTCTCTTCCAATCCTTTCCAAAAGAAATTCCTAAGTTTTTCTTCAATTTTTTATTTACACTATTGGGTAAGGGTAGACATGAAATTTGGTATGCAGGAATGGCAAAAAGAACTGCTTTTATTTTCAGAGTTCTTCCTACCTTGGTCAATCATCTCCCTTTCCAATTTTCAATTTTCTTGTCTATTTTTTTCTAATATGTTATTCCATGTTTTGGAACTTTTTGTATATCTTTCTAAATATATCCCTAGATACTTACATGGGAATACAACTTTTTTAAATCTCATTTCTCTACATATGTCTTCCTCCATTTCATGTTGTGTATTGATGATAAAAATCTCTAATTTTTCTACATTTACCTTTTGCCCAGATGCTTCCATGTATTTTAGTATAATTGTTTTGAAATTTTGAGCTTCCATTAGTGTACTTTCCCTTGGTAGAATAGTGTCATCTACAAATTGTTGATGTGAGACATTTGGGGTATTTTTTGCTACTAAGACTGCTTGAATTTTCCCTTCTATCTGTGCTTTATTTATTGCTCTACCAAATTCTTCTGCCATAATAATAAATAGAAAGGGTGAAATAGGATTTCCTTTCCTAATACCTCATGAAATTTTAAAAATACCTTCAGGAGAACTATTAATCAGTAATGAGATCTTTGGAGTTGATATACATCTAAAAATAATATGTAACCATTGTCATGAGAACCCAAAGGCTCATAATTTTTTACAAAGGAACCACCAATCTACCATGTCATAAGCTTTTTGTATGTCTAGTTTCATGAGCATACATGCTTCTTTGTTAATTTTTTTGAGTATGTAGTTTCCTAAATGATTGTAATCCCATCTAGAATAGATCTACCTAGTACAAATCTGGTTAGTTCTTCTGAAATGAGCTTAGCTAGGATACTCTTTAGTCTAAGAGCTAGTGTTATGGATAAGATTTTATATATTGTGTTACATAATGCTATCGGTCTAAAATCTCTAGGTCCTTTAGGATTCATTTTCATAGGAATAAGTGTTAGGAAGGTATGATTAATCTCTAATAGTATTGACCTAGAATTCCTTGTTGCTTCAATTTCTCTCCAAAGATCTACTCATATGATATCCCAACATTTTTGAAAGAAAAATGTTTTAAATCCATTGGGTCCTAGATATTTGTCTAGATTCATACTAAATAAAGCTCGTTTCATTTCCTCTAATGTAAAAGGTTTTTTTTTAAAAAATTGGTTGTCTGAAGCATTGACTAATTGGGGGATATTTTCCTACATAGCTTCTTGAGATTTCAAATTAGAGAAATCGAAGTTGTAAAGAATGGTCTTATAGTATTCTACAAAAATCTCAGCTATCTTAGTGGGCTCCTCTTCTTCAATTCCTTCATTGTCTTTTATTTTTTGGATTCTATTTATTGATCTATTATTAATGGTGCTATTGTGAAAAAAATTGTATTTCAGTCCCTTGCATCTAGCCAATTTTCTCTAGATTTTTGTTTCCATTATATTTCCTCTTTTGTTAATATAGACTTCTATTATTAAATATTTTTTTCTTTATAATATTTCTCATTATCCATACCTCTTTTGATGATATCCT
Source organism: Cupressus sempervirens (assembly GCA_028749045.1). NCBI lineage: Eukaryota > Viridiplantae > Streptophyta > Pinopsida > Cupressales > Cupressaceae > Cupressus > Cupressus sempervirens. The sequence goes on along the minus strand of CM053793.1, from coordinate 434,124,427 downwards.
CATTTAGTTTTTTAAATCTCCTCTTCATTTTCTAGTTTTTCTTTGAAAATATTATTAAAATGGGTTTTGTTCCATTTTAGAATTTGTCCTTTTAATGATTTAAGTTTAGAAACAAAGAAAAAAATTCTTGATCCTTTAAAGTTTCCTTCTTGCCACCATCTTCTGATGTTGTCCATGAATTTTTCATCCATTAACGATAGTTTTTTGCATTTAAATGGGTTCCTTGTTGGTTTAACAGGCTCTGAAAGTTCAAAACTGACTGGAAAATGATCTGAGGGTAGAATGGAGGCTTGTAATCCTAGTTCCGAGTCACTGAGAACTCCTTTGATTAAAAAAAAGTCTAATATTTCCGCTATATAACATAACCCTTTTCTTCTATTGTTCCACGTGTATACCCCATTATTGGTGAGTATATCCAATAAATTGTTGTTTTGTACCCATTCTCTAAAAGTCGTCATTACCTAATTTATTGATTTTATCCCACCAAAATTCTCTTCTAGTTTTAGGATAACATTGAAATCTCCATCGATAATAACACACTCATTATTGATATCTTCCAAAATGACTAATATTGTTCCATATCTTTCTTTCCTCTATTGTTTGAATTGGTCCATACACATTAATGAGAGTAAATTGTATTTTATGTCTAAAAGTTTTAATTCTTCTCCCCATCCAATTATTTGTAATGGTTATCTTGGTATATGCTACTTTTTGAGGGTTTTGAGTTATTCTTATGCCTCTTTAAGCTCTATTAGATTCTATTAGATCCATATTCCAATTGCCTAGTTTCTTTTCTAATTTATTGCCTTTTCTTTATTCAATTTAGTTTCCTAAATTAGAATTATAATTGATTCAAATAAAGTTAAATTCCTCTTTAGCAAGCGTTTCTTGCTAGAGGCATTTAGTCCTCTAGCATTCCATGTTGTTATCCTCATTGGTATGTGGGAAGGTCCTTCCCCTTCCCTAATTTCATGATTTCACTTATATTTTTCTAATGCTTAGCTTGTACTTTTGCAGATCTTAGCTCTTGAAGTGATTTTCTCTCCCTCTTCTTTTTTTCTTTGCCACATTTTGGTTTTTTGACACCTTCTTGATTAATTGCTACTCCAAGGTTTTCCAAGTAGTTTTGGTCCTTAATTAAGCTTTCTGTAGAGTTAACTTCTTCTGAATTTTTTTCTTCTTATATTTCCTTCCAGATCCTTTCTTCAATCTTAGCTTGAACCAATTCTTGGTCCCTATCTCTTTCTAGGTCTTGCTCTATGTTTATTTTTGTCTTTTCCAAACATTACTCTTATTAAGACACCAAATTCTTCCCAAGCTTGGTTGTTGATTGTCTATCTACTCATGTCCATTCTTTGTTCCTCCCCTTCATTCTAGTCTTCTATACTAGCAGCCTCTATTTTGTCAAGGAAGGTTGCTACTTCAATGGGCATTTGAATATCCTCTTTTCGATTGGTTATTATTTGCTCTTGTTTTTTTTTTGTTATCATTGCTTACCTAGGGATCCTCTCCATTTTCTAGTGTTTTCTAGAATTTGTAAGATCTATTATTTTCCTTCTTTCTAATAGTCACATTACTCCAATGATTTGAAGAAGCTACTGGAATTATAACTTCCTCAAGGAATTTTTCTTTATTGTATGTTTTCTTTAGAGAATCTTTGTTGTTGCTTTTATCTATGATGTCTATTTGTGCTAAGTGTTATTTCCCTATTCTTTGTATGTTGTTAACTTCTATATTATCTATCTTACTAGTCTTTCTCTTCTCTTCTCTATCGTGCTTCTCTATTAAGGCAAACTCCTTTGTCTCTATTTGAGAAAAGAGATCCTTTTCCCTTGCTTCTTGAACAAATATTCTAATTTTTCTCTAATTTCTGCTTGATTAGAGTCCTTATGTTCTAAATGTGTCATCTCTCATGCTTCTATCTAATCCTTTATATCAGTTTCTATTAATAATAGGTTGTGTATCAATTTTTTGAATTCTCTTAGAGTTGTCTTTGTTTCTATTGATTGTGTTTGACATAATTCTCAATCCTATAAAATTTTCAATTTTTGATAACACTTAGAGATGTTTGTGGCTAAGATCCTTTCTGTTTCATTATCTACATAGTTTCCTATGTTCTCTTTTTCTGCTATGTCTATAATTCCTTCCTCTTCTCTTCCTCTTGTTATGGTCTCTCCTCTAGTTAGTTCTTCTTTGGATTCCTTACTCCCTTTTTTAATTTCCATCATTTTTCTAGACTTGAAGTTTGTTTTAGATTCTCCTGTTGATTTGCAGACTCCATATTTTTTATTTTCTTTATTTTACCTTTATATTTTAAAAATGTCAAATTATATATAGATCTATTTGTTATAATATTTTTGTTTATTTCCTTAGATCCTAATTCTAGATTTAGTATAACTTTGATGTCACTTGATATATGATCTCATACTTCTAATCCTATGATATTTCCTAGGTCTCTTCCTATTTGTTCTATAATTTGAGATTAGTTTAATTCTGGGGGTATGGATTTGTAGCAAAGCCATGTTGGAACTATAATTTGTTTTAGTTTTTGTTCACTTAGGTTTGGTTCCCATGGAAAAAAATATTAAAGCATGTCCTCTAAAGAACCACTGAGAATTAAAATCATCTTTTTTCTAACATTAATATTTCTATAATGAATGTAAACCAATTTACTCAAAATGATAGAGATACTTACCTAGTTATTGCACACTCCCTATATCCAGCTTGCTAATTTTTAACTTTTCCTACCTAGTCCATTCCAATATCCACATATCTCAACTCTTTGACATTCATTCCATCTTTGTTATGAACATTGGTTGCTGATAATTTGGATTTGAGAGTAGCCTAAATTTGTGGAAGTAGTTTGAATCTCTTTTTCTCCTACAAATTTATTGACTCTATTATAAAGGGGTTTGCCAAAAGGTTCATCCATGATAGTTTTATCCTTTAATATTTCTATCTAAAGGATCCAAATATAACTGGGCTAATTTTTAATAGAAGAATTTCCTATGCAGCAAAATATATGGACCTGAGTTTAAGGGAAGATTCAAAAAAGGTAAATGAGAGGGAGGTAATTTGAATTGTAAAGGTACCTTATTGGTCTTTGATATCTTGGAAGGCTTTGGAATAGTGATCGTCTGTGAGTTATTAAGCTTTTCCCTAGCTAACTTCTGAGATCTTGTTATGGTTTCCATGATCTCCTTTGGTGTCCAATCCACATATTTTGTTTTTGTGAAGAATCCATCCTTGTTTTTGCATCTATGGCTATGTTTGCTAGTGGCTCTCTTGCCTTAAGATTGCCTACTTTTGTATTTATGGCTACTAAAATTTTTTTTTCTAATTTTTCTAGGGTTTCTAACCATTTGCCACCCATTGTCCTTAGCCACTCCATTTAGATTGATTTTTTCTATGAATGTTGTTTCTGAAATCCTTTGATTGGAGGTCTTCAAGATTAAATATTGATTTTTTTATTTTGCATTGTGCTCTTCATGGAGTTTGATTAGGCTTCAAAACTATTTTTGCATATCACTCTACCATCATGTGGAAATTTCAAATTCCTGGCTCTGAACAAGATGCTTTTGTTATTAATACGACATTTTTTTTGTATGTCCAACTGCTTTTTTCGCAAGCGAAGTTGATTTTTGACATTTAAAAAGAAGAAGAAAAAAACAAATAGTTTTAAATTTTGGGGTAATAGGCCAAATTTGATAATGTTCTATAACCCTTGGTTGTAAGCACTAGAGGCAAGAAGCCTCACTATTTCACCAAGGGTCAAAGTCAACAGCTTTCAATTATAAACCATAGTAGAGAGCGACCCTGTGGAGACTTGAACCTTGGTTGTAGGCACTACAGGCAAGAAGCCCTACTATTTCACCAAAGGCACAAGCCAAGAATTAATCACAAGTTCAAGACCAATGCAAGCACATAAATTAAATTGGAAAATTAAAAATTTTCCTCCATTAGATGGGTTTCAAATTCAAATATTTGAAATGCTAATTAAAGTTCTATAAATTCATTATTTCTATTGAAAGTATCATTCCAAAACTATTTTATTCTAAAAATTAGAAATACTGTAATATAATTAAGAATTATTCTATTATTTTATTATATATATTATAAATATAATAATATTATTTTATTTTATTTTAAAATAATATAGAACTAAGAAGATGTAACATGTTATTTCATTTAATCTTTAAAAAATACATGCTTGCATTTAGAAGGATTATTTTTTGTTTTAATTAATTTGATTTAAAATATGAAATATATATATAGACTATAATAATTTTTTTATCTTGTGAATAATACCAATTATGCTTTTACTTGTAACTTACTAATATGGAATCATTATTAACAATAATTTTGTATCCACAATCAAACTCCTAATCAATAAAATGGTTTGAGTAAATTTTAGTTATTTATAGTTTAGTGAAATACAATTTCATTATTATTATAATATAATATTAACTAATATTATAATTATTATAATCTCATGAGTGTTCATATATTAAATGGGGTACCCTAACTACCATTGGATGAACACAGATCAATGACTCGAGATGTAATTCAAGCTGATTTTGGCACCACTCGATTTGTTTTTCCAAATGATCCCACAGAGAAGACACGTGGCATACATGTATCATGTGTGACTAATCACTATTCATTTAGATGTGTTATATAACATAATGACACATGGTGACACAACGTTGACATCATTTACATTGTACCACAAAGGGGACACATCAACCACCATTTAATCAACAAAGATCGACAACTCCAGATGTATTTTGGGCCAATTTTGGCAACAATCAACTTATTTTCTCAAATGCCCATAGAAATAAGACACGTGTCATATACGTATCAAGGGAGAAATTAGGTTGTTGGGTGTGAATATTATTATATTTAATAAGGATGCACTGATGTAATATCTTAAGAGGTGATGGTTGATGCACTGACCACCATTGAATCATCAAAGATCAATGACTCAAGATGTATTTTGGGTCAATTTTAGCTATAGTAATTTTTTTTCAAAATTTTCTCAAAAAAGAAGTCTCCTACTCTTCATAAATTAGAAAAAAATAGTAAAGTTCATCTCAAATTATATTGTAACTATTGAAAATAGATTGATACAGGTATGATAAATGTGTTTCAATCATTGTTTTGTCATTGATATCAAACCTACTACTTGCTAGTAAGACAATTGCTTATATGATTTAAGTACTATCATTTATTTGATTGATAAAGAGGATTTGATCAAATGAGGTAAAAATAGCACCTAGAGGAAAGGTTGAGTTATGATATGTAAAGGAGTACAAGAACTAGTTAAGATAGTGATATTATAGTGCATTGATAATCTACTTAAGGTTGCAAAGGTTGGTTACACTGATTAAATTCTGAAGAACAAGTTAAATGAAGTTTGTCTACCAAGATTAACATTCTACATAGTGGGTGCCGAGCAAAGTTAGTGTAAGTTGAGAAGAAAATTAGTTGAAGCTTAGAAAAGTCAATTTTAGTGTAAGCCGAGTAAAGTTTAGTTGATATTGAGCGCTAGTTTACATAAGTTCATGCTGAGTGATTTAGTAGAGGATGTTGAGCAACGCAGTTTATGTCAAGCATCAGAAGCCAATTAATGTCGAGTGTTAGCATTATGAGAAAGATTGAGAATTTGATGAATCTGAGCTAACAAGTTTGATTTCTTGAATTGTGTGAACCATGTGGATGATAAGCTTGATGAGCTGGTGACACAAAATTCATGGTAAACCATTTTGAGGTGCATTCAAGTGGATTGAAGGAGAAGTTTCTAGAAGGGAATGAAATGAAATAAGGGGTAGACTCATTAAATCCTACCTCATCTAACCTAACCCTAAAAAGGACAATGGAGGATGAATGAAAAAATATCTTAATTCTCTATTTATAGAGATGGCTGATCAAAAGCAAGGGTTGTCACGTATGAGAACCTAAGGAAGACAAGGAGTTTAGGGTATTGCTTCATTCAGTGACCTAAGAGAAGAGACTACATTGGCAAACAAAGAAAGAAGGCTTAAGAGTATGGATGCTTGAAGAGTGAACATGTAGTGCCTTTCCGAACTCTTTCTTGGTGAATTTTCTATTAATTAAGTCTAACTTAATTTAATGGAAAATTAATATGATATTTTAATATTTAATTTAATTTAATTAATTGGGAAATTAATTAAATAAAAAGAATAAATTTGGAGATAAAAGTTATAAGTTATAAGTTATAAGTTGGAATGTGATAATATTTATTTTATTTAATAATAATATTTTAGAGTTCATTTTTAAATAAATGATAAATAATAATATTATTTAAGTTAATAAATATTTTTATCAATTAAGTTCAAAAATAAATTTAAAAGTGGAAAAGAAATTAATTTATTAAAATTTTATTACCACATAATAAGTGCATGAGATTTAAAATTAATAAATTAATTTAAAAATAGTCAAGTGAATATTAAATAAATTAATGTGCATTATTTATTCACATAGGAGTATGTGAGCTCTTGGGAGTTATCATGTTGACAACACAAGAGTTTGCACTCTAATTATGCACGTGTTTTCTACACTTAGGAGTTAGTAAATTATTGAGCAGATGGTATCTACAACATTCTAGACACCTCATCATGTTTATCTTCTTATCGTGGAAGTTATGTGCTTAGTTGTCAATGCTTATCTTACCTCCTGGTTGCTTCTAGAGACATTCTAGGTGCTTCCTAAGAGGTCTTTATATACAGGCTCTCCTAGTGTGTATGGTCAAGTTCATATGCTTCGACAAGCTCATATGCTTCTACATGCTCATAGGCTTCTACAGGCACTCTTAGTCACTTGTGGGGTTTGGTTCTTGGAGGAATTACAAATGTTGGAGAAGGAAGGAATTTCCAGATAGGAGAGGGATCTGAGAGGAGGAGCTTCTCTACAATTATATGAGGCGTAGCAAATTAGCATCAGTGTCCAGGTAGGCACTCATGATTATTTCACATACTCTATTATGCTCTCTTTCTTCCTGTCTTCATTGCATTTGCTAAATGACTACTTGAATAATTCTTGTGATGAATGTTGTATGTTGTGGAATTTTGGTATCAAGAAATCTAAGGGATAATAGATATAGAAAGCTTGGATATGGCATCATACTCTTATCCACATTATAACAGAGACTGAAACAATCTATTTCAGAATAGGAGTGGCCATTTCCATACATAATATTGCAGCAAATAAGCAATACTAAAATTAAAATAAATCAATAAACGAATCAAGTTCTAGATGGACTAAATTATATTATTATAAGTCTCTTGGGAACATTACGACAGAGTCACATAATTGAGTGCAAGCAACAAAGACATTTTGCGAGGCATGTTAACAATTATCTGGCAGAATCTAAAACTAAGCCCACACATAGATGGAAAACTAACACTTCTTGAGATTACGATATTTTGATTATACTCCTTAGATATTTTCATGAATAATGAAATAACTTGAAACTATGGAGCCGTGAGGGAAGAATTAAGAATTAACACGTCAACTATCTTCTATTCATTGATGCATCAACAAAGACAAAGATTTGGAGATCATATTGAGGTGTTTGACTAGCAATTACTGAACATGATAATCAGGACAACAATTAGTCTAGAATGACTCCTAGCTTAACAGATGTGAAGTATTGAGCCAATATACTCTATGATATCGAGCCTCTGATTATTTTTAATATAATTGCGTCTAGTATCCTTATTGTGCCTTTGTTATTGTCTACATTTTTATATCGTATGACATATATATAATTCCTTATTACATGATTGATGTATGTACCCTATTCACCATATATCCTTTACACATGTTTTTCAACAAACTCCATGTGCTGATTGGATATCTTGTATGCTTATCTCCTATTGTTCTTTTAACTATCAATGCATATATAATTTGTTTTTATCGATGCATGTATATTTTTTTTTATCATTGCAAAATACTATAGTCTCCTTTTGTTCATTGTTGTAAATCAATATCTAAATAGTTCCTTGCCATGATGTAGACCTTAATCTCACCAAAGATAGATATCATTGAAGCAACTTCAATGACTGATCAATCACTGTTTAATATTAATCATTCTGCAGACTTGAATAAACACAATATGTCACTAATATTTTCTTTTAAATTTTAAAACTAATGGCACTTTGACTTGCTATGTTAGTGTCCATGCTCAATATATATTTTTTAATCATTTTATTTTTTTTCCAGTGGCTTCAGCTTATAGCATATTCATTGTTCATAATTTCATTGGGCTCCATCTTTTGTCAGACATACATGCTCTATGCATTCTCCACTTTTATTGTTAAGCTTGTGATATGACTATTGGTACTGATAATTGTTGTAGGTAGACTAATAGAATTGTATTTGCAAGCCAAAATCATATCTCTATTCAGATCACTTCCACAGTTGAAAATAATTTTTGGTGAAAACTACATTTCACCATTCCAGCTATCATAATAGCGAAACATTTCTGCGTAAATATAGGGAATGTCCTGCTTTGCAATTATTTGTACCATTGATTGATATATCGTATTTTCTAGAATGAATTTGTCACCATGTCCAACATGGAATATTTTCCCTTGACCTACAATATATATGTATATTTGCTTTAATATTTCATATCCAATGTGCTGCCCGGTCTGTAAGTGTCATTCATCCCCATATTGCTCATTATTATTACCATGTTGTGTTTAAAATATCAGCATTTTTATGCCATGATCGACATTCACATGCCATGTTTTATCTAGTTCCAAAGTCTGTTAATGTTCATTAATATTTAATAGTAACATTTACGTAATATAATGGAAGGCTTTCCTCTGATACAGAATCACATTCATTTAAAATAGTAGCAACACACCTATCATACATAATTGCTGCCTCTAAAAGTATGCCAAAATCTTCTTCTGGAGTCCAGCTGGTGCGACTGACAATAACAACTAGTCTATTTTCTTTTCAACAAAATGCTATCCTCGTCACTATTACATTCTTTGTCCATCATGACCCTATGATCTGTAACAAGTGTCTGCTCAAAATGATCAGTAGCAATAACACAATATGTTTTTCTTGGATATGAAGTACTAGTACTATCAATCCTACAATGTAGTCTTACCTCTTGCATCTAGAACTAAAACTTTTCTTCTTGTAACTGAATCATTTTCACCCCTTCTCTGTTCATATTGTCCTTATAGCCAGGTTCATATATTTTCTTATGCTGAGAAAGCACATAATCATCTTCTCATATCTATCATTGCAATCATCATATGAAGAAGATGCTAATGGTGTTGTGCATCTAGTATTAAGGTTGGTAGTGATTTCACATAGGAGCTTCTGGGCAGCATTCTAAGGTGTGACCAGCCATTTTTTGTGGACTACCGATTTATTCTTCACACGAACATAGAATAGAAAGCATTTGATTTTCATTGGTGGTTCTCGCAAGGCTTATCTTCTCCGTTGCTGGAAAAATGGAATCAAATTGAAGGTTAGGTAGATAAGGCCACACAAATTGTAATTATCATAGATATAGGTTCATTGGATGCATGCAATAAAAGGGAAATATTGTGTTTTATGGTGATGGCGATTAAATGAAATCCATTGAAGGGTTTATATTGAGGTGTAATAGTTATGTGTAAAATGACTATGATATAGTTTGATATAATATAATTTGGATTATCGCAAGTAAGAATTTTTAATATTTTTGTTATTTATGTATTTAAAAGTTGATTATTAGTAATTTGAATTTGAATTATTATGTAATTTAATAAGTAATTTTTTTGTTAATACGTTTTGTATCATTAATTAATTTGTTAATATATTTTAATTGTGTCTAAGGTTAGTTAAATAATAATGTTAATATATTATAATTTATTTTATTATATTAACAACTTATTAATTTAATAATAATTTTTTATTTTTTATTAAATTGAAAAGAGATATACATGTTTAGCTGATATTCATTAATTAATTTAGTTAAAGAAAAGTTTAATTAAATTTAGTTAATGATGAATCTGGTTGGTAAATTTATTGATAAGAATTAGTTATATAATTGCTAATTAACTTAATTAAATATAATTTTAATTAAGATTAACTAGTTAATGGAATTGTATAATTATTGAATTATTAATGGAGTTGATTTTAATGAAATTGATGGATATATTGTTTAAAATCAATAAAGATTATTTTAGATGAATGATTATCCTTAGAGTATTTTGTAAATCTTATTCTAATAATTTGAATAATGTGAGACACTTCTTAAAACTAAGGGAGCTTTTATTAGTTATTAGTAACATTGATTTTAGTAAAATAATTTTATTAGAAGTCAATGGGAACTAGTTTAATGATTTAGATAAGTAAGCAATTATCTTCTGATTATTTTAGAAAATTGTTTTAAAACAATGGAGGGATAATTCTATATTGACTTGGAAATTAAACTTAGAATCTTATACACTTGAAATATACTTGAATAAAAAACTGAAACCTCATACTTGGCATAACCATGTGACTTCAAGAGAAAACTGGAACATGTATCTGCATCTTGATTATTTTGGAAAATTGAATGGGGTAATTTTGTATTCTATTTGAGGAATCGAATGGGTTAAACTATATGGAGTAAGATGTACCTCTTTAAATTTGGAAACTCATACTGAAGTGAAAATTGAAACTTTATTGTAAATTGACACTGTGTATTCAAGGCTAAACCAAAACATGAAACTTACATTGTTTTATGTATATTGTTTGTGTTTTTGGGTTGACTAGATTGTTGACCAGTCATAGGATGTCAACTAGAGGCTTGGGAGTTATGTAAATGTGGTATGATGTTATTTGATCTCGATCTTTTTAAAACCCAACCATGGTAATGTGATGGTATGCTCTATGAGATGTTTGTATTTACTTATTGTTATTGCTTTCTAGTCTTCTTGTGTGAAGCTAAGGTGTATGTATTTGAGATACTTGACTTAACCATTTTTTAGTCATTGATCAATCATACTTGGTTTACTTTCCAGTCACCTTGATGGGACTAAAGTGTTTGATTTAATTCTTGATGATGTCATGTTGTGACATGTTTGACTTGACCATTTTGGAGTCTTTGATCAGTATTACTTTGAGATTCTTTTTGGTTGCTCATTGAGAATCGATGGATATTATGATTATCATTGGATGCTTTTCAGTTGCTCATGGAGAACTGATGTAATTATTTTGATTATATTTATGATGCTATCTAGTCACTTGTATACGACTGAGGTGATTTTGTGATTTGTGATTTCATGAGCCTAGGGTAGGTTATCTACTTGTAGTGTTGGGAAGTGGCTTGCAATGGGGGTCGGGGCCCTAAGTGGCTGCCAAGGTAACTCATTGTAAGTTATTTAATAAGTGAAAAATTTTACACTAAATGGGGATTAAAATGAACCTAATAAGATAATTGTAAGTTCTCGCCCATGCCTCGAGTGCTAGTACAGACTAGGATGGGAGTAGAGAGAATGCTTGGTTGTGACCTTGCATTTCGTAGTATGCCTCATCAGTACGACATGATACTAGTGGCCACATAGGGATCACTAGGGGGGCAGGATCTATTGAGAGACTACCAGGGTAACTCTAGCGTGATTCGTGCGATGACACTTTCCCGCTTACATAGTAGATTCCTACATGTCATTGTTGTGCCTTTGGGTCTAGATGTCGATCTGTGTGTTGGAACCTTTGAGTTAGTATACTTTTAGGATTCTTGGACTTAGAGAGTACTTGTGCTATGAGATTTGATATCCTGTTTGGGACTTGAGACTATCTCCTCAGCGCAGTGGGAGTGGGCCATTTAGGTTCCATGTAATCGGGTTGTAGTGCTTTTTCACTTTTACCATTTGAGATTCATTCGTAGACACTCTGGTTGGAGCATTCTTTGTTGGTATTTATCTTCATTCAGTTCTTGGATGTTATTTACTGGTACGTTTCTTTATATTAATGATTAGCTTATGATAGATGGTGTTATCTAATTTGTAGGATCATCTTATGCTTTATTCTTGCATGTTATATTTCATTATGCATATGTTGTAGTATGTCTTAGGAGTGACATTCCTACTATGATAATACCGATGATATCTTTGGTGACTTGGGATGTTACACATGGAGGGATGGCTAGGGCCCACGATGGTCTAATGATGCTATTGACAGTTGGGAGGAATCACACACTTAGTTAGTTGTGTTTTATGATGGATGTATATCTTTTATGATGGTTGTTATATCTTTATTGATGGATGGATGTATCATGTATGTTAATGGTTTCATTTAATTTATTGCACATGTATCATGGTTGATGAGGATGATGTATCTTTATTATATGTATATTCTTTTAAGCCTTTCATACTCTGTGACATGTATAGTGGATGATTGAGCATTCCAAATTTAATTGCCAAGAGGCATTCAAAACAAATGTATATTATGGACTGTGGACCTTTAATTATTCTTTCATGTGGATGTGGTAGTTTTTAGACTTAGTATTAATTAGATTAAATGTGACTCAATGTCTTGGGATCCTTAAGGAATGTAACCTATTATGTATACTTTCAGTTGAATGTGTGTTATTACTTTCGCTACTAGGTGTTCGATGTTATTGCTTCCACTACTATGTGATTGATATGAATGGTTTATCTTTCATGATTTTAAAAAAAAAAAGGTTTTGGCAAACTTAGTGAAACTTTAGGTAAATTCTTTTGGATCCCTTGGCGGGGCATTACAAAACAAGCTACTAGAGTTGAAGTGTGTGAAAGCCAAGCAAAATGGAGGACTAAACAGAGATATATAATATGAAAATGGAGGTTGTTATAAGATCAAGCCTTATTGTTACTCACTAATAATTGTATCAGTATAGGGAAAATCCTTTAGATTAAGGTTGACTAAGAGTCATTTGTAAATCCTTTAATTGGTTGACATTCCAAGTGAATGATCTAAAGTCCTCTAACAAGATTCACTCCTAACAGGGTGATTGAAAATCCTTTAACCAAGTTAGGGGTTTTCCTAAATTAAAGAAGCCTGAGAACATAATTTGCAAACAATGTCAGTTAGGCAAAATGACAAAGTTAAGTTTTAAGAGTAAGACTCATACCTCTAAAAGAATATTAGAGATTGTTCATACTGAATTTTGTGGACCAATTGAAGTGCAAAGCTACATAGGAGATAAGTACATTATGCTACTTGTTGATGATTATTCTAGAATGATGGTAGTTATGTTTATAAAACAAAAATTTGATGCTTTCCAAATGTTTAAGTGGTACATAGCAAGAGTTGAGGAGGAAATAGGTAAAATTCTAAAATTTTTGAGATCTGACAAAGGAGGAGAATTTATATCAAATGCATTTGAGATGTTTTGTAATGAGAGAGGAATCAAAAGATAGACATCTGCTCCCAAAACCCCTCTACAAAATGTAATTGTTGAAAGGAGGAATAAATCTATAATAGGTCGTGCTAGGACACTCATTATGGAGAAAAATGTTGCTTTGAAATATTGGAGAGAAGTTGTAAGTATAACTATTTATACCTTGAATTATGTACAATTCATAAAAGGTACTCATTCAATACCTTTTGAACTATAGTATGGATACTCACCCAATCTAAAATATTTTAAGGTATTTGGAAGCGAGTGTTATATTCTCAAAGATTTCAAGAATGGTAAACTAGATTCAAAAAGTGAAGAAGGTATATTTTTTGGTTATTCCACATGAAGTAAAGCTTATAAGTGTTTAAATACTAACACTAACAAAGTTGTGGAAAGTGCAAATGTGAAATTTGATGAATATACAGAAGTATATGAGGTTGAACCTATGAAGGAACCATGAGAATACAAATCATTTGTATACTTTTATGAAGGTATGCCTATTGGTGAAGATGTTGTAAATCAAGTTCCAAACCAACAACAAGTTTCAGTGACTACTGAGTCACATGCTATGAGTGTCAAGTTGCATTCATGAACTGAGCTACATTCAAATGCTGAGTTACAGAATGAAGTTGAGGCACATTCTAATTCTAAAATTAGTGTAAATGAAAGAGATGATAGAGAAGTACATAGTGTTTTAGAAGTTGAGAGACCAAATGTAGAAGCTAGAGTTGAACCAAGATTGTCTAAGTATGTCAATAAAAATCATCCTGCTGCACAAATTATTGGAGATAAAGATGCTAGACTAATGACAAGGAACACGTTGAGAAATGATACATGTTTGTTGAGCATGCAAGAACCTAAAATAGTGAAAGATTCTTTAGAAGATGTGGACTAGAGTAAATCCATGGAAGAAGAGATTGAATAAATTCATAAAAATAAGACATGGACTCTAGTTCCTAGACCAGAAGACAAAAAATCTGATTGGTACCAAGTGGGTATAAAGAAACAAGATGAAAATGGTGAAGTCACAAGGAACAAGACAAGATTGGTCTATAAAGGATATGCACAAGAAGAAGGGATGGACTATGGAGAGACATTTTCTCCTATTACAAGGTTGGAAGGAGTAAGAACTCTGCTTGCTTACTCTACATACAAAGGTTTCAATTTTTATCGAATGGATGTTAAGTTTGCATTTCTAAATGATATATTGGAGGAAGAGGTTTATATAAAATAGCTAGAAGGATTTGTTGATGCTAACAACAAAAACATGGTATGTAGACTACACAAAGATTTATATGGTTTGAAATAGACACCAAAAGCATGGTATGAGAGGCTTCATAATTATCTAGTGAAGATTGGATTTGAGATGACTGATGATAACACCAATCTATACTTGAAGACAAAGAAAGGCAAAGGTATTTTGCTATCTGGAATTTTTCTTGATGATATCATATTTGGAGCTCAAGTTACTTTATGTAATGCTTTTACAAATGAAATAAAGCAAGAATATGAGATATCTATGTTTGGAGAGATCAAGTTCTTTGTGGGTTTGCAAGTACATCAGATGTAATATGGTATATACATCACTCGATCAAAGTATGTTAAGGAGATACTAAAAACTTTTGGATTGGAGGATTCCAAGCTGGTAAGTACACCTATGGTGACAAAAAATAAATTGTCAAAGAATGATGATTTAGCTGAGGTGAATCAAACATTATACATATCTATGATTGGAAAATTACAATATGTAGTACATAGCAGACCTGATATTGCATTATCTGCAGGGATAGTTGGAAGATTCTCTGCTAATCTGAGGGAGAATCACTTGATGGAAGTAAAGAGAATACTAAGATATTTGAAAGGAACATAGGAATATGGTCTATACTACAAGAAAAATGAAAAATTTAAATTGAAGGCCTACATTGATACTAATTGTGCTAGAAATATGGATGACAAAAAGAGCACCAGTGGAGGAGCATTTTAGAAACAATAGTCCACCAAGATAACTAGGGGGGAATTAGTTATCCAACAATTAAAATATTTATCTTCTTTAAACAAACTTAACCATTCAACCAAAGTAAATAGCAACCATAATAAGATGCACATAAATAATTACACTAGATATGTTAACTAGGGAAACCCTTGATCAGAGGGAAAACCCTAGTGAGAATGATGCCCACAAGAAGATGTACTAATATAAATATTCCTTATTAGAGGATGGACCCTACTAGGAGTCTATTACAACATTTAATACATATGAGTCCCTATTAGGAGACTTTGAATTTGTTTTAGGAGATTCCAACCTTGTTAGGAGTTGTAGTACAATGTATGCAAGATAAGCCTACTGTCCAAACATGCAATTCCAACTACAAGAAGAGCTCATTGCTCAAACATGCAATTTACTATTATGTTCTTCTTTCTTTTGTTCTATTAACCAAACCAATCACTGTTAGACCTTGTAGACTACGTCACAAACCTTGGATCCAAATGTCAAACCTCAGATCACTCAACAAAACCTCAGCAATGAACTTTCCTTCACTTCCACTTTGCTCTGCTCAACTTCACATTCCACTCTCTCTGTTGCTTATAATCACTTTTTCATGTCATCCTTACTTACTACATGATGAAATAAAATGTCCTTCCTTTATACCGAGTCCATAAAACAATTCCCTAAGTCAGTTGTTAGACCTTCTCAATTAATTATTATAGGACCATATTAAGAACACGTTACACTTAGTGGTAACATTAATCTTTCACCTTACAAATTGAATATCTTTTTGTACATGTAATATTATGACAAGAGAACTTAGCCACACCATCATCAACATGTCTTCTTCACATTCTTAACCTCGATTCTTAGAATAACAATTTTTCCAAGAGATATAACAAGTTTACTAGAATATGCCTCTGTAAACTTTATCTTAGAACAAACATCACCAAAACTTACATAACTTCTTCCAAACTTATCATTTCTTCTTTTGATATTAACTACATATACTAGATACTTAGAAGTATCTCTCATAACCTTAGAAAGTTAGAATACTCAACTAGCAATCCATACCAACTTGATCTTTCCATTGTACACAAATATTTAATGTGGTTCAGCCAACCCCTAGGCTACACCCACCAAACAACGAGACCAATATTATTACAATCAAGTGATTACAACTTGATTACAATCGATAATCCTTATAGCTTAATACCACTACAAGAAGAAAATTTTGCATCACACAACAATCAAAGATACCTAGCCCTAAGTCTTTTATACAAATATGTATGATGCTTTAGGGTTACAACATGTTGGCCATACATCGACCACCACCCAAAAAGAACTCTGAAGTATGTATATTACTTCCTTGATCAATCACCACAAACCAATATTCTCCCACTTGGGGACTAATTAGGCTCCACACTAAGCAATAATCTCCTGCTGAGAGACTAGTCTTGTAGCTATACTGCTACTCCATGAGGCTCGTACTAGATCAAACCACCCTAGACTCTATTGTTCTTTTATTCTATTTAGTTTAGAATACCAACCAAATTTGAAGTGGAGTTCATCTTCTCTCTTGTAACTACCTTTGTAAACATATATGTTGGATTGTTATCTATATGTATCTTGTCTAGCTTTAACTATCCATCATCCAAAATTGACCAAATGAAATAGTAGTACAACTTAATGTGTTTTTTCTTTGAAGGCAGAGCTGAATTCTTTGGAAGATGAATGGCACTCTAGCTATCTCTAAACAAATAATTATCCTTCTAAGGGTGTCCGAATTCTTCCAGGAAGAACTTAAGTGATATCATCTCCTTGGTTGCCTCTATAGCAAAAACATACTCTGCCTTTGTAGTGGATAACACATTAACCTTCTGCAAACAAGAAACCTAGCTTACTGTTGCCCCACTAATAGTAAATACATAACCTGTATTACTCCACCTAGTATCAATAGCCCCTGCCAAATCTGAGTCAACATATCCCTATAAATTAGTAGTAGAGCCCCAAAAATGTAGACACTTATTGGATGTTCCTCTTAAATATCTAAGAATCCATTTAACAACACTCCAATGCTCAAGCCTTGATGACTCATATACCTACTAACAACTCTCACTACATGTACAATATCTAGCCTTGTACATATCATAGCATACATCAAGCTTCTTATAGATGAAGCATAAAGTACCTTAGACATCTTGTCCTCCTCTTCTTGTGTCTTACGATACATCTCCTTGGTCAAATTTAAATGACTAGGTAAAGGTGTGTTGATAGCTTTAGCATTCTCCATAGACAAACGTTGCAACACCTTCACAATATAATCAGCTTGAGATAATGTCAATACACTATTCTTCTTATCTCTCAAAATCTTCATATCAAGGATTTGTTTTGTTGCCCGCAAATTCTTCATATCAAATGAATGTGCTAACTATTCTTTTAACCCCTTAAAGTGATCAATGTTAGACCTAGCTACAAGCATATCATCAACATATAAACATAAAATAATGTAGCTTTCATCATCCAACCTCTTAAGTAAACACAATGATTTGAATGAAACCTACTATATCCATGCTCATGCATAAAACTTTCAAATTTCAAATGCCATTTCCAAGGTGCTTGCTTCAAGCCATATAAACTTTTCTTCAATCTGCACACTAAGTTCTCCTTACCTTTGACCTCAAATCCTTTTGGCTGTGCCATATATATCTCTTCATTGAAATCACCATGATGGAAGGTTGTTTTAACATCAAGCTACTCCAAATGAAAATTTTCAGTATCCACAATACTTAAAATAGTACGAATAGAAGTCATTTTTACAATAGGAGAGAATATCTCATCAAAATCAATGCTCTTTTTTTGTGCAAGTCCTTTTACAACTAACCTGGCTTTAAATATTTTCTTACCTCCATTCGCTTCTTTCAACCTATAAACCCATTTATTCTATAAACCCCTTTTACCTAAAGACAACTTGCATAAATCCCATGTCTTATTTTTCAGCAAAGAGTCCATTTCATCTTTCATTATAGACTCCCATTGAATCTTAGTATCCACTTGCACAACTTCACAATAACATTCAAGTTCACCAACATTTGTTAGTAAAATAGAGTACAAAGATGGAGAAAATCTTTCTAGAGGTCTACTTGGCCTTGTTGACCATATAAAATTCACTGTTGTGTGTGGTATTTGTTGTTGTGTTTGTTTCACATCATGAAGAATTTTTGGAACATCATCTTGTGGAGTATCATCCAACATTACATAATCATCTTCTTTCTTCTCATGTTGCTACAATAGATTTTTGTTCAACACTTTCTCATTGAATATGACATACCTACTTAATAAATTTTATGACTTTCAAAATCCCAAAGCCTATAACCAAATTCATCAATACCATTTCCAAAAAATACACATTTCTTTGACTTAGCTTCCATCTTGGTTCTATTTTCAAATTCTATATGAGCAAATTCTTCACAACCAAAGGTCTTGAGAAAAGAATAACTCACCTTCTTAGAATTCCATGCTTCTTCTAAAATACCATAGCCCAAAGGAGTAGAGGGACCTCTATTAATCAAATATACAACAATATTAACAACATCTACACACATGTTTAAGGTCAACCCTGCATGAAACTTCATGCTCCTTGCACACTCCATTATAGTCTTGTTCATGTGTTTAGCTACTCCATTTTCATGTGGAGTACTTGGAACAATTTTATGTCTATGAATACCACCAATAGATAAATAATCTTCAAATTCATGAGTGCAATACTCACCACCATTATTAGATCTGAGATATTTTAATTTCTTACCAGTCTCATTTTCAACTAAGCATTTTCATTTCTTAAAAGTTTGAAATACATCAGATTTTTTTCTAAGAAAGTAAACCCATACTTTTCTAGTTGCATCATCAATAAATGTAACATAATAATGAGAACCACCAAAGGAAGATACCAGAGCTGGTCCCCATACATTTGTATGCACAAGTTCTAATCTCTCACTTTTCTTTTTCTTCCTACTCTTTACAAAACTCGCTCTCTTTTGTTTTCCATACACACAACTTTCACAAAAATCTATATTAACATATTTTAGACCTAGTAAAACTTACTTTGAATGAAGTAATTTCATACCTTTCTCACTCATGTGCCCAAGTCTATTGTGCCATAATGCTATATCAGAATCTACAGTAGTTATTTGTTGTCCCTACTCAACTGCAACAACTATTCCTAAAGATTCATTTTTCTCTGAAACAATCAAAGTAGAAGGAAAAATATGACCTAGAGAAAGATATAAGGTGCCTACTTTCACTCCTTTTGCTACTACAAGGGAACCTTTTGAAACCTTCCAATTTTTATCATTAAAAATAACTACACAACCCTCATTACTGAGTTGCCTTACTGAAATTAAATTCTTACTCAGCATTGGAACATGTGTTACCTCATGTAATAGCCAATGATTCTCATTCTATAACTTAATCTTAACCTTTCCCTTTCCAACAATCTGACAGGGCTCATTATCCCCCAAATAAACAAGCCCAAAATCCCCTTGGACATAATCAATGCAATAACCTCTATGAAGTATAGCATGAAATGAAGCACCATAATCTAAAACCCATAAATCATCAACACTTTCTAAAGATAGAAGCAAAGCATCCTCTTTGGACCTATTACTTACCACATTGGTTTCTTTGTTCCCTTTTGGGTTATCTCCTTCATTCTTCTTTTGAGTCTAGAAATATTTCTTCTTATGCCATGGTTTCCCATAGTACCAACAATTTCTCAGTCCTTTAGATTGAGACCTCTTCCCCTTTGAATTTTCTCTTGATTTTCCATGATTTCTAGAATTATTTCCTCTCTCAATCGTTCTACCTCTTCTTTGTGCATTCAAAGCACTTTCTGATGTAGATCTACCCGAGGTTTTTTTACAAGTTTTCTCACTCAAAATAACACCGATCACATCATCATATTTTAGGGTATTATATCCAAAAATTAAATTAATCACAACCATTACCAAGTCATTCTAGCTTTCAGGCAAAGAACACAAAATTAAGAGAGCCCTAATTTCTTCATAAAAATTGATACCCACAGAAGATAACCGACCGGTAATAGTATTAAACTCATTTAAATGATTTGCAATAGATCCACCTTTTGCCACCTTCATATTAAATGAACGCTTCATGAGAAACACCTTATTTGAAGCGGAGGGATTTTCATACAATTTTTCTAGGGTTTCCATCATCTTTTCTTTTGTAGTGTTAAATTTCACCAATGGTGCTAGACATAATTGAATGCTTCCAAGTGCCTTTCTATTTAAAATATATCAGTCCTCATTTCTCATAGTTCCCCAATTCTTAGTTTTCCCTTCCAACGACTTCCATAGATCCTTCTGATAGAGATAGTCCTCCATTTTCATTTTCTATTACTAAAATTTCTACCCGTTAAACTTGTCAACCCTTATCTTACCCTCATCTACAATCACTCTGATATCACTTGTTAGGTTTAAAGCATAGACAAAAATAATAATTACATGCAAATATAGACAATATCAAAAAATAATAGAATGGCACAGAAGAGAACACAAGACATCAAGGTTTAATGTGGTTCACCCAATCCATAAGCTACGTCCACCAAATAGTGAGTCTAATATTATTATGATATGGTGATTACATCTTGATTACAATTTTTAATCCCTCATAGCTCAATATCGCTGCAAGAAGCAATTTTTGCATCACACAATAATCAAAGATACCTAACCCTAAGCCCTTTCATAAAAATATTTATGTCACTTTATGGTTACAACATGTCGGCCATATGTCAGCCATAATGTTGGCCATGACCTAAAAGGAATTATGAAGTACGTACATTACTTCCCTAATCAGTCACCACAAACTAACAATCTCCCACTTAGGGACTGATCAAGCTCCACACTAAACAAAAATATTCCACTTGAAGACTGATCTTGTAGCTATACCGCTACTCTATGAGGGTCCCACTACATCAAAGCATGCTAGACTATGGTGTTCTTTTATTATGTTCTGTATAGAAGACCAACCAAAGCTAAAGAGGAGTATGCACAGTACTTCGCTAATCAGTCACCACAAACTAACACAATATTCTCACAAAAAAAATCTCTTGGATTCTTTTCTTTCATTTTTTCTCATTTGAAATATTTCTTTCAAATCCTAAGGCCAAATCTTGATATTGTGTTAAGTTGTCATTCTTAGCTTGATACATACCATTAATTTTTTTCATAATCAATTTTGAGTCACCAAAGAATTTGTTATTTTTGATGTTAAGGGATAAAGTCTCCTTCAATCTACTAATAGGGCTTGATAGTCTAGTATGTTGGTAGTAGTCCACTATGTTGGTAGTGTAAGAGGAATGAAGTTGATAATAGAAAGGAATAGGTTTCTTTAAAGGAGTTATTGTAATCAACTAAAAATGGTCATCTAGACTATGAGACCCCTTTCTAGCATTTTTCCATAATTTATCTAATGGTTATTTTTTTATCAAATCTTCAAAAATCTATTTATTTGATTATAACCTATGGTATGACCACTTTATCTGAAGTTCATATTTAATTAAAAGAACATGTCCCCCTTTTAATTAAATAAAAATCCCCACATAAAGCATTATTCCTATTTTAGAAATAAAAGAAAAGACATTTTTTTCTACACATGAATGCACAATTTCCTGTGTGAGGAATCTTTTATTTTTAAAATAACTTTAATTCTCCTCCACACATTTCAAACCCTCTCAAAAGTCAATCATTAATTGTGATTGGTTGAGATGCTTGTGCTCATGAATCACTCCCACTTTCAAACTCCACCCTTGATTACATTCATCTTGCCTCTTAATCTCTACCATCTATTTTTCTTTAAAAAGGAGGGCTCTCTCCTCATTCAAAAAATCTTAGTCTCTCATGCTATTGTTATGCTGTAGGTTTTCTTGGTGATTTTGGAGACTTGGAGCATTCTTGTATTTTTGCATTTTAGCTTAGCTTTCATTCTACTTATATTATGGTATACATTTTAGCTTAGTTTCATTTATGCTTTAGCTTAGTTCTTTTTGTTATCTTGCATTTCATTTAGAATAGCTTGCATTTGCATTGCATTTTATTCTAGATTCTTGGATATTGGCACTCTTGCCTCTTCTCTTTGAATCTCTCATTCGATGGTGAACCTTGCAAGGGTTGCATAGTTTGGTTCATTTGAGAGCCACCATCTCATAGCCTTTGCACATCATATATAAAGATCTATAAGCTAACTCTTGAGACTCCCTCTTCCATGGGTTCTCTCAAGAATAATGGTTTATAGAATTGTGACACTTTTATGCACACATTTTTGGCACTCACCATGGGTCTTGAATCAAGTTTCTAACTTTATTTTCTTTCATTTCTCATTTCTAGTTTTTTTTATAGCAGCATATTAGATCTAATTAATTTCTTTTGTAGAGTTCTCACTTTGGTTTTAAGGCTGACCCATATGCAGATTGGTTTGCAAGCCAAACCCCTAGGTTTTTGAAGATTTTATCATATCTCCTAAACCACTTGGAATTTGGTTTTGAATTTTTTTTTTCAGGTTGACTATGTGTCCAAGATGTCTTAGTGTAATTTTTAGATCATTTTGACTTGATTTGCATTAGTTATGAATTTTTATTTTTTTCATAAAAAGTCATTTCTTGTCTCAAATTAGTGAATTTTTTATGAAAATTTTACATTTTCAAAAAAAAAATTGAATTATACAAGGGGTACTTTCTTTGTGTTTTGAATTTTGAGGTTATATTAAAGATCAAAAACTCAATTTGATAAATCTGGTCTATTTTGACAAAATGGGTCCCTAGGGCACAAATGAAGGGATTTTTTTGAATTTCTTGCATTTTTAGAAAGCCCTCTAATTTTTATCAAGGGTCTCTTCTTTTTATTTCCATTTTTAAATCCAAAATCATAGCAAACAAGTCCAATCTTTTTGACTAGGTCAAAATCAAAGGGTAAAAATGAGAGCATTTGTGATTAACTTGCACTTTCTTTGCATGCACTTGGTTGGAAGATGACTTAGATTTTTGAGGTGACTAAACACTTTTTTGGTAGGTATTTCTTGGTTGTTATGCCCTAATCTTAGTTTTTTTGTATGGAGTTTCTCATTTTCATTGCTACAAAAGAATGCATATCAAAGCTTCAAATGCACAAGGGCTGCTAACGATTGTTTGTAGGGCTACCCAAAGCATAAAAACCAATTTTTCTTGTATTTATTTTATTCTATGTGTGGTATTATACTAGTTGTTTTCATTTATTAGTCACATTAAACCTTTAATTGAGATTTCTTGGTGATAGGAGAGTATGCTCATCACCCTTGCGATGAATCATAAATCTTGACCCACCTTTGCATTTTGAAAGCAAGTGGGTAATTGAATCTTCTTGGTGCGTTTGGGGGGAAACAATAAAGGTAGGAGAGTATGCTCTTCACCCTTGTGGTCAATTAAAAATCTTGACCCTGAGAGTGGATCCATTTTGTGGTAGTTAGGATCCTTTAGAGGGCTTGCTCTCGGACAACCTGAGAGGAACGACCCAAGTGGGGACAAGAAAATTGCCTGGCTGTTCCAACCCACTATAAAATCAATGCTATCAAGGACAAAAAATATTGGTAGACATAGTGTTTATCTTCACTTAGTGTGATCGCTTATCGGATTTCAACCATAAGGAGATCACTAGGCAAGAACGCTTAAGGTGCTCATGTGGCCGCAAGGTGGGGTGTCCCTTAATTGGGTGAAAGAGGAACATTATGAATGGAATCCCTTTCTAGAAACCCTAGGTTAGTAGCTACCCTATTTTTCCACTCAACTTCTTGGTGCAAGGATCGATCCTAGTGGGCTACCTGGATCACCCCAAGATTTTACACTCACCATATGTGTTCCCTTGGTTGTGCTTATGGTACTTCTATAACAAAGCCAATATCTCTTGTGGGCAACCACTTGGTGTGAGGTGAAGGAGCATCAAGCATGGGCCAAGTTTTTGAGTAATGAACCATGACTTTTAGATAGATATTGCTTGATTTATTCTTGAATGTGCTAAACCTATGGAAATCTTTTGAACATACACATGATGAATAGTTCTAGGGCTTTCTTTTAAGACCTCATATATTCTTGTATCATGCAAGGTTTCTTTGTCCCTTGCTTGATTTTTTGAAGATTACTCTATGTGTCACTATCTTGCTTGGAAAGAAATTACTTTTGAAGATCAAACTTGCTATGCTATCAACTATTGTCAAACTTTGTTAACCAAGTCAAAGCATCAAGCCTTAACATTTTTCTTGTGTTGCTTGCTAAGAGGAGTCTCATCATTTGATTTTTCTTTTCTATGTCTCTAGTTCTTGAACATGCTTAAAGTGGCTCTTTGGTCTTAGTTCTCTTGGTCTTTCTATCTTCATGGTCTATGTCCTCTTGCTAGTTATCTTTTTGCTAAAATGGTTACCTTTATTTCTTGACTACACTCTTGGGTTGGGAAGTTTGTTCACTTGTCACATCTCTTGCTCTATCTATTTGGATACTTGGCTTCTTGCTTAGATCTTGACTTGAGTCACTAGTGTTGTAAGTTTCTTGTACACTTTCTTGACAAGTCACTTTACTCTATCTTCACTATTTTGACAAGTGAACACTCTACCTCTCTAGTTTGGACATCAAGTTATCTTGTGTCACCTTCTTAGCTTCCTCTAGTCTCCTTCATGCTTGATTATCTATCTACCACTTTGGCATTCAAACCTTGTGCTACCAAACCTCAACCAAAGCTAGATGACCATGATATCCTCCATGCCACTAAAGAGTTTCAAGATCTATACGCTCAATACAAAGAACTAGAAGAGACAAATGATCTTTCTTACCTTCATTTCTCTAAGCATATGATAGAAATGAAGTCTAAACTTGAGAAAGGATTAGAGGAGAAGATTTCATTATTAAATGAATCTTCATTAAGACCTTTACATACACATGGGTCATCTTCTTTAAGGTCTACATATTCTACTCCAAGACATCAAATGTCTTCATCTTCTAGATCTAAAGACCTCCTTAGAGAGAAAGAAAGTGATACCTGCTTTAAGCCTATTCCAAGATATCATGATGGACCTATCTTTGACCAAGACAATGATGAATACATGGATGCATGGTATTCACTTGAGAAGTAACAAAATGACTCTAGACATAATTTTAATAGAACTTTTTCTCCCTTGGCAGATTCTTATGATCACACTTTGCAAACACTTCTTCGCACCAAGCTCATCGCATTACCTAAGTTTAGCTCTTATAGAAATCCTTTCTTGGATGATTATTGTGCTTAAAATTAGTCTAATGACCATGCTACTTCTGATTGCATTGAGCTAAAACATAAAATCCAAGATCTCATTGATGATGAGATTGGTGATCTTGGAACCTCTAGTGACTCATGTGGTGAGGATACTTCCTTTGAGCAAGACTACATTGATGAACCTATGTCTAGTAGTGGCTCTATTACATTTTCCACTTCTTCCAACACTTATGCATCTCCCAACACTTCAAAACATTTCCAACATGCCTCCATCAAATAAAGAACCTAATGCTTTCCATATTGACTACGTGTATCCTCAAGAGCTACTTCTAAAAGAAACTCAATTTAACCTTCACTTGGCTGCAAACCTTTTCCATGCTACTAATCCTAAATATCCTCAACCTTCATGCACTACTATGCCTACTACAAACAATACTCCATGCACTCTTCATTCTCCCTTTTCCTTAGAAGTGGCTCCATGTCAAGAGGACTCTAAAAAAGAAAAAGTTATAAATGTCAAGAAAGATCAAGATAAAGCACCCTTTCATCTCTTTCAAGATTTTCCCCCTCCATATCCTATATCTTATCCACCTCCTAAGGATTATGAAGATACCAATTCCATTATCTCCCTTGAGCTTACTAAAAATTATGAGAAAAGTTCAGTTCATATGCTATCCAAAGCTACTTGTCAAGATCAAAGTTTCCCCTCATGTTCTACTTCTCCATATCCACTTCAAAATTGTGCTCAAGCTTCAAGTGCTCCTATTAAAAATGTTGTTCCTATCAAAGCTCCTCATGAGTCTATTTATGGCTTTGACCATGTTGCTCACTCTAAAGATGTTGATATCCCTTTCCACTATCCATCTGCATCTCCTAAGTCTATCCTTGGTCCTCATCCATCAAAGCTAAAATCTTCAAATCTTCCTTCCATATTGGGACCTTATGTTCCTTCATCTCCTACATTTTCCATTCCTAGCTCTCCTATCACACCTCAATATCAACAAAGACACTCATCCTTGATGAATTTTCACCCATCTATCCATCTAAACTAGTCATATTAGCCTTACTCATCCACAAATCCTAGGTCCTTTAGGAGTGAGAATATACATAAGAATCCATTGAAAAAGGAAGATCACTATGTCCCATATAATTGACATGTGAATGCTAAGAAAGATAAAATATTCAAGAGACTACAAAGGTTTACTACCCAAAGAGCTAAATCGTTGAAGAAATACGCTCTGAAGAATCCAAAGAAAAAGAAAAATCTAAAGCTATATGGATTCCCAAGTCTCTTTTGGAGGACTTGAATATTGAAAATAAATCAAAGTTGACATTCAAGCTTCCAAAGGCTTCCACTCCATCTTCTTCCAAATGTCTTACTCAAATACTTTCAAAGGCTTCCACTCCATCTTTTTCCAAACCTCTTCCTCAAATACTTCCAAAGGCTTCCACTCCATCTTCTTTCAAAATTTTCCACTCCATCTTCTTCTAAAATTATCCTACCACCTCATACATCTAAACCTCAAGCTATTTCATCCATAATTCCTCCATCATTACATCACCCTTCAAGGTGTGTGTCAATGTTGATCCTGCCCACAATTTCACCTACCCTCATCAAATCCTCTAAAAATTACACTTACTTGCTATCCATGCTTGTTCAGTTCTTCCAAGACATGAACTTTTATCCTCCATATACTCTTCCTACTATTATCTCCCTTCCATTACCCTATCAACATCTTTAAGCATACCTTTCTATGGTCTTGGCTTATCATGAATTTTTCTTCCTATAGAAGCACTATCTAAATTGACAAAGCTTGAGCTCTTTCTAAAAATTCAAAAAAAAAAAGAAAAAAGGGAAAAAAAAAAGCAAAAAAAGAAAGAAAATGTGAGTGGTGAAAACCACTTCTTCTGGCACCATGGTAGCAAAAGTAGAGAGAAATAAAATTCATCCTATGGTGAAAACTACTTCTTGTGGCATCTTGGATAAGTACCATGATGAAAACCTGGTAAATAGGCATCATGCATAATTCTTCCATCATCCATCTATCCCCTCTTCTCTCTTTGATCTTGACAATGTTGAGCTATGTTTGCATATTGGCTATCTTATCCATGAGATTTTCTATTGTGCTCTCTCATTCACTCATAGCCTCCATCTTGAGCTTTATTCTTATTGTTCTATCCCATCACTATCCTATCTAGTTAACCCCTTAGTCTTAATCATAGTAAATAAAACATGGTTCTCATAGGTGTCTTGACATGGCTACTCTTTTGGAGTACATGCTTCATGCTATCTCACTTGTTGGCTTCACTGCTTATCCTACATGCTATCTTGCCCATTACTTCCATTGATTATCCAAAACATACTTCATCTGACTCTTTCACCTCTTTCCCTAGCTTGGGTACTCTTGAGGAGTTAGTCCTTAATGATCACTTTTAGTTGCTTCATACTCCTTTCTTATATGTCTTTTCTTATCTACCATCTTATTGCTCCATCATGTCCCATACCTTGCTTGACATTGGGAGAAAATGATGTGAACTTGCTTGAAATCTCTAAAATATTCTTAAAAATTCAAAAAATCATATATGATGCTGAAAAAATCCTTAAAATTAGAAAATGTCCTAAAAAAATGATCATCTTAGTAAAAACCTAGCAATAGGCACCTTGATGCATCACAAAATTTTTTTTTTGAAAAAAGTCCTAAAAAAATTTGCCAAGAGGTGAAAACCTAGAAACATGCACTACTTGAGACCCTTGCACCTATGTCTATCAATCTCAATCACCCACTTCACTACACATTTCCTAGCTCAAGATTGTTCCTTGTCCTCATCTTAGGGGCATAGCTACTTAGCCTATTGAGGTTTTCCTTGTGCATTAGGGTTTCTTTGGCAACTCACAAAATAGTGTTTCTCAACACTCCCCCAACTTGAAATCAAGTGTTTCTCAACACTTTTTAGATAGTTTACCTACGGTCTCCAATGTCGCCATATTTCTCACTATCAAAATCAAGTCTTGAAGAAATCACCAAGTGATTTACACACATGCACTTAAATACTTAAATGACTAAGCTATGTTGATCTTTATCTACTTTGTGTGTTGTCTATGACAATTTCTTTGCTATATGTTCCCTCTCTAACAGTATTTCAAAGATTTCATGGACTAGAAGACCAGGGGCATGGGGCATGTTTTACTTGCTTTCCTCTTGTGGGTATAATTTGTTAGTCTAAGGTGTTTAGAGCATTCATGCTTGTCCTACTTGACACTTTGGACCTACAACATATCATCCTTGTTTGTTTTTGCAAGACCGCACTTGAGGGTTATCCTGGTGCTTATGCCTTGATACAGGTGTAATCTCACTATACTAAACTTAGTATATCTAATTGTATTAGTCATATTAACTTACATGTCTTTGATGCATAGGTTAGATTCCTACATTTCTATCCAACATAGATCATATTCATATCCTCATAGTTTTAGTAATGATGATTGTATGATCTTCCAATGTCCCTAATAAGGCTCAATGATAAAAACTAGGACCTACTTATGTAACCCTTGCAATTGCACCTTTTCATACTAGCTTGCATTCTAAGGTTCATCCTAGCTTAGCTTTGCATTTTGCATGTTGAGAGAGTTCTCTTCTTTATCTTTCATGGACTTGTCACCTAACTATGTTCATCCTCCTTCTCTTGCCTCTTCATGATCTTATCTTATCTCTTCTTTCCCATTTCTCTCTTCTTTTCCATCTTACCTTCTCATCTATACTCTTGACCTATATTTTCTAGCCTCAACATGCTGGATCCATTTTTGAGATTGAAATCCAAATTTGAGTTCATCTTGCTAGTCAAAATTTCTTCCTTCTTCTATGTAGTTGGCTAACCTATTGAGGCTTAATCTTTAAATCTTTTTGGGGCAATCATCATTTCTTCATCATTTCTACTCTTTTCCACTCTGCTTTTATTTCTATTTCATCTCATTTCATCTTTCTTCTTTCTTTGACCTAATTCTTATGGTTTATCTTTCTTGGTCAAAGTTAGTCAAACTGGGGCATATCTTTATTGCTTGGTGTTCATTCTTTGGTCTTAATCTCTTATCTATCATCATGAACTTTTCTTTGTTCCTATTTGATCAAATCTAGCTTATTTCTACATCTCCTCTATCTCATTTTGATTTCAATCCTGAGGGGGCATGAATATTCTATCATTGTTGCAAATTGCTTTTTGCTAAAACTATCTATTTTCTCTTGATCTATCTACTTTTCTTGGTGTTAGCATTCTTCTTGAATTCTGACATCATCTTTTTCCTAATGTTCAGTACTATCGCTATTAGGTTGTACATTTAGGATGCTCTCTCTCTCTCTCTCTCTCTCTCTCTCTCTCTCTCTCTCTCTCTCTCTCTCTCTGTATGTCATTCTTTGGAATCAGATATCTATATCTATCACTACCATCTTAGCTTCTTCATTCTTTGACATCATGTGTTCCCAAATTGATCACACATTATTCAAAGAGGGGTAAATGTAATAAACTAAAAATGGTCATCTAGACTATGAGCCCCCTTTCTAGCATTTTTCCATAATTTATCTAATGGTTATTTTTTATCAAATCCTCAAAAATCTATTAATTTGATTATAACCTATGGTATGACCACTTTATCCCAAGTTCATATTTAATTAAAAGAACATGCCCCCCTAGTAATTAAATAAAATTCCCCACTCATCTCTTATCCTAAGTGTGCACACATAAAGCATTATTCCTATTTTAGAAATAAAAGAAAAGGCATTTTTGTCTACACATGAATGCACAATTTCCTATGTGTAAGGAATCTTCTATTTTAAAAATAACTTTAATTCTCCTTCACACATTTCAAACCCTCTCAAAAGTCAATCATTAATTGTGATTGGATGAGATGCTTGTGCACATGGATCACTCCCACTTTCAAACTCCACCCTTGATTACATTCATCTTTCCTTTTAATCTCTACTGTCTATTTTTCTTTAAAAGGGAGGGCTCTCTCCTCATTGAAAAAATATTAGTCTCTCATGCTATTGTTATGCTACAGGTTTTCTTGCTGATTTTGGAGACTTGGAGCATTCTTGCATTCTTGCATTTTTGCTTAGCTCTCATTCTACTTACATTATGGTATACATTTTAGCTTAGTTTCATTTATTCTTTAGCTTAGTTATTTTTTTTATCTTGCATTTCATTTAGAATAGCTTGCATTTGCATTGCATTTTATTCTAGATTCTTGGATATTGGCACTCTTGCCTCTACTCTTTGAATCTCTCATTCTATGATGCACCTTGCAAGGGTTACATAGTTTGGTTCATTTGAGAGCCACCATCTCATAGCCTTTGCACATCATAGATAGAGAGCTATAAGCCAAATCTTGAGACTGCCTCTTCCATGGGTTCTCTCAAGAATAATGGTTTATAGAAGTGTGACACTTTTATACACACATATATAAGGATAAGACCAGTGCTAGAGCCATTTTTATATCTAGAACCATCAAAATATAGCTCATGTATTTTATCTTTGTTTATTGGTAACACAAGTTCTCTTAGCCTCAACCGATGTTGTAAATGAGAGTTCTATTATTTTATGTAAAAGAGTCATACCAATTTTTATGTTTTCATTGATGTCAAGCCTTAATTGGTTAGACATTATGCTAATTCAATAGAATTTCATATCATTTGATTGATGAAGAGGATTTGAAAAAAGTATGATGATGACAAAGTTGATAATTATTGGTTTTCAATAGGTACTTGAATGAATTGGTCTATGATGGTATAATGTTAGTTCAATTATTTTTCAATCATGTTATATTGTGATTAAGTTCATAACTAGTGAGTTAATAAAAGGACTATAGTATTAGCCAAGTGATTACAGTTGTCACCGAGCATCTGGCAAAGCAAAGTTAAAGTTTAGTGTTAACCAAGTGCCTGAGTCATGTTGCAATATTCACCATGTGAAGAGCAAAAGAAAAGATTAATTTGAGGCAAATAAATAATCAAAATTGAGAATGTTTGAGAAGCATAAAAGATAAGCATGAAGTTTTTTATGAGATCAACAACTAGAATAATTCAAAAATGACCATATTGAGAATATTTTATATTTTTAGAATTAGCACAAACTTTGAGGTGAACTAGTATTGATTGAATGATTAAATGCAATGAATCTGAGATCTATGATTATAAATAAGGGAAAAATTTGGAAGGATCTTGAAGGAAGAAGTTAAATTTTTAAGGAGATGATCGAGACCATTTTTGGTTGTTGATTGTTTACTGATATTGTTGATAAAGTGCAAACTATTGAAGGAAAAAGAACAGGGTGAACCAAGAAGAAAAAAAGAAGAAAGATCAAGCTGAGGAAGTGTAAGGTGAAAGAGAAAGAGTGTGAATCATCAAGAAAGATATAAGAAAGAAAAAACTAAGCAGAGCAAAGATCTAAACAAGCAAGGTAGTGCTAAACCTAGAAAATCATTCAATTATTACTTTCTTACCATTGTAGTAGATAAAATATCTTAACTGAGTGGACCTAACAAGTTTGTGAAATCTTAAATGGTAACATCAATTAGTGATATTTTTAAGTCCTTTAGATAGACCACTCTTTAGTAATAAAAAAGAGTAATAATGTCTAGATGATCTTTGGCTAAAATCCTCACACTAACAATGTGCACATAAACCTTTTACAAGGTTGGCTCCTAGTAGAGATCACTTTAGAAGAGTGAAATTTTTGGGTTGCCGATTCCTAGGGTGGTTTTCCCTTTATAAAGTTTCCAAATTAAATATTTGTGTCAAAATGTTTGATTACTTATGTGTTGCAAGTTTATTTTCATGGTATTTACACATAGTTTGAACTCGGTATAAGTTAAATAATACTCTGATACTCAGTAAAGTAAATAATAATGAGATAGTAGTTTGAAGTAAAAAGATTATAAGCTTGATATGAGATGTCAAATATAGTTACTGAGTTATTATTGTGAATATTTATGAAGTTTGAATTGGTACTAAGTTATTTGAAAGGTATGTAGAATAATTGGACATAACTAATTCACTCCAAACACACACACCCCCCCATTTATCTAATAATTGGTATTAGAGTTGAGTTCTTGAAGGAAAAGTTTGAAGGATCTGTAGCTAAAGATCCAAAGATGTATAAGAGACAACTACCAAAGATGAACAAAGAGAACTTATCCTCATAGAAAAAAAATTGAGTCTACATGTATTTGGTATTGGAGACAATACTCTACACTAGTTAGAATATGCATATGTTGTTCCTACCCCTCATATGACTATGGAAGAGATGGCAAAAAATAAAGAGCATAATGCTTTGATGATTGGTATTATATCTACCCTTAATGATGTTGAGTTTGATGATATCAAGAACTATACTAATGCAAAAGAGACATGGGACAAGTTGGCACTTGTACATAGTGGTGATGAGAATGTGTTGAGAGCAAGAGCAAAAAGTTTGAGAGGAAAATATGATGACAAGAGAATGAAAGAAGGTGAAAATGTTATTGAGTGCAATCAAACTGTTTGGAGGAGTTATCAATGATTATGAAGTCTTAAGTAAGGTTCTTAGAACTATCCTACCTCTCTATGCTATAAAAGTTTTTGCAATTCAAGAAGTTAGAGCTATGCCTAATAATAATCTTACACTTAATGGTTTATTAGTTGACTAACTATATTTGAGATGAGTAATTTTGATGGTAGTGTACCTAAAATTGGGAATTCTCTCAAGACTTCACTAACCATTGGTAGTTCAAAGAAAGAGAAGAGAAATAAATATGAAAGTGGGTTAGAATCAAAAGATGATATAGATGACATTGAAATAGTTCTTGCAAGGAGGTTATTGAGAGGTAAAGGTAAATTAGCTATGGTATGTTTTAAATGTAATGAAGTTGGTAAATTTTCTACAAAATGTCCTAACATGTACAAGGATGAAAAGAAAGATAGAAATAATATGAATGGTCACAATTATAGAAAGAACAAAGACTACAAGGACAAAGGGAAAATATCATGCTACATTACCAAGGTAGAGCACACCAAGTCAAATAATGAAGATGAGGAAGATGGAGTAGAAATGGTGTATGTTGTTGTTGAAGAAGATCCTAATGAGGAAAGGTATGAAGATGATAAAGCTCTTATTTTACATATTAGTAAGAATGATAAATTTATCATTGATAGTGGATATAATCTATTGAGTGTAGCTTAGTTGAATAATACATATCACAAGATGGAATTTCATAACAAAAAGGTCAAGATCTATGATGAGAATGGGAATTTTACTAGCACTAGGGAATAAACTAAAGGTAGTTTGTTAATCTTGATCCTACAGTTGACACATGCTTGTTTAAAAAAGGTGAAGATGTATGGCTATGGTACAAAAGGATGTGTCATGTAAAATTTGAAAATATGGTTAAATTCTATAGAAAGAAAAGATATAGAGGCTTACTGAATTTGTATAAACTTGAGAATGATGTTTGCAAATAATGTCATCTCGGTGAGATGAAAAAGTCATTTTTTTCAAGTAAGACCCACACTTCTAATGATATTGTGGAATTAGTGCATACTGACTTGTGTGTAGACTAATGAGAGTAGAAAGTTATTATGTTGACATATATTTTATATTGTTTGTCAATAACTATTCTAGGGTGATGATAGTCATGTTCATGAAGTTGAAGTTACATGCTTTTGGTATGTTCAAATAGTATAAAGCTAGAGTTGAAAAAGAGATTGCTAAATAACTAAAATGTTTAAGATCTAATAGAGGTGGTGAGTTTATGTCTATTGAATTCACTAAAAAAATTTATGAGCATGGTATTAAGAGATGATCATCATCACTGGGGACACCACCACATAATGAGAGTGTTGAAAGAAGGAACAGATCAATTTTTGATTGTACAAGAACACTTCTAATTGAAAAAGGTATTGCCCAAATATTTTGGAGAGAAGCTATTAGTACTACAATCTACACTCTTAGCTGAATTCAACTGAAGAAAGGAACAAACAAGACACCTTATGGACTCTAGTATGGTCATACACCTAATGTGAGTTATTTCAAGATATTTTAAAGTAGATGCTACATTCATAAAGATGAAAGAAATTGTAAATTTGATTCAAAAGGTGATGAAGACATTTTCTTTGGATACTTTTCTAAAAGAAATGCATATAAATGTTTGAACAAGGCTACCAAAACAATGATTGAAAGTTTAAATATAAGAATTGATGAGTTTGTAGATAAGAACAATGAGGAAAGGAAAAAGGAACCATATGACTACAAAAAAATTGTTTATATTTATGAAATTGTTCCCAACATAATGACTAAACAACAATAAAGAGCCACCAAGCGTAATCATGTACTACCCGAGCAAGATGGTGAGCCCCATCTAAGTGAAGATAATGTTAGTAATCAAATAATTAAACCTATGCTAGAAAAATATGTGAGAAGAAATAATTCACATGAACAACTCATTAGAGATAAAAGTGTTGGAGTCATGACAAGAAGTAAGTTGAACTAGAGTACATGTTTAATTGTGAATTTAAACCAAAAATTGTTATAGCTACACTTGACAATGAAGACTAATTAATTATATGAATGAGGAGATTGAATATATTAAGAAGAATAATACATGGACACTAGTACTAAGACTAGTTGTGTTGAACAGTTAGTTTACACGATAACAATGATAGAAATCCTTACAAATTTATCTCTTAAAAAGTTGATCAAATTAACCAACTCCAAGGTTCTAGATGGCTAGTTTACAACCCACTAGGTAGCTCAATTGAAGATGAATGCATATGTTCACAAGGAGGCCTTTGATGGTATTTGTGAGTCCTGCAGAACTTGAAGAAATGTGACCACAAACTAATATATTTGTGTGTGTTTTAGATTTAATGATGAATGCAAGTTTCTAATAATGCAATTTTAAGAATTCATATTCTAACCACATGTTCAAAATAAAATTACTAAGATAGGGTAATAAGAAATAAATGAAATTTTCAAAAAATGAAATTTCTAATTGACATAAGTCATAGTAACAATGCATCTACAAATCAAATTTTCAAAAGGATCAAGAAGGAAACTAATGAAATTTGGAGTAGCATGTTCTTAACTCTATTGATGCAATAAGCGAAGGAACTAATGAAAATTATATGATGTTTCATGATTCATTAAATCGTGTTGCCATAGAAAGTGTATGCACATGAGACAAAATGCTATGCAAAAATTGTAGAATACTCCTTTCTCTAATTTGTCATGATAGAGGAATTTTTTAACAAATATGAAAAACACTAGAATTATTTGATTGTATTATTATTAACATAAAACTAAACTTTTGGCTCCATTTCTATTCATGAACATAAAATTCATAAAGAAAACACTCATTCTAGCAAGAAACACTATAGATGCAATGAGAGCACCAATAACATACTATATTGCATCAAAATATTAGCCTTCAATACATATTACATTATTGTATTTATAAGAAACCCCATCCTTCATGCAACTTTCAAATCTAGAGCTATTTCCTTGCAAAAAGTATGCTAAAAACACTAATTTTAAGAAAAAATGTATAAACAAACTCCTAGCTAGGTGCTAAGTAGGCTTTCACACTTTATTTTATTAATTATATGGTACATGGACCTTTACATGACTTCAAAACTAACAAAGAAGAAATATATTATAAGAAATTAGACTCTAGATGATCTTGGAGTCTTTGAGACTTCTAAAAAATGTGAACTCAACCTTCTCTAAGTGTCTCTACAATTAAATTGCTACCAAAATGCATTTTCAATGCATGAAAACATCCAAAAAAAAAGAACTAGTAGGTAACTATCAATACCACCATAAGTGATCAAAATATTAGTGCACTTGTGCACCTATGCACCTTCAAGTATCATAAGATAAAAATTGGCAAGATATTTTTTAATCCCAAAATGTTAATTTCCAACATCTAGGTCCTATTGACCCTCCACCAAAATGATGTCTAGATGTTTTACCTTGAACTTCTTGAAGGTAGTAGCAATCTCCTAAGGCTCTAAAAAATCCAACGCTTGATATTTTCCTCCCACTTCTCTATGAAAATCTTGGACCACTTGTCTCACTTCCACAAATTTGTATGTTTTAGAGTCCAACTCTTTCAATGTCTCCTTGGCTTTGAATATACATCACACATTATCCTCAGAGGACACTACTTCAAAAGATGCCCAAAATTTTTGTACTATTGATTATGTGGAGCATAATTTTGTCTTAAAGCCATCATAGAAAATATCCAAACTGGTCGTGCTATAATACTTATCTGCCTCCAAATTTTGGGCATGATTTGTGGCTTACATCTCCTAGATATCCTCATATAGAGCCAATATGACCCTATTCCCTTATTGTATTTTCTCAATCTAGTCACCAATCTTATCTAACTCTTCTCCCATATAAATATTCAATAACATATAATACCTTTGGCCTTTTATTATTTACAATGCTTCTAAGTCATTAGTCTAGGAGGATATTTCATCCATTAAGCCAAAATCTTGGTTGACCACTATCTCCAGCCTCTCTGCATTCCTCTTTATACTATGTAGTAGATGCATATTTTTCTCTATGATCTTTACCCCTCACTTCTCAAAACTTTAGCACCATCTCTTGCACTCGTCCAAAAATGAGTCACTGGGTTCCAAGGTTGGAGCTCATTTTTTGAGGGCACTCAATATAGCAATCTTAAGGTGATCTAGGTTAATGGGACCCACCAACTCTTTCACAAACTCCTCTAAAAGGTCATTCTATCTTCTCAAAACTTGGACCTCTTCTTTTTCCTGGTTGAACTATTGGAACACATGTTTGAGACCCCTAAGGTCATCAATGCTTTGGTGGTGTCCTTAGTAAGCTTCCCCAATATAACCTTGTATATATGATAATCCTAGGGTGTAATAGCTTCTAGATTGGTATGGACAAGAGAAATGGCTATATCTACCACCATGTCATCATGCCTATTCTTTGAGACAAAGGCCATTCAATACAACTCCTCCAAGGGGGACATTATAGTCCCCACGACTTATGTCAAAACTGATAATCCTTCTTCTAGGGTTTGTATATATCTTCTTTTTCAGGTCTCCACTACCTATGTCAACCATATTGGAGTAGTACCTGTTGAAGGTACATGCTGATTAGATGATGAAATTGTCATTTTTTAAAATCTCTTTCCTCTATCTATTCTCTTTGGGGTCTCCTCTACCCTTGCTTGTTCCACACTTGAGGTGGTCATTATTGTAGTAGGAATGAAGGAAGATGGTTTCACTATTCAGGGAGATTGTTCTTTTATATTTTTTGTCTAACCCTCTATTAGAGATTCCTCCATATGAATTGTATGTGTCTCCCCCTCTACAATATTTTGACTTTTCTCTTCTAGCATGAGAGGGAGCATTGCCACTATTTCCTACTCTGGTGGAGGGGGCAGAGGTGTTTCCAACTTTCTTGAAGGAAAAGGAGGTATGCCAATAGGACCTTGTGGGAGAGGAGGTATTGTATTCCAGTCATTGCCTAATGGCTTCTAGCATGGTGTATCCCTTATCTCTCCTTCCTCTAGATGTTTCCTAATAGGTATCCAATCAAAATTTGAGAGATCAAACAATCTGACCCCTCTCCTAGTGTTGACTCAGTCCATCCTTCTTTCTCTTAGTTCATGGACTCTTCTTTGATTTTGATGGGTTGGTCCTAAGATGCCAAGGGTGTTTGTGTTGCACTTCTCCTCCTATCTTCTTTAGTAGCCTAGGATGAGTGTGTCCTCCTATTAAGAGTGAGATTATTGATCTTTCCCTATTCTTGTTCTTCTTCTTCAACCTTTGGGATGGTTTCAAGAATCTGAGGTGAAGCGATCCTCTTCTTCTTCACTTTCCTCCTTTTTACCCCTACTTCCACATTTTTGTTATGCTTTATTTTGGGACTAATTGGGAGGATTTAGTTTGGATTAGAGGTTATTTAGGTTGTTCTTCTTCTATCTCATTAGACTTCTCTTCTTCTTTCCCTTTACCTTATTGCCCCTTTGAATGTATGCCACATCTCTTGCATGTTTGTGCATAGCCTTAGGTCTAACCAGGGACTTCTCCTAGTAGGTAGAGACAATAACTTTAGTACCTTTTCCCTATTTTAGTCTAGAAGGTGCTTTCAGAGTTGGAACATTAGGTACCACATCCAAGTGGTAAGGTTTATTTACCTATTCCTTTTTTTATCTCAATGACATGCCTAGCCTGATGTTACATATCATTATTCTCCTCTCTTCTCGCCTCTACACTCATAATGGGATGCTCAAAGATCTTGTCTCTATTGTAGAGGAGATCTAGGATATTTGGGCTATCCTTTTTCTATACCATAAGAGGTATTAATAGGTTTAATTCCTTTTTTTCTAGAGATAAACTCATCTTACAATAGTTCCTTATTCAAACTTAATAGTTTTCTACACAGTTCAACTTGCAATCTTCAATGGAAACATTTGGGATGAAATCCTTCGCTTAAGCTATTGGATCATCCCAATGTTATGAAAATATGGGTAGGGAATTGAGTAGTCCTCCAAAGGATACTTCTACCCTTCCACCTCATAGGTGGTGATATCTTACTTTTGATTAACCTCATAGGGCTCAATGGGGATCGACCATACCCATGTCTTCCTATGAATCTTCTAAACTCTCTCATATACAAGGGCTAATTTTCTAGTGATCTTCAAAAGTATTAGTATATTTTTTGGATAGCATGGTATATTTTTGGGGCATAGGAGAGTTCCAGCTACTTAGATTTATGTGAATATGTGGTATTATTTAAAGTACCCACCCACTTGCATCACTCTAGCTACAATTTATACAAATAGCCTATTCATGTAATCCCCTTTAATGAACTAAATTATGGCAAAGATAAAGGAATCATTCACTAATATATATTATAGGCTCTTATCATGGAGCTTCTTTTGTACCAACTATGGGTACACAATATATGACCATGCATTGGAGTCCTTTATATTTCCCCTCCTCATTAGACCTGGATTATTTTTAGCCCTAGTTTCCAGTAAGTAGATCGAGTATGATGTCATATAGAATAGTGGGTCCATCTAGACTAAAGTGAGATGTTCATCCAATGAACAACTGGTGATAATGCCCCAATTAATCTTAAGATCCCTCCTCCTAATTGTCTCTATGAAGTATACCATCCAAGTCTCCAAATGACTTACCACAAGAAGTCCCATCACTCTTCTTAGAAGCATAATGTTTTAGCCAATGTCATCAATTATGTACCCTCGATTCATATCCACCTTGCCTACTTTCCTATTGTCTAGGGTTCTAGTGATAAAGTACTTGTCTTGCATTAGGTCTTTTATTGTTCATTCATTCTCTCTATACCATCTATTTTTTTTGTCATATGTAATCTTTTGATTCTTATTTGTGATAGGTAGGTAGAACACCTTCTCAATATTTTCTAGTCGAATGTCCAACATAATATCTCTAGTTACACTTTTGGCTACCTTCTCCTTGAGCATGTAGTATTGGGCCAATGCCATAATCAACTTTGAGGACTACAATGACACCAAGTGTGATGTTGCATTTACTATACAATTTAAGATAAGTGATGAGATTATATTTGATCTTTCATGTAGTTTATTGCACAACACTATGAATTGGTTCCAATATATGTGTTTGAGCTCTGTATCCCTAATCTTAGAATGTAAGTCTATGAATCTTGAATTCTTCAAGATGCCTTGGAATTCAAATTTCACTAGGTTAGGCATGATTTTTTTCACTATAGAAGATGAGGATGACATTATAACCTACACAAAGAGTCAAACATCATAATACTATAGCTTGAAGGCCTAAACAACATTCAACAATTGCAAAAAAGCAAGTGAAAAATAATAGACTAGGTTAGAAAACTACTAAAAAATGAAAGGTGTACACTAATTTATGTTTTGGGCTCATTTCTAAGAGTTTCTTTTGTACCAATTATGGTTACTCAACACAGGTGCACAAGGTGCACAACTGTGAATTTAGAGTTTATACACATAAGTGTTGCATGGTGTTTGGAGTGGGGGACTATCGGAGGTCACACACCATGCACACTTGTGTAGGTGTACTGGTACTTTACCTTAGTACAATTTTTATAGAGGGGCTTAGATCTAGCATACATGCAATAGTATGATGATTGGGAGGTTGCAAGGGGAAATGAACACATTCATAGGGGGTTCTTAATATTTATAGGCACGACTATTGAGGAAGTGCATATTGCACACCTTAGCAAGGTGAACACATGTGAAAGGTGCAGAAGTGTGCACCTTGATATATGTGTCAACTTATTGATCCAATGTACCTAGCACATTTGTGTAGGTGTACTAGTGTGTTGGGTGTGCCCTAGGTCACTTGGTGCAAAAAAAAAAGTCCTTTCCACCTGCCAATTTTTTAATGAAAAATGCTTTCTAGATTCCTAG
Source organism: Cupressus sempervirens (assembly GCA_028749045.1). Classification (NCBI taxonomy): domain Eukaryota; kingdom Viridiplantae; phylum Streptophyta; class Pinopsida; order Cupressales; family Cupressaceae; genus Cupressus; species Cupressus sempervirens. The sequence continues at coordinate 434,083,298 of CM053793.1, read as the reverse complement.
ACTTGACTTAGGGTAGTCCCAATCTCCAAGGTGCCTTGGAATACACCTTGTTCTAAAGAGTGGGTCCCTACGACTCAAAAGAAAAAATGGGGTTTCCCCATTTTCAAGTAAAAAATAAGGCCTATGTTGTGAAGCCACAATAAGTTACTAAGAATGTGATTGGCATAAAGTGGATATTCAAAAATAAACTGAATAAAAATGGTAGAGTTATGAGGAATAAGGAAAGATTAGTTTGCAAAGATTATGCCCAAGAAGAAGGAATTTATTATGGATAGACGTTGCCCTTGTTACAAGATTGGAAGGAGTCATAACTTTGTTGGCTTATGCTACCTACAAGAAATTCAAAGTGTATCAGATAGATGGTAATTCAATATTTCTGAATAGAATAATTAAAGAGGAAGTCTACATAGAATAAAAAAAGGATTTGTTGAGCCTAATAAGAGACACTTGGTTTATAAATTGAACAAATCTTTGTATAAATTGAAGTGAGCACCAAGATCCTAGTATGAAAGGTTACATTCATATTTGATTAAGATTGTATTTGTTATAAAAATTGAAAAAAGTAATCTATATTTGAAAAGTGAAGTTGATAACATGGAGTTAATTGTTGAAATTTTTGTGGATGATATTATATTTGGTGGTAAAGATTTGTTATGGAAATCATATGGCGATCAAATGAGCATAGAATTTGAAATTTCTATGTTTGGTGAGATCACTTTTTTTGTTGGCTTAGAAGTTCATCAAACGAAAGATGGTATATATGTGACCCAATCTAAATATGTGAAGGAAAACTTGAAAATATTTGGAATGGATGAGTCTACACCTATGGTGACTAGATGAAAATTATCAAAGGATGATGACCTACTATTGAGGTATATGAGACATAATCTAGATCAATGATTGGTAAATTATAGTATGTTGTACATAGTAGACCTAATATTGCACATGCAATTGGAATTGTTGCAAGGTTTTCTTTTAATCCTAAGGAAACTCATATGAATATTGTTAAAAGTATATTTAGATATATGAAAGGAATAGAAGATTTTGGATTGTGCTAAAAACAAGATGGTGATGTTATAGTTAAAGTATACAATGATACTGATTGGGTTGGTAATGTGGATGATAGAAAAAGAAAAAGTCGTGGAGCTTTCTTCTTAGGAGAAAGATTGATAACATGGTTGAGCAAGAAAAAGAGCTGAATTTCACAATCTACTATTGAAGCTAAGTATGGTTATTGCTACAATTAATTGTTCTAATATTGTTTGGATTAAGCAACTATTGGAAGGAATGCAAGAAGAGGTAACTAAGCCTATTACTATTTATTGTGATAATACAAGTGTAATAAATATATCAAAGAATCTAGTTATGCATGCAAAAACCAAGCATACATCTATCAAGTATCATTACTTGAGAGAGAAAGTACAAGAGAAGCAATTGAGGCATGAATATGTGAAATCTAAAGAACAAATTGTAGACATATTTACCAAGCCATTGCCTAAGGATGATTTTGAGTATCTAAGAGGTAAAGTAGGGATGTTTCTATTATCTAAGATTCACTAAGTGAAGATGCATGTAGTGTAACACCCTGCTCGGGAACCCAAAACAAATAAATCAATATGTTAAGTTTACGAAACTTTTTTTTAAAAGTTTAAACAACATCAAAGCAATAATGCGAAGGTAATATACACATACACAACATTTATAAAAATGTAATTATAATACAAATTTCATTTCTAAAGGGTTCCTTCATGTTGAGTCACATTTCAGAAAGTTTTATTAGTTAGTTTAAGTCTCACTTACAATGTCCATAATCACAAAATGAATAAATGCATAAAACATCTCATATACACATACATAAAGCAACTGATATGATAGAGTACATTTAGATAACATCATCCACTATTCATGTCACAAGGTATGCACTAAAAAATATAAGTACATCAATATACAATACAATATCCCATAGGATCTCAAAACACATGATACATAGATACATCAAACAAATAGAAGTATCCAAGATAAGAATAAGAATGATAATGGTACAATTGTATCAATGAGCATCCAACACCTCTCAATTTGAGGGGAACCCAAATGGTAAGAAGACACTACCTCCTGATCATGTGGTCACCTAATTAGACTTCCACTCCCATCATCTAGGAGAGATAATGTACAATCCACACACAAATAATCAAATCATAAAAAAATCCTATGTAAGGAATCTTGATAGCCAAATCTACCTCAAGGGTAACACAAACTACTTATAAAGAAAAGATAACCAAGTCAAAAAGACACTCATCCAGACCAACATCATATACCAAAATCAACAACAGATATAAAGTACAAATCAAATAACAAAACCAAAAAGATACAACCAACTCCAAATCAATGTAAAGTTTCACAAGCATAATAACCAATAGATAACAACTGTCATCAATAAAATTAAACCACCAATCACTAACTCCAACAATAAAAACACCACTAATGAATAACTAACATTCACTAATAAAAGTTAATTGTCAACGATAATTGACATCCAATCAATAAATAATAACTCACAATTAATACACCATCAAAAATAATAACCAAGGAAAATATAAAGAAAACATGAAGGAGACTCACACTAGATACTATGGAGTGTCATCACATGAACCAACTCTAAGGATACCCTGGCAGTGTCTCAGGACCTTAGTTCTCTAATGACTATGTGAAACCAGAATACCCTCTTGTGAAGATGAGGAAACTAATCATACCTCCCAAGGTATCATCTCATTCTCATGCTTAGCCTATACAAGCACTCAAGGTATGGATGAGGCAAAATCTCTAACTTATCTTTTTAATTTATCTCAAGGCATGGGGGAAGAAAGTTTTTTAGTTACTATGTTATCACTTGTTACAAAACTTACAATGAGTTACCCTAGCAACCGCTTTGGGCCCCAGCCCCTATTACAAGTCACTCCCATAGACATGCACCTAGACTACCTTCCCAATCTCATAAACCATAATAGATTCCCATACCAAAAAAGTAATATTGATCAAATTCAGTTCCCAATAGGTAACCCAAAAATAACATTGGTTCTCAAAATCTAAGTTCTCATAAATGTTCATCAAAAGAAATATCATGAAAATAAATCTCAATCTAAATCATGAAATACATCATGGCATCTAGTCAAATAATCATAAAAGAAATCTCAAAAATGCCTCTGGTGCACATCCTATCTTGGCCAACTAAATAACCCACCAAAAAAAAATCATGAAAATAAACATCACAAGATTGTAAATAGAATATAAGAAAACTTATAGTTTTCATCCATTTGATCATCTAGGTGATTCCTAGCAGCAATAGGGTTGATCTGTCATCAACTTCAACATGGTATTAGAGTTCCAGATCTTCATGCCCTTGTTCTATTTATAAGAGGTTTGGATTGGCTTTCAGATCTCTACCTTTTTTTTATAGATTTTTTGTTCTTCAAAATGTTTTGTATTGGATGTGGGGGGATTAATGATTTTTGGTGCACTTTGAGAAAAAAATGGACCTTGCATTTGAGCTCGTCACACCCAAAAAACTCTATTTTCATATAAGGCACGTCCAGTTAGAACATTGTTGAAATTTGAGGTAAAAAAATTTGCACCAAGGTCGTACAACTTGGGCACACATCCCAAGGTGGTGATACATTTTTTTATTAAAAAAATCTTTCTCAAAATCCTTTTTGATTTGTTTTTATCAAAAATTTAAGAGTGCATGTTATCTCTCATAAGTAGGTGTTGATTTTGTTTTAACAAAAAGGTGAGAATGCATTTTTGGTGGGGGTGCATGTTAAAGTGGGCCCCACCTACCAATGATAGCACCTATGGGCCTCTAACAAGTTGAAGGCCTCATTTCTCTAGTCAACCACCTCCAATTGGGATGCATTTTATATACCCCCTGCACATTTTTCAATTCCAACATTTTTTTGTGGGAGCTTTAGGTACATGCATGCGCTTTATGAAAAGGACACTGAGGTGGCACATCAATGTCGATACTTTTCTTAGCAACATAAGCCCTTCAGTGCAACTTAACTTTTAATGGGAGAGTCTTATTTGCATGAAATTTTGAAGCAAGTCTACACTCATTCTCCCACTTTAGGATCTTTCAGTGGAATTTTGTTGGAAACTGCAAAATCTGGTTTGCGGGTCGGTGGCTCCCTCCAAGCACCTGTCCCTATTGATGCACACATTTATTTTGGAAGAGAATGATTTTTCTATTGTAGGAAATACTCACATTTTTTTTCTCATATCAGCACCTTGGATGTGTGTTCAAACTCCACCATGTCGCTTCTTATGTTCTTGGATTGTGTTGCCTTCATTATGGTCATTTATGGCATGCATTTTTTGATTGGGTGGGCTTTTTATTTGCCCCTGCATTTTGAAATTGGTCCTACCATTAGTGGTTTCTTGGATCTATTCATAGACAATGGTTTTCTATGGTGGAATTTTTTGGCATTTTATTTTTTCCAATTTGTGGTTTAAATACCTTTCACTATGATTTACCATTTGTTTTGCAGGTTTGAGCATCATTTTGGGCACATGGTTTTTTTTGTGCTCATGCATTGGTATAAAGGATCATTATTTTGGAGCTTTACAAGAAATTTTTTTTAGGGGGGATATCTTGGCATTTATTAGTGTCAATTGGTGGTTTGGTGGCTTTGTCACCTCCTCTTTTACCACACAACCTACAAATTTGAAGATGCCATGGACTCCAGACTTTATCTAACACATGTTTGTACTTTCTCTTCTATGCCATCATGCCCCTCGCATTGTCCTATGCCCATATTACTGCCATGCATGGTGGGAATTTTTAAAAGGACACCCAAGCCTCCACATGGACCCTGGTACTTGCATTAGTGGAAACCTTTATGAGGAGTAGGTCTTTATTATGACCTTTGCCCATTTTTTTCATATGCCCTCCATACGTCAACCACAATTGGTGGTTTTGATGGGCAGTATTACTCATTGGTCAAGAATGGTTTCTTTGTGCATTTGACAATTTTGAATTTCGTAACTTCTTTTGGTGGGTCCAATTTCCTGGAGCTATGGGTTTGGTGACTTAAGATGTTCATTTCTTGTTAATGGATTTATGTCAGTTTGCAACTTTTTCACATGATGATTTTTGGCCACCAATTTTTTCAACCCTTTATTTTCTAGCTTGTTTCTATCAATCGATTTTTTTTTTTTGGTAGGGGTCATTTTTTTTGGCAATTTTTGCCTTGATGGAAATTTGACCATCATGTTAATGCTTGTCACTTACTGATGTCAACATTGCATTAGCATCACCTACTAGCCCTTCTAGCCTTGTTTGGACCTACCTTTAGTTTTTTGCTCATATCTCGAGCATACTGACTTCATTTTCTACAAACAAGATATCATTGAAAAGTTGGTTTCAAGCTTATCACAATGGTATAGGTAATTTTAAGTTTTGATGCTTTTTTATGGCTTTTACTAACTTCAAAGTCTTGAGTTCCTTTTTACACTCCTAGTGGTATATCTTGAGCATTGGATCTCTAATTTGGGAATTCTTTATATTATTGGAAAGGTCTTTTAGAGCTCTTTCTAGTGATGTTGGTTGTCTTTCCGTATTCTTCTTCATGCACATTCTATTTAGTTTTTTTCATTTTTGCATTCTAGTAGATATCTTGGTTGCTTCAAGTTTAGGGATCAATTTCATTTCTTCAAATGATTTGTCATGGGTTGTACTATATTTTACATCAGCCTTATGTCTCTTATGGCCTATTTAGACATCATTTGTATACATTCTTACAAACGCACTAGGATAAAGTGCCATATTCTATCTGTATTTTTGTTTTAGTTATTTTGCATTATTTTTCCTTCTAATTTGAATAATTTCATCTAAGGAAACTTGTACAAATTATTGTAATCTTAAGATTCACCATATCTTGTGCCTTATTGTACATACACTACTCTGATTAAAGTGTCATGGAGGGTTGATGCTTTCCCTTTGTTTTCCATCTTCCTTTGTCCAATTTCTCTTTTGTGATATTAGTCACACGATGTGTCTAAGATTGATCACCTTAGTACACACATATGTACTCTTTTGTGCATCTTGATTGTGGTTCCTTGACATGCAGTTCTTTTGGCCCACTTTTCCAATTGCCTATCACCTCACCCTTTTCTATGTTATGGGGTTCTTTTGTTGGTTCTTATGCTTCCTTGGTTTGATGGAGTGAACTATGTATTTAGTTTTTGTTCTTATGTACTAGGTGGATGTAGTGGATGGGTACCTATGCACTTTGGTGAGATGGATCATTTACCATATATACACTTTTATTTTCATTCCTACTTTGGTTGTAGCCTTCCATGTTTGATTGATTAGCTCTTTAGGATTTGGTATTTTATGCCATATGTATCTTTGAGTTCATTTGTTTACCTTTCTATGCCTCCAAATTTGAGTAGTTTCTTTTGAGAGCACTCATGCAAATTATGGTCTTGTCTACCTCGTCAAGTTCTATTTCAATGGAGGTTCTTCAAATCAGAAGTTACTTTTGACAGAGCTTTGCAGCTTCTACATTCTTCAATGGTGTTCTTCATGATCATCTTTTGTTCTAATCTTTTGAGACATTCCCTAGTTGGAGGCTTCTTCAGTACTTCACTAGTTCTTTTCATCATTATTTCCATCTCTTTTTGAAGTAAGGTTTTTCCCATGTGGTTTTCTCTATTTCTACTCTTTTTAGTTATTTGGTTCTGCTTGGGTAACTCATCAAGCCTCGTTGTGGGGACCCAAATTTACTTTCAATAGTTTCTAGGTTTTTAACTACTCCTAGTTTATCTTAAGGGGGGGGTTGTTAGATTAATAAAGTTTTATTCTTATTAATTAAATTATATTGATTTAGTCATTAAGTCACTTATTATCTCTAGTTTACTTAAGCTAAACTTTGGGCATATAATAATTAATTATTTTATTAATTATTATCATGCAACCTAGGTCAGTTACCTATTAGGGTTTTGATCTCATTTTATAAGGATTGATCTCTTTGTAAATTATTCATTCACTTTTGATAATAAAAATCTCACTTTTTACTCATAAAGAATGTCTCATTTATAGATCTAAGAATTCCACCCTTCATAACTTGTGTTTCTCTTTTTCTGTGATAGGTGTTTGCATGAAGGTGATTCTTAGGAGTTGTGGGGTTGATCCTTCATCAAATTCAATAGATCTATTTGTACTAAAACCAACTACTTTCTCTCCATCTCCAGATGGAGTATTAAACAAATTTTCTATTATATTCACACAATGATTATGTAATTCCATGGTAACTAGATACTTGCTCATATTAACATAAATTTTATTAATTCCTTTCATGATAAGCTTATCACATTTAGGCTCTAGCTAGGTAGTCAAAATGAGGTCAAATTCATCCTAGCTTTCCATCCAACATCAACTTGGCACTAAAAATTTGGTAGGAAAAGTCCTTTGGAATTGACATATTAGGCATCCTAAACCTGGGTCGAGATCATTGCACATATTTGGATCCAAATGTGTCATGCATAGAGCCATCACAATCAAGCACAACTCTGCTCAAAGCCATGGTGAATAGCTTTTGCTTATGTTCCTTTGCTAGAATACAAAGATTCTTCTTTTTTTACTATGTATTAAATTTTTGGTACCTCTTATGTATGCTCCAATACTTCCACTCATCAAAAAAACCTTGAAGAAATGACTAGTTTTGAGAGATCGTTTATTCAAAATAGTTATAGGTGGTACATTTTTCCATGGATTCTACTTGGATATTGTTATTTATGATTATGAGAGCATGTAAGCTCCAAAAATTATATCTACAACCAATTTCATTCTCAATTCTAGTAATGCACTGCCAAGGAACCCAAAAGAAATTAACTATATAACTACACTTGTTTTAATTAATTGATGAGATGTTATGTTTCATGTTGGGGTTTGGGTAAACCTTGTTTTGACGAATTAGGTATGTTTACCAGAGGTTTGGGAAGTGATTGACTTATGTTGATGTTATGTAATGTTATTTGGTCACAATCTTATTTATTCTCAACCATTGTGATTCATTCACATATTTATGTGATGAGGTTTTCAAATAGTTATTTATTAGTGCTTTTCAATTATTTGTATAGGATTGAGGTGAATATTGTGATTTTTTTGGTGTAACCTATGAGTTTTTTATCAATTATCTATTGGTGCTTTCAAGGTCCTTGTATAGGACTGAGATGAATATCATGATTTTATGAGTTATACTTTTTATAAGCTTAGGGTAGGTTATATATGTGTATCCCATTATAAGTTACATTAATAAGTGATATCATTTAAATAAATAGGTTTAAATGAATTAACAAGAGTCTATTTTTTACCTTGCCCATGCCTCAAATGCTATTACAGGCTAGGATGGGAGTAGAGAAGATGCTTAGTTGCAACCTTACCTCGTTAGTATGCCTTTTCTGTAAGAAAGGATAGTGATGTCTCATAAAGTCACTAGTGGGCTAGAGTCAAGAGAGGCTATTAGGGTAACCTTAGAGTTGGCTCATGCAATGACACTTTCCCACTTACATAGTAGGTTTCCTACATATCTTTATTTCCTCTGGGATTAAATGTCACTTGTGTACTTGGCACCTTTAAGATAGATTTCTATCAAGATTTCCTTGACCTAGATTCTTGATATGACTTTTGGATTGTTATATGTTTGGGACTTAATTTTATCTCCTTGGCATGGTAGGAGTGGGCCATTTAGATTCCATGAGGTTGGGTGGTAGTGTTTCTTATACCATTGAGATCTAATAGCGGGATGCCCTTGGTGGATGTCCTCGTGTAGTTGTTCTATCATTCTTATCTTGTGATTATGTCTTATGGTCATATTTTAATTTATCATACTTTGATTTTTTAATCCTATGAGATGTTGTATCTTATCTTGATGTATATTATTTTAGCATTTAATAACCTGTGACTTGTAAAAAGGATGATTATGAATTTTGGTTATGTCATGGGGCATTTTATGTACTTATTTATTATATCATTTGATTTTGTACTTATGGTTATCCTATGATGTGGACTTTTTTATCAATAAGATTTAATCTTAACAAAACTTATGTACATGATTTAACATCACGGAACCCTTAAGAGATGTAACTATTAATGTATTTCTTATGTATGTATGAATGTTATTGCTTTCGCTATGTTATCTCTTGTTGTTTTAATCTTAAAAAAAAAAGTTTAGCAAACTTAGTGACATAATAGGTTAATTTCTTTTGGGTTCCTTGGTTGGATGTTACATCTGGTATCAAAGTTTGAGTTTCTACATAGGGAGCTCTAGGTATATTGGAATGCCACTATATGAAAATTAGTCAACTTAAATAAAACTTAAGTAACTATATATATCTATTACAACTTGAACTTCAGACTTGAATACTTAAACATAGAAAAATACAAACTTGAATAACTCTTGAGTTGGATTTCAAACATGTTTTCTTATGATTGTGCTTTAAGGTAGTATGCCCATGTTAACTTTGTGGGCATTTTTGTTGTTCTTTCTTGAGTGTTGTAGGAGGATGGTGTCTAAGACCAGATCAGTTGTTAGGGGTCAAAGTTTAGGCCAAGCTAGAGGTCGCGATAGAGGTGGACATAATAGCCTTCCTCCAACTCATAGAGAGAGTCTTGTTCAGGAAGAGAATAGGGAGTAGAACCAAGGAGAAGAGCATGTTCACTCAAAGGAGGCTAATATGAGGCAAATAATGAGGCTTATCCTAGAGTGCCTACCCCCTCCAAATGGTGATGATCAGGAGGAATCACATCACACTAGAAACAAGGAGAGGTAGAGATCCAAGAGTCCTAGGGGAGATCCTCATGGTGATAGGTAGAGGTTGGCCAAGGCCACACAGATGAAAGACCTACTGTGGGCCAAGATCAAATCCTTCACCGAAAAAGTTACTAGTAATGTTATAGAGCAGTGTTTGATTACCTTGGACAAATGTTTCACGATACAAGAATTTGACTCCAATATTAAAGAAAGATATGCCATCACACATTTGGAATTCTTTATGGCCACATGGTAGAATATTGAGGGAAAGAACCTAGGTGTGCACATGAATACTTCTACTTGGAAGTTATTCCTTGAAAAAAATTTATGATCTTTTCTTATCGGAATAGTGGCACTAGTAGAGGGTGGATGAGTTTCATAATCTAAGGCAATATGGTGGAGTACAAGCAAACTTTCTATGAGCTCATGCCATATGCAGGACTTAGTGATAGTTCACCACTGATGGTACAACACTTCATTCAGGGTCTGAACAACCATTTCATTGGGTCATTGAAGGCTTTCCATCCTAAGATCCTTAAGTATTTGGTTCATCAAGCTATTATAGTAGAGAAGAACATCTTTTCAAGACATGGTGGTTTTGTGGGTGCACCTGCTAGTGGACATACACCATTTGGGTCCAAGGGCACACAAAACTAGAGAACGTGTATTAATAGGAAGCCTCCTTCTTCTGGAGGCAATCAACAACACCAGAAATAAGGAGAATATTATCCTCCAACATAGAGTGGTAACAGTGGTTCACATTCTAGGGATTCTCATTACTCTTAGTTCAATAGGTGCAATCAGTATGACCAACCAGCACAGAGTACTCACTCTTTTGCTAGTTGAGGTAGCTTTCAATAGTCTAATGCATCTAAAGAACAAGGGAGTTTTTTTGGAGAATGTTTTTCATGTAGACAACATGTCATGCCCAAATTATCTTGAACAAGACACACACACACATACAATAATAACATTCAATTTTATTTCTTGGAAACCATTTAAGAAATTTTTTAAACAAAATATATATTCATAGTATTGAAAATTTCTTTCAAATATTACAATCATAATTGGATTCTTACATCAATTTACAAATCACATGAAGATCTACTATTAATATTTTATGTTACATAACTTTTACAAATGTGCATTAATGAATCATCTTCAAATCTTTAGCAGAAAGTAAAAATCTTCCAAGCTTTTCTTCAACACATATTCATTTAGAAAACCTATACAAAACAACCTTATATACCATGGAGAGCTCACCTCCCAGCCTAGGTCTCTAAGAGACCACCCACCAAGCTTGAAGAACCAAGACCAACCGGGTAAAATTCAAGCATACACATATAAATCAACAATACAGGATACAACATTTAACACTCTTTTTGAGCTTATACAGAAGGTTACCAGAGGAACCAATAGAATGGGTGAAGTTGTGCCTAAAACTTTGAGGAGAAGCCAAATATAGAAAACCAGATCTGCCTTCACAAGGCATACAAAATAAATACCTTCTCTCACAAACTTTCTCCCCTTATCACCCCCAAAGTGCATAACAAAATACTGGCACATGCAGCCCATACTACATGCTTATCCCTCTTCCTTCTAGGGAAAAGACTCTGCACTCAAGGGATAGGCCCAACTAACCCCTTCACCCTAAAAGCCACTTCTTCCCTCCCAAGGGTGAGTGATGTCCTTCCACACCCATAACAACACACTCCCAAAATCAAATGAAAATAAGGCAATAGAAATTCATCCACACCCAACAATACCATAGGGACACTGAACAACACACATATGCATCTATAACAAAATTTACACATCTTTTATTTAGAAAGAAAAAAAACATTAGAACACATAATTTCCAAAAAAACCATGGCAAAAGCTCCAACCTTTCTCCAAGCTATGGTTAATGACCCAATTTGAGAAGAGCCCTCTATCCTTCCTTACTCCAATCTCCAAAACCAAAAATCTCTAAAACTAGACAATGGGTGAATGCCAACTCTATTTTCCAATTTCTCTCTAAAAGATCAACATTCCTAATTTTTCTCCATCATGAAAGAGAACTAACACTTCAACTCCACCTAAGTTTTTCCTATTTGGTTGGAATTATCAACTCACTAGAGATAAGGTGGGAATAAGGGTAAGACTTCTTCTATTTTCGCAATGCTTAAGATATGGGATTTTAAAAGCATTAGAAAAGATATTTTAACTCCAATAAAGCAAAAATTGAAGCCCTAACATATAGTACTAACATGTAGGTAACTTAATTTCACTAAAAGAACACACTAAGACTAAAACAAAGCCCTCTAAAGTCCCCCTAAACTTGGAATCTGAAATTTAATTTAATTAAAACATTCATAAGATATTTTTATGCAAGGGGATGAAAACTTAAACATTTCTAACTGGTTAGGAATAAGGTTGGGTTTCTTTTGCCAATGACTCAACCTAACTTGCCACTAAACACATAGCAACACAAGTATCAAGTAACACTATAAATATACATTCAACATTATGACTGGCAAATCAATTTTCACAAAAATAAATCTAATCTAAGACATCCATTCACATTATGTTCACAAAGTAAAATACTTAACAACAAGGTTAAGATCTCTTCATTAGATCTAACCTTAGCAATTTCAATTAATACAAAGGTATAGTCTTGGTTCTCCATTTTACCATGGATATTTTCTGCACACTCAAACCACATATGATAAATAAAACATATGCATATATAAATCGTTAATCAATTCTATATTCAAAATTGAATCAAAACATAAGGTATTTCTCAATTGAATAACATTTTTCCATTTCTAACCATTATGCATATATAATACTGCCATTATTGAACTAAACATGACATAACTCTTTTGCACATTTCATGATTTTCATACATATATATAATCTATCTAACATTTATATTCAAATATAACTTCCTACTCATTGATAATATAACCAACCAAGTACATGAATGTAACTAATCATCAAGCATCATAAATAAGCTCTAACATCATAATTATTACCATAAAATAAAGTGTCCCATTGTATCAAATAGTCTAAGTAACAGTCCAAAATAGTCCAACATATAACAAGGTCTCAAAATATAAAGTATCTGCAATGCAAAATATAAAGTATCTAAAATGCAAATAAACTACTATGATATGTTATGATAAAGTATCTAAGATGCAAATAAACTACTATGATATGCTATGATGGGCTAGGGTGAGGCCTCACACAACATAGGCATGATTCATCTCAGTGTCCCCAATGGAAACCACAGTTCTCATATTAGAGACCTATAGTTTCAGAACCCATGGTTGGAGATATGGGTAGATCTCAAAGGGTGTTGGTAGTAGATTCTTATCCTCCTATAGGGGGAAAGGGTCCAATGGGATTTGCACATTGAATGCTTGAGTTTTATCTTGTTTTTAGGCTTTAATGAGTAATCCTAAGTCCAGGGGGTAGATGTAGTACCTACCCCTAGTTTACTATCGAATTCTTCTAGGCCAACTTTTATGGTTATGCATTATGATTTAGTGGTACCTAGTTACCTAATTTGATTGATGTTATTTCATACTTAGATTATATATTTAATGAGCTACTTGATACTCAATTATTTTATGTGCTCATGGTTATTCTTTTGATGATGATGCTTTGTATGTTCATATAGTAATTTTAGTTGTTTCATGATGATAGTTAGATGGATGATTTATATACAATTTTTATGGTTACTTACCCCATACTTGCATGTGTATTGTGTACATGTATGTTTTACTTTATTTTTGACACTTTCGATGTGGTTGAGGGAGGGAGTCATACTCACCTACTAGTCAGGATCTATACAATGTACCAGTCCCCACTATTTCTTGTTTAGTTTAGATATATATGCATATGTACATGTTCATCTATTTTGCAAATTGTAGGTACCAGGCATCAACTTCCTTGAATTGTCAGGATGAGCATGCCCTATGGCAGTATCTCAATCCTAAAGAGGGGAGATAGTTCTCAAGTCCAAATCCTAACCCTAAGCCATGTCCTAAGATATAAGAAACATATATGAGTTAATTACCTTTTGAATTTTTCAAGTGATGTGAATTTGAGATTGTGACCTTAGAGTTTGAAATTTGTATGTTGTCTTTTAGATAGGTTTTTCTTGTAAGTGGGTATGCTACGATTTTCACTTATAGTAAACATATATTAAATGATTTAATTAAACAAAAAAATTATAAAGTATAATCAATTTTTAATTATATTTAATTAATTGAGAAATTAATTAAATAGAGGAAATAATTTAAAGATTCAATTAAAAGAATAAATTGGACATCATCATTATATTTATTTAATTTAATAATAAATAATTTAGAAGTTTCATTTTAATAATGAACTCTAAATATTATTATTAGTTAAATTAATAAATATACTTTCTAAATATGTCTTATTATTTAATAAAAACAAAGTATAATTTAAATAAACTTAATTCTATTAAAAAAGCAAAAAGTATGCACATAGAATTAAATTAAATTAAATAATAAAAAGAAAAGGATTTTTCATGTTCATGAAACTGAAATCCTAAGAGGAGAAAAATATTTATTAGGAAATTAGAGTTCATTTATCCACACATAGGTCTGGAGGAGAAAATTTTAGAAAGGGTTTCAGAAGACACAAATTTGTGCATTCTTTAAACATTATGTTGGTGTTTTAAAACTACCAAGTTGCAAAATACCCAATACCAGGATGTAGAAGACAAAACTTAGTGTAAGGACTGGCTAATTCCTATATTCAACTAAATACATCTCAAATCTAAACCAACTTCAACAGAGTACAAGGATCAGAAGACGCGAATTTGTGCATTCTTTAAACATTATGTTGGTGTTTTAAAACTACTAAGTTGCAAAATACTCAATACCAGGATGTAGAAGACAAAACTTAGTGTAAGGACTGGCTAATTCCTATATTCAACTAAATACATCTCAAATCTAAACCAACTTCAATAGAGTACAAGGATCACTTTAGGCTCTACAGGGCCAAGGTAGGTGCACCTTAGGGATGGAAATGACTAGTTATTTGATATTCTTTCATTAAAATTCATTCACTCACTCTTCTATTCAGATCTATTCCCTATAGTAGAAAAGGTCAACAATCTTCTAGATTTATAATAAACTCCTTGATTATAGTAGCCAACTATAACTCATAGGAAAGCTATTACAACAAGTAATGACTAGTAATTTGATTCTTCACTACAGAAACTAAATATTGATTCAATTTAAATGTGCTTTGTGCAACCACATGAACTTGTCAATTTGCATCTGAATTAATGATCAATGCCTTATCCATTATTATGCAGATTCAAACTTGACCTATTTAATTGACTTGCAATTAAAATTATCAACTGTTAACCCTAAAACCCATTCTTATAATATCCGTCTCAAAATGCCTAGAAACCCTATCAATTTATGGAAGCATTTACTTATTTTCTTGAGCAAAAATACATTGACATACAACCTATCCAAGTTACATTAAATTATATGCACTTTTCTCATTAAATCCCAAAATATCAAGCATATGAAAATGGAGACAGAATTTAGAGACACAGATATTTAGAATTTTCTCTTTGTATTAATATTTTTTGATAATAAAACATCACTGGTGTAAACTCAAGAATAACTCAAGACATGACAAACAATATCATTCAAGATTCATTCATATTCTTAAATTTGCAAAATTGAATACAACCCATAATGGACACAAAAACTAGACTAACTACTAATAGCATAAACACTAAAAATTACACAGACTTTGGACCCTCTCTCCACATCTTGGAAATCCATTTATAGGAAGGATTGTAACAAGCTTTAGATGGAGGACACATGTTAAAATTCTATTGCAAATAAAATACAAAGATATTTTTATGGTGTTACATTACAGACATTCTTTGTACTTTGATCAAAATTAGGATGTAGTTGCAGAATTAGCAAGTGGCATTTTCTATAGGTGTCTTCAACATATTTTTTTAGTTGTCTTCAACTACCTAGTCACTTTCAGCAGATGGTATGGCATTTATATCTGCTATAACTTCCCAAATAGCAATATCAGTATCCACATGAGGTCAAGTGGCATCTCAGATGGTGTTTAACTCATCTAGGCATTTGTTCCATTTAGTATCAGTGATTGCTTTTACTTCTCTAGTAACTTTTCTCATATATGATTTGATCCTAAATAGAAAATCAATCATATCATGAATAGTTGTTACATCTGTTTCATTATTACAGTAAGCAATAAACTGTGGATGCCTCAAAATATCCTCAAAAGAGGCAATCCATTCCTGCCAATCTTTTATAACACCATTAATATCTAAGATAGTAGGAATAAAATTGGGAATACCTATGGAAATTGTCCTCATTTTACCCTAGATCAATTACATTTTGCCTGAAAAAAACCCATTTAATTCCTTTACCCTGTTTATCATCTTCCTAAGAGGAATAATTACCCCATTAGGAAATTCTTTCTTTTGAGTTAGTAGAGTGACCAATCTATTGAAAAATCGTGTGTAGAGCCCCATGTTGTAAATAAAGGTAACAACAAAGCTAATCCCTCTAAGCATTGAAGCTCAGCTCCTTGCATAGAGATATAGAAATTGTGTACATTTTGTGATACAATTTGCAAGGCACCTATCTTGTACATCATCAAGCTCTGAATTGTCCTTATTTGTACCTCCTTTGCACCATCCCATTCATCAATATCCATTTTTTGAATTTCTCCCACTTTTTTTTGTACCAACTTCTATCTGGGCTTCTTGATCTTTCGCCTCTATAATGGGCCTAGTCACATTTCTCAGGCTTCTTACCTCTTCATCCAAGGGACCTAATCTTTGTTCCAAGACATAAGTCCTCTTCAACTCCTCTTCATACTTCTTTCTGGAATCAATGGATATGATGTATGTTTGATACAGTTGTTCTTCCAACATATCCATTTTTCTCTTCCCCATGAGTGATGTTGTATTCATTAGGTTATTTATTTGGTCACTAGACACAATAATGAAATTCTAGAATATAACATTTTCTTGGGGAGAGTCTTTTATCTCCATAAGGGTTGTCTTGTTTCCCTCAAGAGCCATGCTCCATAATGCCACAGTCTAACTGTCAATATTGAAACCAAACCCCTGTAGCTCACCAACAATGTTTGTCTCTTCAAAAGAGACTAATTTATCATGTCTTCTTATTTGATAAAGAATAAAGGATGAACTGAGTTCCCAACTTGGGAAAAGAAGCATCCCACTTCTCTTTATTAGTTCTTTAGCTTCTTCCATAGTGAGGATCTCACTATTTGGGTTGTACTCTTGCAACCTTTGCACTGATTCAACAGTCTTCTCTAGGGAGTCTCCTGGTTGTAGCTACAAGGTAAGCTCATTTTGCTTGACCTTATATAAGAATGATTTGAATTCATCTAAATTTATTAATTCATCATCTTTCATAAATTCCTGAGCTTGAATTATTTTTTCATCCAACATTTGGATCTATAGCTCAGTCTTATTAGGGATTTTTTCATTTTCCCCATGCTCCTTTAGTAGAAAATTATGCCTAATTGTATCAAAAAAATTGGATCCTTTGGGAAAAATTTACAGTGCCTTCCCTCTGACCTTATCAAGCATCTCAATCATCTTTTTTCTTTTTCTCCCTTGAGCCCATGAAGATCTCTCTGGATAATCATCATCTACTTCAATAGCTATGACATCCTCCTATGGCTCTGCTCTACCTTTGATTTTTGCAGGTACTTGTGTCATTATTTGACCAAAATTATCTAGGCACTTATTATATCTATCTAAGCACCTCGCCTCATGGTAGAAACCTTGAAAAGATGGATCTTCTACCTTCATGGCTTCTTCTATCCTCATTATCTCTCTCTATTTGTAGGTTCTATCCTTGCAGACCTCTATGTCTAAACAATTCATTATATAGTCTTCCTCCCAATTTGGCTTGTTGTTAGGAAGAGTATATTTTCTCATCTGCTTAAGAGCATGCCTCTCCAAATTATTTGGATCATTGGTCCTAGTAGGAGTTGTAGGAACCATGAATTCAACAATGCACTTGTCTATTTCTTCTATTGCACCTTTTCCTATCACAAAATCCCCTATTTTGGTATTCCTAGCTACAAAAGAGCCTTTCTTGATAGTAGGACCTAAATACTCCTTATTCATCATAACTAGTTGCCAAAAAAATTCTAACTAACCCACTCTTTTTGGAACATACTTGGGGAACACATGAGGGCATTCAGGACACCCAAAAACCCTCATTAAAGAGAAATTTCCAAAAAGAAATAGACTAGCCCAATCATGGCTCATTACTTTATCCCTATTCAAGAAAGAAGATTGTCTTATCAACATTCTTACTCCTTTGGGTACTCTTTCAGTTATATCTGCTAACATGTTTGTGTTAGAAGATTTTTGGAAGTATAAGTGCTAATAATATTCCTATGAGGGAGTACTTTAGATATGTTACTATGATGATATGTTACATTCATGACTAAGTTTTTCATTGATGTCAACGTAGTAGTTTTTTTTGGTATTTGACAGAAGAAAAACATAAAGATCAAGTTGGTATGGATGGCTAGTTAAGTATTCTAACTATGCGAGGTTATGGGAGATACTTCTAAGTATCTAGTATATGTAGTTAACATCAAAAGAAGAAAAGAAAATTCTAGAAGAAGTTATGTAAGTTTTGGTGATGTCTATTCTGAGATAGAGTTTACAGAGGCATGTTTTGGTAAACTTGTTATATCTCTTAGCAGAGTTGATATTCTGAGGATCGAGGTTGAGGAAATGAAGAAGATATGTTGTTGATGATGTTGGTGTTGATGTGGTGATGATGTTGGTGGAAATTTTCCTTTATCATGGAGTGTGAATTGGATGGTCTTATGATTGATCATAAGCAACAGTAAATGTGGAATGTGAAGATTGAGCAGAGTAGTGCAGAAGTGAAGGACACTTCATTGTCGAGGTTTTGCTGAGTGATCCAAGGTTCATGACCTAGTCTATAAGGTCTAATAGTGATTGGTTTAGTTGATAGAATAAATGAAAGAGGAAGATAAAATTAAATTACTTGTTTTAGTAGTGAGCTCTTCTTGTAGTTGAAATTGCATGTTTGGGAAATGGTCTCTTCTTGCATACATTATACCACAACTCCTAATAGGGTTGTAATCTCCTAATAGAGATTCAAAGTCTCCTAACAAGGACTCTATGTACTAAATGTTGTAATAGACTCCTAAATAGGGTCCATCCTCTAAAAAGGAATATTTATATTAGTACATCATCTTGTGGGCATCATTCCCACCGGGGTTTTCCCTCTGACCAAGGATTTCCCTAGTCAACAAATCTAGTGTAATTATCTATGTGCATTTTATTATGGTTGTTTCTTACTTTGGTTGAAAGGTTAAGTTTTTTTAAAGAAGATAACTGTTTTAATTCTTGGAAAAATGATTCACACTCCCCCCCCCCCCCTCTCTTAGTCATCTCGGTGGACTATTGTTTCTAAAAATTGGTATCAAAACATCAAGTCCTTAAAGGAAAAGTTTAACAAGTTTGGGAGATCCATGGAAAACATGTTCAGAGAAGATAGTCCTGCATCTGACAGAAAAATTTTTGACACCTAAGTGATGGAAATTCTTGGTGAGTTATCAGATTTATGTAAAGAGCAGAATATTGAGTTTTCAAATCCCAAATCCTTTTGTTGTATACAAGGAAACAGTAACACAAACAAATATAGATCCAAAATAGAAGAAGACATCAAGATAAAGGAAGGTATTGATCTACTTATAAAGAGAGAACTAGAAGATATGAAAATTTTTGTTGGACATGTAAAGAGTTTGGTCATTTTTTAAGTAAATGTCTTAAGAGATTGAGAAAAGCTAGAAAGAGTCTACTTTCTAATAAAGTTGAAGAATTTAGAGAAAGTATGGATAGATCCTTGAAAGACTATGTTAATGAGTCTAGATTGGTTAATGAAGATCATGTAATAGAAAAGACTATTATGGAAAGTAAAAATGTGAGAATTGATGAGAAATTCAGAATACAAGAGAAAATAGTTGATTATAATTTAGATGATGATGTTCTTACTAAGTGAAGGAGTGATGAGGTATTTCTTGAGACTAACAATGATTTGCAAAATGAAGGAGAGCTAAGGTAGTAAAAAAATTTAGAACCTTCAGTAGAGCTAAGAGCTAAGATAGTAACTCCTACTTTCGGAAAGAATATGATAAAGAATCACCCATCCAAGCAGATCATCAGAATCAAAGACAAAGGTGTGATGATAAGAAACAAAGTCAATGAAAAACTATGTTTGATATATCAGGTTGAGCCTAAGAATGTAGATGAAGCATGTAAAGATGATTATTGGAAACAAGCCATGAAAGAGGAATTGGATTAGATAGTTAATAATGAGACATGGGAATTGGTCCCTAGACTAGCAAACAAGAATGTGATAGGAACTAAATAGGTATTAAGAAACAAGATGAATGAGCAAAGAGAATTTGTCAGAAATAAAGAAAGATTGATATGTAAAGGTTACTCACAGTAAGAAGGAATAGATTATGAGGAGACTTATGCTCTAGTGGCTAGAATAGATGTAGTAAGATTATTCTTAGCCTATGCAACATAGAAGAAATTCAAAATATATTAGATGGATGTCAAGTCAGCATTTCTAAATGGAGAACTTGAAGAGGTATACATTGAGTAGCCTGAAGGATGTCCTTTGATAGATGACAAGGACATAGTGTGCAGATTGAGGAAAGCATTATATGGATTGAAGCAAGCACCCAGAACCTAGTATGCAAGGTTGGACAAACATTTGACAAAACTTGGATATAGTAAAGGTAAAGCAAATAGTAATCTATATTGGGAAGAAATTGGTGATGGTTTGATGATTTTGGTAATATTTGTTGATGACATCATATTTGGAGGAAATTATGAAGAAAGTGAGAAGTTTGCAAAAGAGATGAAGAAAAAATTTGAAATGAGTATGATAGGAGAGATGAAATATTTCCTTGGATTGTAGATTGTACAAAATAAAGAAGGAATCTTTATTTCTCAGACTAAATACTTGAAGGATTTACTGAAAAGCTTGGTTTGGAAACATGCAAACCCATTGGAACACCTATGGTAACTAGATACAAGTTATCTACAAAGAATGAGATGCATACTCTTGAGTAGAAAAAGTATAGATCTATGATTAGAGGATTGCAATATTTGACTCACACAAGGCTGGATATAGAAAATGTAGTTGGAATTGTTGCAAAAATTCAAGCTGATCCCAAAGAAGCACATTATGTAGTAGTCACAAGGATATTTAGATATTTGAAGGGAACATCTGAGTTTGGATTATGGTACAAAAGATCTAATGATTTCACTCTAAGTGCTTATACTGATGCAGATTAGGTAGGTAGTATGGATGACAGAAAAAGCACCAGTGGAGGAACCTTCTTTCTTGGAGGAAGATTGGTTTCTTGGTTAAGCAAGAAGAGAGATTATGCATCACAAAGTATAGTAGAAGAAGAGTATGTTGCAACAGCAAATAATTACAATCAAGTCATTTAGATGAAGCCGATGCTAAAGGATATAAGGATAGAAATCAATGAACCTATTGTCATACATTGTGACAACACAAGTATGGTAAACATGTCTAAGAATCCAGTGTTGCATTCAAGGACTAAGCCCATTTCTATAAGTATCGTATGTTGAGAGAGAAAGTTTCAAAAAAGGAAATTAGATTGGAGTATGTGAGCACTAAAGAGAAGATTGCGGATATATTCACTAAGCCTCTTTCCAAAGAGACTTTTGAGTATTTGTGAGGTATGCTTGGGGTTATGCCCCTTCCTACATCAAAGTAGAAGATGCAAGAGAGCATGAGTCTAGGGTAATAGAGCACCATTGTTTGTCTAGACTAAATGTTGATGCTTCCTATATGGGGGAGTATCTATGAAAAACAAATTCATCCAAGACTCTTGTTGGATGTTGTATTGAACAATGTCTTTTGACACTCAAGCTAGTAAGTATCAGTTGTTGTAGAATTTGATCCAAAGATGTTGGTTGCTAAAACCTTTGACATTTATGTCAATGGGGGAGAATATTACATGAAAAACATTGTGTTGAAGGAGATGTTTGGCATAAGCACAACATGGAATGATAGTTTTTTAGAAAGCACATTAAGATATATCAATGAGGGAGAATGATTGATGAAGAGGATTTGAAAAGATGAATAGATTTTTGTTGGTATTCTTAGAACTAGATGTTTTTTATCTATGTTGCCATCAATGCCAAAGGGGGAGATTGTTAGAAGATTTTTGCAATCATGAATGATGATGATATTACTATGGGTAAGTACTGTAGATATGTTGCTATGATGATATGTTACATTCATGACTGAGTTTGTTATTGATGTCAACATAGAAGTTTTCTGTGGTATCTGACAAAAGAATAATAGAAAAATCAAGTTGGTATGGATAGCTAGTTAAGTATTATACTACTTGAGTTTATGGGAGATACTTTTGAGTATCTAGTATATGTAGTTAATGTTAGAAGAAGAAAGGATAAGTCTAGAAGAAGTTATGTAAGTTTTGGCGATGTTTGTTCTGAGATAGAGTTTACAGAGGCATGTTCTGATAAACTTGTTATATCTCTTAGAAGAGTTGATATTTTGAGTATCGAGGTTGAGAACATGAACAAGACATGTTTATGATGACATGGATAAGTTCTCTCATCATAATATTGTGTGTACAAAAAGTTATTCAAGTTGCAAGGTGGAAGATTAATGTTATCGCTAAGTGTAACATGTTCTTAATGTGGTCCTATAATAATTAATTGAGATGGTCTAACAGCCAACTCAGAGAATTATTTTATGGACGCTGTATAAAGGAAGGACATTTTTCTTTATCATGGAGTGTGAATGAGATGGTCTTATGATTGATGACAAGCAACAACAAGTGCAGAATGTGAAGATTGAGCAGAGTAGTGCGGAAGTGAAGGAAACTTCATTGCTGAGGTTTTGTTGAGTGATCTAAGGTTTGATATTTGAGTTTGAGGTTTGTGACCTAGTCTACAAGGTTTGATAGTGATTGGTTTGATTGAAAAAATAAAGGAAATAGGAAGATAACAGTAAATTACTTGTTTGAGCAATGAGCTCTTCTTGTAGTTGAAATCGCATGTTTGGGCAATCGGCTCTTCTTGCATACGTTGTACCACAACTCCTAACAAGGTTTGAATGTCCTAATAGGGATTCAAGGTCTCCTAATAGGGACTCTATGTACTAAATGTTGTAATAGACTCCTAATAGGGTCCATCCTCTAACAAGGAATATTTATATTAGTACATCATCTTGTGGGCACCATTCCCACCGGGGTTTTCCCTCTAATCAACAGTTTCCATAGTAAAAAAATTTGGTGTAATTATCTATGTGCATTTTATTATGGTTGATGTTTACTTTGGTTGAATGGTTAAATTTATTTAAAGAAGATAAATCTTTTAATTATTGGATAACTGATTCACCCCCCACCCCCACCCCCCCCCCCCCAGTTTTCTTGGTGGACTATTGTTTCTAACAATTTGAAATTGGAAAAATAAAATCATTATAAAAAGCAATAACACTAGCATAAGGATAAAACCTTTTCTAGAAATGAGTTCACAATTGCATGGGTAGGTTCTCTCCATTCTCCTTAGTAGCTTTAATGAAATATGGACTAATATGCCCTATATTTTTAAAAAGAATAATGTGCATTAGCAAAGAATAGTGGAAAAACCTAAAGTTTCCCAATTCTCCCTTTTGAGTTGCCACAATCTCATCATACATCCTATAATTATTATACTCCACAAGGTCATATCCAACATTATGACTTGGGTCCTAGATGTCTAGAGCTATGATGTATATGTATCCAGGGGCATTCATGGTGCCATCTACTCCAACCACTTTGTTAGTTCACCCTTTTCCTTCTTTTCTTTGTAGATGTGTCTTCTCATGATCCTTCTAGTAAAGAAACTCTTCTGGCTCTTGAACGTTTCATTCATTTTCTCTTTTTCAATTATTCTTATCATGGGCCCCCCTAGGTCAAAGACTTCAATAAAAGTCTCCATGTCCAATTTGCACAAGATACCCATGTCCTTCTTATGAAATTCTTTAGTTATAGGATTGAATAATTTGATCAATGCCTTCAATAAATCAACATCTATTATTACTTTTGGAATTATCAATTTTGACATGTTTCTAATCCAAGGGTTGCAGATTGGTGATTTCTCAAACCTATTATTATAAAAATACCAAAAAAGTTCATTCTCATTGGTATTAGGCATAATGGCATCTCTGCAAAAAGAGTATGCATCCTTGAATACATGGGAATTCATGGTTTGAGCATGGGAAGATCCTGGAAGGAAGTATACACATTCCTCTACATATAAAGTTTCCAATTTTGGTTTGGCTTATTCAGTGGCTTGTGAAGATTCCTCTAAGTTCTGGGCTATGATTTTGCATTCTTCTTGTGCCATGATTTCTACAATCAATTCTTCAAACAAATCAATATCAATATCAACTCTAAAAACTCTAAATGTCTCTGCAAACTCTAAAAATTTCTTAGAACTCAATCTTCTATCTCTAGATTGTGCAAAATATTGTAACTTGGAAAACTATTATGTCAACTCATTAAATATAGAATGAGTAGGAGAGGATCATTTATGTCCTTTATGTCAACATATATAAGAATTCTCAAATTATGTAAAAGTGGTAAAATTGACTTGCACTGCCAACCTTTCAAATCTTTTTATGCACCTTTTGATAGGACATCACTTTTTAATCATGATGAGACTTTTAATAGTCACTTTCTTTCCTAAAAACTCATGCCAATGACCCAACGACTGATCTTAATTGCCATTTCATAGTGAATTTATTTCTTAGCATTTAAAACCAGCAACCAAGCAATCACGGGTTCACATCTTCATCACTACTTCATAGCCTAGTTAATGTTTTGGATAATTAACTATGTGACTAGGTGCCTTAAGAAATTTAACACTTTTAGAGTTTTAATCATGTAATCACTCCATCTTATTAATATTAGCACTTACTATTTGTGCCCACACGATTGCCTTTAAAAGTCACAAAGTTGTAGCTTCGCATGCACTTCTATCTCTAACATCTTCTTTCTCTAACCATGTGATCATTCTTTTCTTATAACCTGTTCAAGACTTCACAGGGTCACGATTACTCTTACTTTATAACAAACTTACCTTGCAACCATGTGAGCAAAGGATTCTTTCTACATTCTTAGCCTGGTCACTACTTTAAAGCTTATCTTGATCAATTTTTACTTAACATTGTGACTACATGATTTGACTCATTTTTCTCTTAATCTGATTGTTTCACCTAATCACTATCTAAATAATTCATATTCATTTTACCCATGTGACTAGGTGAACAGGCACCCTTTTACACTTCCTAACAATCTTTGCTAGATCGTAGCTTGTCTAACTTTGCTTGGCTTAACTTCAATGACCATGCGACTAAAGATTATCTTGGATACCTTTAACCTTATCGCTCTTTCACAGTCAAGTTTCCTAACTACTTGCATACCCTTACGACCATGTGAACAAAGGTTTTATATGTGCCCTTACCATTTTTTCCCAATCACAGTCATCTTAGAGACTTTATCTTTTGAGACCCCAACCGTGTAAACATAATAGTTTGCCCAGTCACTTTCAAGAATTGTGTCATGTCCCCTAATTAGGGTAATATAAGTAAATTATTATGAATAAATAAATATATTATTTCTTAATGTTATAATATATTAAAAGAAATATTAATATATTGTTAATGGTATAATATATTATTAAAGAATAAATAATAATATATTATTGATATAATAATAATATGTTACTAAGGTAATAAGGTAATATTAAAGGTCAAATCATTATTAATAAATAAAATAATAATAATAATAATATGATAATGTTATTAGCATACAGTATGATATTACATTATAATTATAATGTGATAATAGTATTAAAATATAATAAATAAAAGATTGATTATATTAGTAATTTGATATAAAATATAATAATAATTTATTGATTAAATTAATATATATTATAATATAAATATTTTGTGATATTAATATAAATATTAAATTTAATATAAATAAATAATTATATAATGATATTATTATAATAAAATTATTATATTGAAAATTCAATATATTACCATCAGAAGGCATATCAATGTATATCATAAGCATTACTTAAGATTGCTTTGAATCAATCATATTAAGTAAGGGAAAATATATTAGCATTGTATAAGAAGGATCAATCAAGGCTTGGTTAAGGATGATTATGTTAACAACAATTGGAGAGAGTAGTGCTTAATCATTAATTATGAAAAGCGATTTGTATTATAGTCTTATTGATATCATGAAAAGATGCAATTTATATAACAAATAGATCTTCTTATGTTGGGAAGAGATATAATTAGGAAGAGATATGTCTCTTAAGCACTTGAAACCATGCAACTCTTCAATCTTGAAAGATACATAATGGAGATTGATCCCATTCTCATGTAATAATCAATTAATTCTTTTTTTCATATAAATCCTTATTGGATCACTCTATTGAGCGTTGGCCTCTTGGCAAATCAGTTTGCATATAATTAAGGAAAGAAATCAGGAAGAGCACCACTGTTTCGTATTTCCAAAGGTTAGATTAGACACAACAATACTCAAGACAATTACATACATTTGAGGATCACGATTAGAAACAATAATAACATCAATTTATGTGATATTGAATATACTAGCATACTTGTTCAGACAAATAAGAAATAACTTTAGCATCACTGTAAGCAATATTAAATACATTACATACTTAAAAAGATAAATCAAGAGCAGTGTGGAATAGTGAGACACCTTATTGCTATAAGTGATAAAAGCAGCGAATATGGTGACAACCATAACGATTTGTGAAAAGAGCAGTGATAAGACAAACTAATGTTACACCAGTCATGATATGAATAGAAGCAATGAGTAGGCAGCGATAATAGGTATGAATCAATAACGACAGTGATAAAATTAATATATTATTAAAAGTTTCAAGGACCCGGCAGTACATTTGTCTCAAGTTAAAAACTAATTAGAATGAAGGGTGCATTTTCTAAAGAGGCATCACTATTATTGAAAGATATTAGAAGTGCGATTAAAGTCTAAATGAAGAGTTGTTTTATTTATAAGAAGACGTGACTCTTTGAAAAATCACAACTTGAAATGACTAAGAGATAAAAGGAATAAGAGAGTCATCGTTGGAATGGGGAGGAATAGATTCAGCTATGAATAAGGAGTATAAAAAAGAGAAGTGTAGAGCAGATTTGTGCAAAAATAGTATAGGGTGAAGAAATATGAAAAGGTGCTAAAATATGCAGATTTATTTTCTGTTATACATTAATATAAGGAGTCAGATAAGCAGATTAGAAAAACATATGGTAAAAAGGATACAGATAAAAGGGAAAGTCACAGATAAATGATGGACCCCTAATTTGGGTTCATTACAAATGGTATCAAAGCTAGTATCTTGCCAGCCTATTAATACATGAAGACATTTAGTCTATGATGCCTACAGATTCTAGACTTTGAGCCTGCTTTACTTTAAACAGTGATCATGCAATGAGTTGAAAGATGTAAAGAATTGTGATACACTCATGGGAACTAATTTATATGCAGCAGGGTTGTTGAGATTGATACAAGTTGATTTAGTCTTCATCTAATGTGCTTGACAGGAATAGACAAATTTTAAAATTCATTGTGTTTCTTGTGTGTGCATTTATTTGAAAGCCTGATAAGGTTATTTCTCGATATGGAAACAATAGTAGTAACCATAAACTAATCTTCCACAACAACATATTGATTATTTAATGTCTATATCAAAGCAATACTAAATGAACATGGATGCATTTTGTCAATTATCGTGCTCACTGGAAGAGACAAAATAGAGGAGCATGGCAGGCACGTGGTGACTTACAGCCGATGAGGACAAATTTTGAATACATTAATGTTTAATATTTTTCAGGCTCTAAATCGATGGAAAAACTAAAGCAGGCTACGATTAATAAAATAGTTCTTATAATGTTGTGAGTCATCTCTAGTAGATTTAAGAATAAATTTTTTTATTTCATTCAACCTGTAAGCGTTGCAAGCTGATGACACAAACGATATCAGGCAGTTAGATTTAATGGTTTGAATGTAGTGAAGGGTCTACCTAATTGAAAGTTATTTGCATGATTTAATGGTGTCGATTCATTTTAAAGAATGTCCAAAAATCTATTTAAACATACTATGTTTGATGTGATATGGTGGTGACAGGGAAACTGTTAGCACTAACTACAAATATGTGTGTGCATTGAAGAACAATATCATGTTAACCAGCAAAACTCAATGGAGATATATATCTCTAGTCTAAATAGCAACTAAATGCTGAGAGCCCCTGTTAATACTCAGTTAATGGACTCAAAAGCTTGTGGATTGTGATGGCATCTATTTATGTTACCAGAAATCATCAAAAAATAGAATATTATCAAAACGATCAAAAGGAGATAAAAGGGAAGGCAAATAAGCATATAAGACAGAAGGCAATAAAGAGTATTGTTAGCCTAAACTACATATATGCTCTCTTCCTAAATACACTATCAACCCAACTGGCCTATACAATGGGTAACTGGCAATAGCATACAGAGGCTATAGTATCAGTAAATAATTCCAGTTGCCTGCACCTCTTATAATTAGGCATTGGACATCCCGTGGAAGGATTAGAGAAGCCATCATACAAAGCCATTATATAGAAGGCGGAGATCCCTTAAGAGGTGATACCTGGTTCTAGGAAAGTAGGTAAGATGTTTAATATGTTATTTAAACATAATGAAATGTGTTATTTAAATTCTTTTGATATTATCATCATATATATGTTAAGGTTCTCATATCATTAATATGTTAATATATATGATAGATATTTAAATATGAGAACATAAGTATATGAAAATCTAATGGAATATATATATATATATATATATATATATATATATATATATATATATATATATATATATATATATATATATATATATATATATATATATATATATATATATATATATATATATATATATATATGTCTGAATTAATATAGATTTAAGGAATTTAGTGATCATAAATATGGAACTATTTAATTCGGAGGAATTATAGCATTTGTATAATAATGAAATAGATATGGAACTCTATATATATTAGAGTACATGGGATGTTAATATCTTCTATCTACATATATGTGAATATATAAACATGATGGTAGTTCATGAGGATATTTTCCAAAGAATGCTATTTAATAAATTGATATCATATATCAAATGATACAAGCAAGACTATATGGAGGAAAATTTATGATTTGATGCAGATGAGATAAGCATTGGTCATTATTGAGTATTACATTTATTTACTCATCACTTGAATTTCATTACTCACTATTAAAGCTATTTGCTTTGATCTATTCCTTAAGGATGTTAATGTGGAATATGAGAGGGAAATTATTTAAAAATTCCACATCATCACCCTATCACACGAGGCATGAGGTAAGTTATATTTTTTTTTATATATTGTTATTTTGGAAAAGCTATTAATATGAAATGTTACTATTATCCTATAAAATATTATTATTAGTAACTTTCTTATTATTGACACATTTTTGTAAAGAATATTGAATAATCTATCAATGATCCTAGTTACAAAGAAATGAAATCAAAATATATGAAAAATGAAATATAAATATGTTGATTTAAGGAAAACATAGTAATTAGAATACATTTCAATTATAGTACAAAGAGTGTATCTCTCATCCAAATTATGTAATCTTAGATAGGGAGTTGGTGGGGGGAAAGGCGAAGTAATTTTGAGCACTTGTCGAATACGCTTGGAGCTTGTTTCACACGCCCTTTGCACCGTCATTCTACCATCAAGATGATTGTAACAAGGAGAGAGAAAGTTGTTTGTGTACTATAAGAAGAAATATTTCAAATGAACTAAGTAAATTAAATTTAATACTCATCTTCTCATCCACATTATGATATCCTAAGGTAGGGAGTTGGTGGAGGGAGAGGCAGAGTAATTTCAAGGACTTGTTGGATACGCTTGGAGCTTGTTTCACACACCCTTTGCACCATAAATCTACCATCTTATGATGATCATAATAAGGAGAGAGAGAAAGATTCCTTCCAAAGGATTATGTAAATGAGAGGAAGGATCACCACAAGACTCATCTTTCTTTAGAACCATTATATGCTAATAATTATTTGTGTTGCAGGTCCATGATCAAAAGGCGTATTAGGGAAGTATATTTTATACATCATTTCCTTTACTCTACTTTATTGTGAAAATCAACAAGAATGTATGATGTGTTTGCATTGTGTATGCTTTGTGCCTTCATGCATGTTGTGTCTGCATTGTGTATACTTCGTGTCTTCATGCATTAATGTGTCTTCTTTGTGTATGGTTAGTGTCTACAAGTACTCAGATATTTACTTCATGCATTATGACATTAACTACATGCATACCTTAGGTATTCTTTCATTCCAGTGTATAACTTGTATATTGATTTCACAATTAAGGTTTAGTATAAACAATCATTGCTTGAGGACAAGCAATTTGAGGAAGGGCAGAGTGTCATGTCCCCTAATTAGGGTAATATAAGTAAATTATTATGAATAAATAAATATATTATTTCTTAATGTTATAATATATTAAAATAAATATTGATATATTGTTAATGGTATAATATATTATTAAAGAATAAATAATAATATATTATTGATATAATAATAATATGTTACTAAGGTAATAAGGTAATATTAAAGGTCAAATCATTATTAATAAATAAAATAATAATAATAATAATATGATAATGTTATTATCATATAGTATGATATTACATTATAATTATAACGTGATAATAGTATTAAAATATAATAAATAAAAGATTGATAATATTAGTAATTTGATAAAATATAATAATAATTTATTGATTAAATTAATATATATCATAATATAAATATTTTGTGATATTAATATAAATATTAAATTTAATATAAATAAATAATTATATAATGATATTATTATAATAAAATTATTATATTGAAAAGTCAATATATTACCATCAGAAGGCATATCAATGTATATCATAAGCATTACTTAATATTGCTTTGAATCAATCATATTAAGCAAGGGAAAATATATTAGCATTGTATAAGAAGGATCAATCAAGGCTTGGTTAAGGATGATTATGTTAACAACAATTGGAGAGAGTAGTGCTTAATCATTAATTATGAAAAGCGATTTGCATTTTAGTCTTATTGGTATCATGAAAAGATGCAATTTATATAACAAATAGATCTTCTTATGTTGGGAAGAGATATGATTAGGAAGAGATATGTCTCTTAAGCATTTGAAACCATGCAACTCTTCAATCTTGAAAGATACATAATGGAGATTGATCCCATTCTCACGTAATAATCAATTACTTCTTTTTTTCATATACATCCTTATTGGATCACTCTATTGAGCGTTGGCCTCTTGGAAAATCAATTTGCATATAATTAAGGAAAGAAATAAGGAAGAGCACCACCATTGCATATTTCCAAAGGTTAGATCAGACACAACAATACTCAAGACAATTACATACATTTGACGATCACAATTAGAAACAGCAATAACATCGCTTTATGTGATATTGAATATACTAGCATACTTGTTCAGACAAATAAGAAATAACTTTAGCATCACTATAAGCAATATTAAATACATTACATACTTAAAAAGATAAATCAGGAGCAGTGTGGAATAGTGAGACAACTCATTGCTATAAGTGATAGAAGCAGTGAATATGGTGACAACCATAACGATTTGTGAAAAGAGCAGTGATAAGACAAACTAATGTTACACCAGTCATGATATGAATAGAAGCAATGAGTAGGCAGTGATAATAGGTATGAATCAATGATGACAGTGATAAAATTAATATATTATTAAAAGTTTCAAGGACTCGACAGTACATTTGTCTCAAGTTAAAAACTAATAAGAATGAAGGGTGCATTTTCTAAAGAGGCATCACTATTATTGGAAGATATTAGAAGTGTGATTAAAGTCTAAATGAAGAGTTGTTTTATTTATAAGAAGACGTGACTCTTTAAAAAATCACAACCTAAAATGACCAAGAGATAAAAGGAATAAGAGAGTCATCAGTGGAATGGGGAGGAATAGATTCAGCTATGAATAAGGAGTATAAAAAAGTGAAGTGTAGAGAAGATCTGTGCAAAAATAGTATAGGGTGAAGAAATATAAAAAGGTGCTAAAATATGGAGATTTATTTTTTGTTATACATTAATATAAGGAGTCAGATAAGAAGATTAGAAAAACATATGGTAAAAAGGATACAGATAAAAAGGAAAGTCGCAGATAAATGATGGACCCCTAATTTGGGTTTATTACAAATTGTTATACCTTTTTATTTAGGAAACTGTGTGACTGAAGCTTGATCTGACTAGT
Organism: Cupressus sempervirens; assembly: GCA_028749045.1. Lineage (NCBI taxonomy): Eukaryota > Viridiplantae > Streptophyta > Pinopsida > Cupressales > Cupressaceae > Cupressus > Cupressus sempervirens. The sequence goes on along the minus strand of CM053793.1, from coordinate 434,050,902 downwards.
TTGCTTAGTCATGGTATTAAAAACATCTAAGCACTTAACTTCCATGACTCATTGATTAAATGGATCATCACTGCTTCACTGGATCACACCATAAAATGTCATAATTTAAAGATAAACCTCGACCTTGCGATTAGCCTGGTCACATGGTCACACACTTTAAAATTGTAAGAGCTCACATTAGAACACAAATATATGCTAAAACAAGATAGAACCAATTGATTTTTTTGAATTTTTAGAAATTCAAAAAGGGCACTAAATAACCCAAGGGTTTGTTAGGGTAAAACAATTTTATCAAATTCAAAGGAAACCTAACTGCTCGGAATAGGAAAATTAATCAGGTTAGGGTTTTCACCATAGGACTAATAACAAAAAATAAAAAACCATAGTTGCACAACACAATTCAAGGTTTTTTCACATTAAAATTCTTAGAATTTTGGCATAGTGAAAATGAGGCCTATCAGTGTCTCTACCTAAGGATGATGGATAACCTATATCCATGCAAGAATTCAGAATTTCTGGTTAAGTAGACCACATACATGATATCAAATTTGATAAAATAGAGAGAACAACATACACACTACCGAAACAAAATATATATACAAAGAGAATACACATATGTACAAGAATTTACACAATATACAAGCCTAACTATTGTTCATTGAGATAAAATACCTTCAACAGAAGTATTTCTTCAAGAATTGTCTATGAATTGGCAATTCAAGAATATTTCCTACTAATTCCTTTAAGAAATAAGAATCCTCTCCCCAATTTTCATGGATGAGATATGATCCTAACCAAATGGGTTCAAATTTACCATGTTTACCTTTGTCTTCCAAGTTGGCATTCCAAAATAGCACCATGTCTTTAGGATAAAACTTTCTTGATACTGTTTTTTTGTCATACAAATGTTTAACCTAAACTTTCTACTTTGCATTTCTAGAAGAGACTTCTCTTCTTTTCTCAGCTAACTACATAATATCATTCATTCTAATCTACATCTCATCAATTAGATCATCATCATAATGCTGAAAAAACTTATGCATACCCCTTAAATTATTCTGAGGTAGTCTAGCTCGTATTCCATAAACCAAATCAAATGGTAGACAACCTATGGCTTTCCTTATTATTACTCTGTCAACCTAGAGTGCTAATGGAAATTTAGAATCCCAAGCTTTCTTGTTTTCCTATAAAATTCTCTTGATGATATTTAGCAAAATTTTGTTGCTTGATTCAACCTACCCATTTCCTTATGGATGGTATAGGGAAGAGGCGGACCTAGTTATACCATATTTTTCACAAAAAGGCTTGTATTCTTCATATCTTAAGCACATTGCATTGTCTATAAAAATTTTCCCTAGACATCCAAATCTAATAATGATCTTATTCAAAATAAAATCCATTACCACTTTACTAGTAGATTTTCTAGTAAGGATTGCCTCTATCTATTTTCTAAAATAATCAGTAGCTACTAGTATCCAAGAATGTCCTCCACTTGACTTGTTTAAAAAATCACCTATAAAATCAATTTCCCACTGCTGAAAAGATGCTTGCACCTCTACCAATTTGAATGGAAAATTCCTAGAGAATTTCAAATTTCCACTAAAACTTTGATAGGCATCACACTTATTTGCAAGCTTATATGCATCCTTAAAAAGAGTAGGCCACAAAATTCCTACTCTGGTCACCTTATGGGCTATTGTATCAGCCATATAATGGCTTCCACATACTCCATGATGCATCTCATCAAGAATTTTTTATCAATATTTCTCATCAACATGTTTTAGAAACACACCTCCAATACTTCTCCACCATAATTGACTATTACAATGACATATTTAATAGCCTTATCAATTCAAGTTATTCCAAGGGAGTAGAATGCAAGGGCAGACTTGTTAGTTCTATCATCCTCACTACTACTTCCCCATGCCGATTTCATAGATAATTAGTGGAAGGTTGAAGTCTTGTTTAGGCTGAACATTCTTGACAGTGTTGAGACATGGAAAGTGTTCATTGATGATAAGAAGATTCAGCCTTTCCTAGAAGGATCCAAACCTTTCAATGACTAGTACTTTGAAGTGAGCAAAAACACCTACAAATATTTCTCCCCTGGCACTAAGAAAGAGTTGGAGCTTAGAGCTAAATAGCTCAAAGGTAACAAGATCCCTCAATATGTTATTTCTCTTGAGAAACTATTTGATAGACATGATGTATCTATTAGAAGGGAAAGGGGAAGAAAAGATGGAACTTCCAAAGAGTATGAAGACATTGGCACTAAATATAAGCCTGAAATAGTTAATATCGGTAGCATTTTCTCAAAGGAAGAAAGAGAAAAAGAAAAAGGATTGTTGATAGAATACCAAGATGTATTTTCTTGGGGATATGAAGACCTAAAGACCTTTAGGAATGGTGAGTTCAAGCACAAGATTCTCCTCAATCCTGAAGCCACTCCCTTTAGGAAAAAGTGGCATAACTATAACCCTATAGTCTCACATGGAATCTTTAGGAAGTTCACAAGATGCTAGAAGCTAGAATTATCTACCCCATATATCATTCGACATGGATAGCCAACATTGTCCTAGTCTAGAAAAAGAGTGGGGAGATTAGAATTTGCATGGATTTCAAGAATTTGAACTAGGCATCTCTAAAGGACAATTATGCCTTTCCCAATGTGGACCATCTATTATAAATTGTAGTTGATTTTGAAATGATGTCCATGCTAGATGAATTTTTGGGTTTGAACCAAATTAAGGTAAATCTGGAAGATCAATTCAAGACTGTGTTCACCACTCCTTGGGGAACATTTTCATATAACAGAATGCCCTTTGGGCTCATTAATACTGGTAGCACCTTTCAAAGGGCTATGAATTCCTCCTTCATTGATCTAAAGGATAATATCATCGTTATCTACTTGGATGATTTGACAATCTTCTCCAAGAAAAGAGAAAATCATCTAAGGGACTTGGAGAAAGTGTTGAAAAGATACAAGGAGCATGGGATTTCACTCAATCCTAAGAAATTAGTCTTCTATGTTATAGAAGGAAAGATATTGGGTCACATAGTCTCCTAAGAAGGCATCATGATTGACCCAGAGCATGTTAGAGCCATCCAACAGTTGAATTTGTCGAGAAGAAAATCTGGAGTCAAATCATTCTTTAGATAGGTGAACTTTCTAAGATGTTTTATCTCTAATTTTTTTGAAATCACCAAGCATATTGTTGATATGATGAAAGGGAGTCAGAGGTTCAAATGGAATGATTCTAGAAGAAAGTCTTTCAATCAAATTATAGATGTCATAGCCAAAGAACCTTTATTGGTACATCTAGACTACACCAAGGAGTTCATACAGTATTGATATGCCTCAACCCATACGCTATCTGCAATACTCATACAAGAGAACAAGGAAGGTATCCAAGCGCTAGTTGCTTTCATGAGCACCTCCCTTAAGGAGCATGATTTGAGATACTTTCAAATGGAAAAGCACACCTATGTAGTGGTAAGAGCACTCAAAATTTTTAGATTCTATGTACTACACTCCCATTATGTTGTGTTTGTACTTTATTTATCTATCAAAAGCATATTGACCCAACAAGAGATAGGTTGCAACACTAGAGGTGCATGGAGCAAAGGTTCAAGAGTATGATATTGACTTGAAGCCAAAAAAATTAGTGCATGAGAATGGTTTGTGCAAGATAATTATAGAAAATCAAGCCAAGAAGATGAACCTTTAAGGGTACTAATGGTCAGTCTCTAAGACCCTTGGTTCTTGAACATTGCCTATTATCTAATTTATGGGGATTGCCCTAATGGACTGGCATAAAAGCAGAATAGAGAGCTCAAAATCAAATAGCTAAGTATGTCATATATGACGATCAATTTTACAAGAGATAAATAGATAGAACCTTCTTGAAATGTGTAGATAAACCTCAACAAGAAAGGTTACTTCATAGTTTCCACAATGAGGCCTGTGGTGGTCAGTTTTCATCAACAGTTACAACATACAAGATTTTGAGGCAATGATATTATTGCTTGGCATGTTCAAGGATGCTTATAAGTGGGTGGCCAAGTGTGAAAAGTGTAGGACATTCTCCAGCAAGCCTCAATTAGTTGCTCTACCCCTAAAGCCATTTGTAATTGAAGACCCCTTTCAGTAGTGGGTAATTGATTTCATTGGACCAATCAGTTTGTCCTCATCTGCTAGTCATTTGTATATCATCACTGTTATGGATTACTTCACCAAATGAGTGGAGACCAAGCCAACTAAGAAGACTACTTCTAAGGTTGTCTGTGAGTTCATCAAGGAGAACATTTTAATAAGGTTTGGGGTGCCAACAAAGCTTGTCATGGATAATACTTCTTATTTTTCTTCTATGGAGATTATAGAATTCTACTATGAAAATTGCATACATCTCAATCATTCATTAGACTATTTCCCTCAAGGAAATGGTCAAGCAGAATCAAGTAATAAAAACTTGATCAATATCATGAAGAAGTTGGTCTTTGAGAACTAGAAAATTGGCACAAGAAATTGCATGATGCGCTCTAAGAAGATAGAGTAACACTTAAGAAGGCAATCAGGATTTCCCCATTCAAGCTAGTATATAGAGTTGAAGCTAGTCTTCCTATCCCATTAGAGTTGTCCATTTGTAGACTATAGCAGTTGATCAAGGATCTAATTTTCCAAGATGGATTGGAGAAGCACATTATGTACCTAACTAAGCTGGAAGAAGAACGCAAAAGGATGGTTGATCATATTATAGAACATCAGAAGTGCTTGAAGACATTCTTCGATAAGAAGGCTAGACCAAGAAAGTTCATGGAGGGTGACCTGGTCCTATTATGGGATAGAAGGCATGAGCCCAAAGGTATGCATCACAAGTTCAACTCCCTCTGGAAGGGCCCTTTCTATATTATGCAAGAAAAATAGAACAATTCTTTCATTCTGACATATCCTCCTAGAGAGATTCTATCATTTTCCTACAATGGCTAGGATCTAAAGTTGTATCAAATTCATAATTGAGAGTAGGTATCACCTATAGTTAGTGTTAGTCTAGGTAGGTTTCTGTGCATCTTTCCTTGCCTTATTTTCTTATTTTCCTAGGTTAGTTTTCCTTTCTGTCTTATGCTTAGTTTAGTTGCCTACTATAATTTATCATTCTGGTTGTGTGAAACTAGAGATTTTGGGTCCCTTCTTCAGAAATTTTACAATTCCTAGGTCCCTAGTCAGAGCCAACTATTGCCAAGTTTTAGTCTTACCCTTCAAATCTTAAAGTCATTTGTATAAAAGTGAGTGTGTGTCCAAGATATGATGTCTAAGTATTTGTTAGGTCACTTACTTCTCATCTTTCCCGAGTGCTCTACTTTATTTTTTTTTTGAGTCTCCCTTAGCATTACCTTTACCTAATCTTTTTAAGCGGGTTTCCTATTTTTCTGGTGCGCACGGGGTCTAGGTTATCTAGGCATGGTTGGGGTGTGTTATAGTGTCCTCCCAATGAAAAGTAAGTCTTATGCACTTCATTATCTACTATCTTTCCCTAACATTCCATATCCCACATATTCTAAGATTTCAAGCTGTTTTTCCCTTAGGCTAACTCTATCTAGTGCAAATCTAAAGGATCAAGCCATGATAGTGATTAATAGGTTGTGAATATGATTATGTCATGTCTAAAGACCTACAAAGATGTGGATAGAAGCCAAAGTGAATCTCATTCAAATTTGTGGAGATAAGACCAAGTACTATGAAGTTAAAAGGGCATATGGGTTTTTCTACTGCATATTCATAGAAATGAAGTTTTATAGTTATATTTTTGAAGCTATATGAACTTGAACCAAATCTCAATCCCAATGATCAAGTAGTGTGAGCACAATGTTGAATGAACTATTTATGCGATCATAATCAAGAAGGCATCCTCAAGATCTAACTTTGAGGCCATCAAATTAAGGTGAAAGGTTGTCATGTTTGTTGTGCTTCAATCTGGGAAATATTGTTGAGAAAGGGGTTTTCGTCCCAAGGCAATAAAAAAGTCACTTCTCCAAATGCTTTGAGAATACAAAGTCGAGTTACTCTAAAATATGAATATGCTTTGCAGATGCCTGAAGGATATTTTCAAAAAGGTTAGTGATGAAATTGTGACCCCAATATAAAGAAAATGCATTATTAATGACTTTAGGTAGAAAGTGAAAGGATGAACTGTTCATGTTGTCTAAGGATTACTCCCCATGTTGTGATTCTAAATAGAAGGAAAATGGGTTTATGGAAAAGCCAAGTGTTTCTTTCTCTCTCTCTCTCTCACATGTGTTATTACTATTAAGTATATCTGTGTTCTGAATTTTGAAGCAAAGTAAGGCACTTACCATAAAGTTAAAGCATTTGTATTGTTAAGTGATTCTTAGTCATATCACTTTACTTTAAGTAAAGTAAGAGAGCTTTTGAGAATTTAGTATTTTATTTGGAAATGAATGGAAAGTTTAAATAGTCATTACTCATGGAATTAAATGCAAATCCTACAGTTATAATTATTAGTCAAACACAATTTTATTCATGTGGCACCAACATTCTAATTCCTAAAGCTATTTCATCAAGATCACATGCAATTGGTTTCTTCAAGTATATTTAAATGGCTATTTATTGAGAAATGCATCCTATGTAATCATAGTGAATGGAAATTAGAGCTATTGGTTATGATAAGTTAATTGGCCTAGAGAGTTTGTTAAAGAGCTTACATAAACATCCTTCAAATTCTATGATTTGGGTGATCTTCGTAGAAGACTTAATTCTCAACCCATTCACCCAATCACTCAGAAACTTAAAGAGAGTGGACTGGTTGAAGTAGCTAGTTTTCATATGGTAGTGTATGCACCTAAGATTGTAAAGAAATGCATTAAAAGATATAACCCCAAATCAAAGTAGATTTTGTTTCCTAAATAGTCTATTCTCATATCAATCAACATGGCACTGATGCAGTCCACATTTGGCATTCCTATGAAGGAGCAATATTGTGATTTCAACTTTAGGTCCTCCACATCCATGTTCAATGAGAAGAAGACCCTCAAATGGGAAGACATGCAAAGGACATGGTTCCAAATTGCTCACTCAAAGAAGAGCAAAATGCCAAAGACTCTTGTTGGCACAAATCTGGAAAGAGAGATTGTGAGCATCCTCATGCTCCTCCTCAAACTGAAAGGAAAATAGGAGATTTTGGAGTTCATTGAGCACCATTTCTTCCTAGTACAAGATATTTTTATTAAGTATATGCAGATCGACTGGGAATAGATAATCTATGATGATCTTGCCTCATGGTTGAATTCTTCTAGAGGATTTAAGCAATTCTACATGTCCTCTTATCTGATCTATGCATTGGCAACTCGCCACTTGTGGTCCGGCCTCCTTAGCATCCCAAATTATGATAAGCACATCAAATTTTATGAATTTTACCCACATATGGAGCTATAAAGAAGCTATGAGGAGTACGTAGTTGTTAATGATGCCTTCACAATGAGGCTATGCCAAGAATTTCTAGGATTCCCTGAAAGGAGATTCTCACTAGAGGTGATTTTGGCCATAATCCAATTTGGATGCTCATTCATCTAGTTTCTAAGTTTCTCCTATTTGTGAATAGGAGCTTATGATGGATTTCCTAAGAGGTTATCTAGATACCCAAAAGACAAGATGGTTCTATGTCGACAAATCCTTGAAGTGAACACCTTGTGTTCTAATATGAAGAAGATTTTTGAGATTCCATTCCCTATAGTGGTTGGCCCAAATTCATGTGCCTCTAAATCATATTCTCAGAATTTGGTAAAGAGCTATGAGAGTAAAATTATGTTTTTAGACTATGAGGTTCTCAAGCCTCAATATAATCCAGTTAACTTTGTAAGGGATCATTTGAAGTTTGGATATGCATATAGGCATGTTCCAAATATTAAAGACTTTTATCTAGGTGTCTCAACAAATACCAAACTCGGGAGATATTTTGGTCACGACTAACCATTGCCAAAATTAAATTATATAGTGATTATGTTGATGTTTTTTACCTTGCAGATGATGGAGACTACATGCACCCCACATCTTATGAGAAGATCAAAGGCACCCCAATTATGTCTACCCCACCTGCAGATCTAGTCATTGACTCTATGGAGGTTCTTATGCCAGGGATAATCAAGAGCAGGGTAAACTTTAAGAAACCCCCCTCCAAAAAAAGATATAAATTATTGGCAAATCTTTCATTATTTTAAAAATCCAAAATATTTTTATCGACAAATCCCTCAATTTTTTTATTTTAAATATTATTTTGGAATCATAATTTTTGAGTAGAAAATATTATCAAATTTCAATAATAATAGGAAGTTCGCTAATTATCATGGAATATTACAAATCAAAACTGAACATGGTTTATCTCATGGAAATAATGAGGATAATTACATTATATTTTAAATCAATAGTGAAAACTAAATATTGGTAATATATCCCTAAAGTAACTAATAATTATAATAATTATTGGTGAATTAATTTCAATTTCTTTAATAATATATAATATTTAGGTGAATCAAATCTAATCGTGTATCAAATATTGTGGCAAGTCTTTGAGTTTAAATTTTTTAATATACTAAATTTTTGAGTGATTTTAAATATTTTAGAACTAAATTTAATAAAAATGTGGTGATTTAGGTTGCATTAAATCTTAAATTATTAGCCAAATTACTAGCAAACAAAATCTAAAATTCACAAAGTTATAAATATTCACCACTAAAAAACACCCTAATCAAGAGAATAGACAAACGGGTGGAGTGGACCCAAGAAAGGAAAAAAAGGACTGGAAGCACTAGTTCCATGGGTTGAGTATCAGCTGGAGCTGCCTAGTCAATTGTAGCAACAACCACTACAATCAATACATCAACATCCACATGGTCATTACATTCCATTGGCCAAGGTGGAGATCAGCCTCTAGAAAAGAATGTGTCACTCACTCCTACCTATGGATTTGGCCCTCTTTCAAACATCAAGAAAACTTGGGAGAAGGAGGATGACAAGGATAAGGGGAAAGAACAAGTAAAATCAGTGACCAAGCCATCTTCCCCTATTCAAGTCATCATCAATTTGGATGGTGACACTAACCCCATGGATAGCCAAGACCAAGATGCATCTCAACAAGGGGATACCTTAGCCCTTTCGGTAACTAAGGTAGTTGCCTTCCCTATTGCTTCTTAGAGAAAACCAACTCCATTAATCCAAAGGAAGTTTTTTGACCCCACTACATTGTAATCCATTATCAATGTGCTCTCTATAGAGTCATGGCTTGAAGAGACCATTGATAGAAAGAAGAGGAGATACAAGGATGAAACCCCATCAAAGAACTTGATCACACAAGCCACCTCCTCACAGTCATCCAAGAAGACAAAGAAGCAGAAGATAGTTGTTACACTAGCTACATTAAACAATTGCCATATGCTAGTTGAGATTGCTAAGCCACAGAAAGAAGGTAAATTTTATGAGCTCTCAAAGCATGATTTCAAGATCAGGATAGTGGATCTTGTCATCTCTGTTCATGACTCCATGGTGAACATGTGGAAATATACTAATGAGAAAATCGAGGACAAGCTAGAAGAGCTTAGAAAAAAGGGCATATTGAAGGCCTTGAATAGAGAGTTAGTGGAATACATAAGGTATGCACTTAGGAGCACTTCTTTGAGTTAATTTGACCTAAATGCAAAGGATACAAAGGACATACTCCTAAAGGTGTAACAAGAAAGGCAATTCATGTAGTTAAGGTGAGTATGGGTAGATTAGATGAAGGCTCAAGGTCCCCCATTGGTTGAAAACTTGGGAAGCCTAACATTGGATGCTCATAAGCTTAGGGAAGTGGCTTCAAATCATCAAGCAACCATATAGAAGGCAGAAGACAAGATGATTGAGCAATTAGCCCTTCTACAAGAAGTAATTGACATAAAGACAAATATGGCCATTTCTCATGGGATTCCGTAGACTGGCAAGGAGTCACTATTTCATTGGACACAATCCTTGGAGTTTGTTAAAGAAGGCTCCATGAGATCTATAAATGAGGTCAAGGATGTGCATGACCTGGTGCAAAAGGTCATTGAAAAGTTGTTTCAATATTTAAAGATCTTGCACACAGAGTCCTTGATATCCACTAATGGTAAGCTTGTGGACATTGAGAGAATGAAATCAAAGTTCTTGGCATTTTTTGATGAAATCATTCACCTATTCAACTTCCAAGTGTCTAAGATCTAGGAACTCTTAGTAGTAGATGCAATCATAAGGAGGGAAATGGAGAAATTCTAGTCAAAGTGGCCAAAATAGATGAACTAATAGAGATGCATGACTACTGGATGGTCTGAGCTGACAATATCATCATTCTAGATTTTGAAGAGTGAGACAAAGTAATTGAAGCCATGAAAGCTTACAAAGCCAAATCAATTACTTCTAAAAAGACATGATGATTCTAATGCTTTTCTAGACACCTGCCATTCTCCTTCTTCTCTTTCCTAATTTTAGCTATTCTTAGCATTTTGTTAGTCTCTGTAATGGACAATAATTCTAACTTGTCCTATTTTTAGTCTTTCTAATTCAGAGATGCTCTGCAAAGAAAATAATCCATGTAATAAATCATTTTGAGAAGGCCTATAAATGTAACCTTTGATGAAGTTAATAAGATTGGCAAAATTTACATTAGACAAACCCCTGTAGTTGGGACTACTATGTGTGACTTTGAGTTCATCTTAAATTTGTTTCCTTCATTCAATAGATTGTATGCTTTACTTTCCTCATCATAAACATTTTGTTTATTCTCTATGTTGTACACTATAATTTATGTGTTTAGAGTAGTTAGTTACATGAGGAAGCCGAAAATTGGTGTGTGGAGAAGCTAAGAGGTAGAAAATCTGGGTATTGTCAAAACATCAGCTAATTGTGTAATGTAGGAATCACTTATTATGCCATCTCTTCTTTTATTCCTATTGTCTTAGTTAGTTATGCATGTTTCTATTCCTTGCATTAAGGTTATAATAGATCTCATGTTGTGCGTTATTCTCCTCCCCCCCCCCCCCTTCTTTTTCCTAGATTGCTTGAATTTTTGAGCAACTTGGTTTTTGTCTCTCACACTCTTGGGTTAAGAGCATGCCCACAAAATAGAAAGAAAAATTCATTGCATATCTTGCATTCATAAGGGATTTGTACCTTTTAATTTAGGGATCTTTGATAGATTACTACACTGACCCATTCTATTGTTAACTTTTTTATTTTCCATAAATCATTGGGCAGTCTAAGAGTCAAGGTATAAACCAAAATATCAAGGAAGACAAATAGTTAACCAAGAATCTCCTCTAAGTCCTTCGCATCATGCTCTTTTTTCATTTGTCTTGAATCATTCATGATTATCAAAAATAGTCTCCAACACAACCAGACCCTTAGGAATTTTATTATTTTTTGCTAAACAACTTCTTCACCAAAATAGTATCCTAACCATTTATGGTTTCTACAAGAGTTGCACAATCAATCTCTTTCCCCCAAAATTGGTCTTCACAATTTAGAAATCTTACTATATCTCTCTCTCTCTTTTCCCCTGCCCATTCCAACAGACCTCCCTTCTTTCAGTTTGGGCCTCAGGTCCCTTACCATCATACAATCGACTCTTAGGCGTTGAGGAAGGTACTAGGAGTAACTAGATAGGTTGCCCACTATTCTAAAGGCACTGAGGGGTAACACACAAAAGAATTTGTCCATAAAATTATAGGGTTACAGCTTCGAATGATACAAGCCCTCATCCAGATCTGTAAAACAAGGACATGATTTAGTAGGGAGTGATTAGGGAAATTATGGGTAGCGGGGCAATAGAATGGTTGAAAGGAAGGAAGGCAAGCAGTTGTTTCTCAAGTTTCTATCCCCCACAAAGACTTGTCAATTTAGGATATTTTCAAGGATTGATGGTCTGGTCTATACTTCCACCTTTGATAAACCAGCAAAGATTACATCATTAGGCTTAATAGCAATATTTTCCAATAGATCTACCATCTTATTATTATTTCTATCCTTCCAAGTGATTCCAAAGGCATCACAAATCTCTATCATGTCCCAAATAGCATTTATATATTGCTTTAGCCTTTTATTCTTAGGAAACATACACTTTCCTAACTTGGGAAATAATTAATTTTGAATCTCCTATAACATGCAAGCACCTTACACCATTCTTATGAGCTACCCTGAATCCTAACAATAAGGCCTCATATTCTATTGCATTATTTGTACATGGAAAGTTCAAAGTAAATGAGAACTTATAAGTATGGCCATTAGGATAAATCAAAAGAATACCTACTCTTGATCCTTCCTTACAATAGGCTTCATCAAAATACATCATCCATAAGTCACCCTTTTTTGATCCTGACTTAGCTTCTTTTGCAATGGGCTCTTTAATTTTATCTTTATTTAGCACCAACACTTCAGTCCTAAAAGCATTTACATCAGTATCTACAAAACATGTCATATCATCTTCTATTTCTTGCTTAATCATGTAAAAGACACTCTTAGCCTCTCTATTCACCTTTACCAACTTGTCATCAATCTCAAAAGTTTCATATGAAAAGTTACACTACAGACTTCTATTGGAAATATGGTCAAATAGATGTACTAATGGTTGTCATTTATGGCAACATGTATTCAGCATTTCATTTATGCATTTAGAGATAGAAAATTGCCTAAGCATTAGATAGTTTGTACTAGCATAGAGAGAAGATGTGAAGTGTATGGACAACTCGTTGAGAGTTAGCTCATGTGTAGTTGAGAAAAGTTCTATGATAGTATCATGATGATGTATACCAATGTGTATATGTATATGGACAGTATGGCATGAGTTACAATTGAAATACTAGTGTGGGTTTTTAACAGAGCATAACAGAGCATAGCAAAGAATTGGATTGTATGACTTGAGAATTATTTTGGTAACCAAATTATTACTAAGTCATGATGAGCCAACTATGTAGATATTATTCCATAATTTATTTTATTTTATGTCAAGTACATGACGACATGAAGGTCGACTAAGTAAATATTTATGAATATGAGAGGTATAAGTAAAGATCTTATCTTGCGAAGACAAGTGTGTGATGTATGATGAACTATGTGACATATGTATGATCTATGTGATATTTTTGATTGATGATATGTGAACTACATCTAATTTTTTATCATTTAAAGTGTGAAATACAAAAAATGGAAAGTATTGTATGTATGTGTATTCTTGTGAAGAACTAAATTGTATAATTTCATGTTAGGGTAGTGGGCTCTTCTTGCATACATTGTATTTGATCCACCAAATCCTAATAGGGTTGAGGCTTCTGACAAGGCCTAGTCCTCTATAAAGGACTCAAGACACTATATGTACTTCATAGACTTCTAACAGGGTCAATATCCTTAACATGATCCTATTGTTTAGTGAATCATCTAGTGGGTATCATTCCCACTAGGGTTTTCCCTTGGTCAAGGTTTCCCTAGTTAACAAATAATGGTGTTATGAGTTCTCTTTGTGCATGGTTATATTTATTGTTCAACATTGTTGGTTTACTTTAATATGCAAGTTATAAAGTAATTAACAATATTTAGTTGTGGGCAAACGTTTGTAGAATATTGATTCACACCCCCCCCCCCTCAATATTATCTATTTCTAACAATTGGTATCAGAGCACAGTTACTTAAAAGAAGTTTAACAACTTGAGTAAGATCCCTATAGATATGGAATAGTTGAAGAAAAACCTTGAAGAAGCTCTTGAACATAGTGACCTTCTTACTAAATAAAGAGATAACATGAAAGATAGATATGAAGATGCAAAAAATTTTATTGGTAAACTAAAAGACAAGATTGATTATCTAAAATATAGCAAGGAATAAATTGTGCAAACTAGTGACAATGATGAAGTAGGAAATCTTTAGAAAGAAAATGAGATTTTGAAACATGAACTAAAAATCATTGAACTTGAGTCTTAAGAAAAATAGTGGCAAGAATGAACCTAAACTAAAAATTGAGAATGCAAACCTTAGATCCCAATTAAGTCAAGTTACATCTAAATTAGATACTATCAAGATCGAGCATGCAGAATTAGAAAAGTACAATATCATTGTGAAAGGAGAACTAACACAAGACAAACAACAATTAGAGAAACTTTATTCCAGTAGTCAGAAGATAGATCAACAGATATTTCACCAAAGACCTTCTTATGACAAGACATGACTTAGATATCTGATTAGAGAGAAATCAGCCAAGATAGTTGAAATTAGAAGAGAACTAGATCTAGTTATCGAATCCCCTAAGGAATTTGATCTAAGTAAGGTTGAAACAAGCACATCTACTAAAGTATCAAAAGAAGTAGAATTTATTTATTTATTAGAGAAACATGATGAAACTAAGATAATAGAGAAAGTTGATAAACCTAAGCAAGATGAACCACCCAAGGAAGTAAGATGTGAGTTCAAAGGTAGATGCTTCATATATAATGAAATTGGACATATGAAAAGAGATTGCACAAGTATTTTAAACCTATTACTAATTTCTATTGTTATAATATTCATGGTTATAGACATAAAGTAGTAGAATGTAAGAAACCTAATTTTGATGGTGATAATACAAATAGTAGAATGTTTAGGAATACTGACCCTGTAGCTAATGAAAGAAGAAGATCACAAAAGAGATTGATGGAGAGAAATCTAATGGAGAGAAGAACCAATTTGTGTGTTACAAGTGTAAAAATCCTGGACACATTGCAAGGAATTGTAGGCACTTGAGAATTAGAATGGAACTAATTAGAGAAGAAATGCACCTGTATGTCAATTATGTAATAACTTTGGACACACAATGAGATATTGCAGAATGGATAGAAGGAACTTTAACAAGAATCCTAATAATAGAAGGAAGAACAATGGAAATGATAGAAGGAATGATAATGACAGTGAAAATAGTTAGAAGGGAGCAATTAAGGAACATGATGAATTCAAAGAGGCATTTGTCATAGCTAAGGATCTAGAAAGCTCTTATACAATTTTGGAGGAATAGTATTTTGATATGCCTAATAAGACATTGAAGTCATAGATTGTTTGTGACTCATCCTACCTAAATTAAGAAATTTTAGAAGAGGTGGTGCATTAGTTGGCCAGAACTGATATTAGAGAGAGAGTTGGAACTTGCGCAGTTAAAAAAAGGTTAAGGACATAGACAGAAAGCTATGGTCAAGTGCATAAGTCTAGATATGATCTCAATGAGTAGGAATCTAGAAAACAAGCTTATTAGTAAATAGAGACACTGTTTGAATTTGTGGTAGATATATATTTAATGCACAATGTGATTTGAAATGATTTAAGGATCGCAAGCAAGATTGTGTCTACCAACTGGATTTTTACATGTAGCTTATGTAATGGAAATTCAAGGGAGAAAAGTTAATCTATGTGAGCTTATCATATTGTAATTGTTGGATAACATTGCAAAATTGAAGAAGACAAAGAGTGCAATTTTTAGATTTGAGTCCCTACTGACTCATTTATTCTTGTATGCTACAAAGAAGTTTCCTAGAGTGTCAAATTGGGAGTGCAATGAGTGCTCAATAAAGATGGTGACTCAATGCAATAGATCAAAGTTGGAGAATGTTAGAGATAATGATATAGATAGGATGATGAAGAGTTTTTAGAAAGAAATGAAATAGAGGTATAGGATACCTCCCTCTATGGTGGAGAAATACAAGGATGAGATATGCTTCATGGTGGAGACAGATAACACCTATATGTAAGTTGTGCTACCAATGGTTAAGTTCATTGAACCCATGGGATATGAGATGAGTGTTGAGCTCATAGAAGGGTATGCATAGATCATACTCCAATCTGAGAATGGCATAGAGTGCCCTAGATGGGGAACTTATGAGGATAAAATGAGAATAGTTCACACTAAACTACACAGTAAGGAGAGCAAGAAGAAAGTATAGTAATTTATTGATTCTATCCTTTAGGAATTAGGAATGATCCAAGAGGAATTCAATGAGGTAGAAGGCATTGCAATGGAAATGAGAGCAAGCAAATAGTTTGAAGTGTTAGTAGCATTATGCAGTATTAGTGCAAGTGCAACCTGTAAGGACAAGAAGCAACCAGCCAAAAAATTAACAAAAGGTGGAAGAACCTATAGTGTAGAGGAAATCTGAGAGATTGGTGAAGGTAAAGCAAGAATATGCACCATCACCAAAGAAAAGGGTCAAGAAGACCACCAGTGGACCAAGTAAGAGGAGGAAGCTGATGCAAGTAAGTGAATCTAACAATTTTGGGGATGAAGCTGGAGATAGACTAGTAGTGCAAGATGCACAAGGAGGTAGAACTGTAGCTGGAAAAAGAGCATGGAAACCAAAGGTAGAGAACCTTAACATGCAAATAATAAATGATGACAATTTTGTATATTTAAATAAGTATTATAATCTGTATAATAATATGGATAGAAGGAAGTTAGAAAATGTCATTGTAAGCAATATGATTTCAAGGAATAAGAATCTTGAGAATATATAGAATAAGATACCAAAAGATCTATATAATAGGCTAATAAACAAGAAGAAGAGTGTGTTGGAAATAATCAAAACTAGCTAGGTTACTAAGAGAGAAGGGGTGAATCAGTAACCTCAAACTTTTTATCAAATTCAGCACTTAATAACATAATCCAAATATCATCAATAGAACTAATTTATTGCATGCATGAGAAATTGAAAGCATAAAACACTTTGAACACAATATTTGGTGATCCAAAAACCTTCCAAATAGAAAGTAAAATTGGGGTGGGGATGATACCCACAAAAATTCAATACTGTAGTATAAAGTTGGCCTATTAAGGCTTACAATGATCACTTCTGATGATATGCCCTATTAGGAGCAATTAAAGCTGCTAGGTCCACCATGTTAGAGGTTTTATAAACATACAATGAAGTATGCACTTGGTAAAGAGATTTAAGAAAAGATTGTTATGTCTACCCTATTCAAGGATTTGAAACTAATTTACCTGTTAGGATGAAATAATAGATCTGACTTACAACTGAATTGTTGATTAAGATCCTTGAAATGTTGATCACCTCTTTGTGATAGATGAAACTTGACTGCTCCTAATTTGACCTTGCTATACACTTTTCACTGTCGTTGACTCACATTCGCATGCTTATCATCATATTCACATTCTATTACATCAAAAACATTACTCTTACATATATACCAACCCAATTCTCATAATTACAAGGTTGGCCAATACACAACATAACACCAATATTACCAAGTCAGTCCAAATGTAGAAACTTGGGTTCTAAAAGCTGACTTGGTGAATTTCTGATACATCGCATCCACTGTCATTACTTGACATTGTCATGTACTTGGTAGAAGTAGAGGCTTAGTCCATACTAATCACCCAACATAGTTTCAAATTTGGTATACACTGGAGACTTGGTAGATACTGTATCACTCAGTAGAAACTAAATTCCATGTTTACCATGCCTGCACTTGGTAAACACTAATCATCCCATCACTTGGTTAACACTAAGTTTCACATCACATGAACCAATAACTTGGTAGACATTGTGAAGCTTGGTAACCACTGAACTACTCAGTAAGAACTGCTAGACTTTGCACTACCTGTATTCACTTCGTAACCACTAGAATGCTCGGTATAAACTGTGAAACTTGGTAACCACTAAATTTCTCAGCAAACACTGGAGATTGATCGAAGAGCTCAATAACCATAAAAAAATTGAATAAGTGTTGTCACTAATAACAAACTTGACTTAATGCCAAAAATCTCCCCCTTTGGCATTAGTGACAAAAACACTTATTAGCCAAAACTTATGTACAACATGGTGTGATACTAGCTTGATATGGCATGCCGATTTTTTGATTTTTTAAAATATATCTTTGTAATTTTTTTTTGTATACATTTTGCATAAATCTTCCCCCATATAATGTACATATCATATCAGGCATATATCTCTCCTCCTTATATGCATGTATCTCCCCTTTTTGACAATAATGCCAAAGATTTATGCATAATCTGCTTATATAGAGACACCAAAATGTGAGAGAAACTCATAATGTACCTTAAGAATAAGAGTTAAAGTCTTATCCCAATTTTCTTGCAAAATTTTGTAGGTTTGAAGTGCAACTTGGACTTCTGTAGAGAGTTCAATCATATGATTTGCAATTGAAAAGTTATTGTCATGGATCAATGTTTTAGAATAAGCAATGTGCTTCTGCATTGTATCCATGATAACAAGGATCATGTTTTGAATGTCTATGAGTGTAGACAAGATTATTGCTTCCTCTTTCAATAACTCTACCTGCATATCTAATAGGAATCTAATTCTCATGTGATGTGCTCAGTAACATCACATAACTTAGCAAAAAGAGATGTTACATTTGTGTAAGAATTTTCATGATTTTCCAAAATTGAAGAGAGCTCTACCTGTTGGATAACTATCTACTAAGCAATGTTCTCAAGCACTTTATTATCAAACTTCTTCTTTGCTTTTTCTATTAGCTTTTCCTAGCCACTGGAATCCTCATTGAATTTGTTAACTACCTCTTCTAATTGCAAAAAAATGTGTTGAGAAGAATCAACATCAACACCTATAGCCTCTATCAAAATATTCTTAGCATTGTCTATAATTCTGAATTCTTTATCTCTTTCTTCTCTTAGTTGTTTCTACTTAGCCTTCTTTTCAAGGAGTTGACTGACTAATCTCATGTACTCTACAATAGAATTGTCAAAATCCAACTTGGGAATCTCAATGTCCTTATCCAAATCTATGTCTTCCTCTATTTTCTTTCCACTAATTAGAATTTTTAGTTGTTTCTTTAGTTCAACTTTTGATATTAATGCTTTAGATTTTGAAATAGAAACAATAGGGCTTGCAGTAAAAACTTTTATAGTACCTACTGATGGAATGCTTACTAGAGTACTAAAAGAATCCAAAACTGATGTACTTGCAAAAATTTCCAAAATTGAAGTATTTATAGATGGAATACTAATAGAAGCATTGACAATTGATGAACTTACAAAAGCATGCAAAACTAAAGTAGTCACAACTATAGAACTAGAAATTGTACTTACTGTTGATGATCCTCACTCAGGAGCTAAAGAAGAGGAAGGTTGCAGCTCAGTAGATTAAGTGGTAGACACTTCCATTGGAGATACTTTGAACTGAGAGGGAGTGAAGAGTGATTGGATAGTTTATGTATCTATTGTGGTCACAATCAAACTTGTTGAAGTACTCTCCATGCTTGATGATATTGCAGTTTTTGTTGGAGAGTGAGGAAGGGAGGCTATGACAGTCGTAGCTATCTTAACTAGATCACTTTCTTCTTCTTCTTTTTCTTGCCTGGCTTCCTCTTCAACTTCTTCCTCTTCACCATCCTTCATCAATTCCTTATATTCTTCAGCATCAATGGTGACAAAAGGAGTATTATCTTCTTCATTTTCTTCATCCTTATCACTATCATCAGCATCATCTTTGATCTCAACTGGATTCTCACTTGGTTTGTGCAGATGATAAATATTCTTCCACATAGATGTAGCATCCTTGACTACATGCTCTATATCTTTTACCAAAATTAAACAAGTATGAAATTTGATAGTCATTTTGTCTTCATTTTTCTTCATAGCTTCTTTTACCTCAGCATTGGTAATGCTCGGTAACAACTATCTTAGAGTTTTTTCATATATGTCTTTTTCTAATTTCATGGTTGATTCCCATCTTGGATTTAATATTTCTAATAGATCATTAGAAATTTGAGGTGCAATTTGATCAGAGGAATACGTCTATTTTCCCATCTTTGTTAGTACCAACTCCTCAATTTGCATTTTCTCAGCCTTTGTTCTAGTCTCATACTTTAATGCTTTGAAATTTGTTATACCAGCACCATCTTCCAATTTCTTTAGTCTTTCCTGGAAGGTGAGAGGGGGCTTACTAAACACAACTTCACTGCCACCTTTCTTCTTGGATCTTCTTGAGAATACTATAGTGGAGGGCTTGGGTGGTTTGGTGATAATCACCTTGCCTTTCTTTCTTGCAAGCTCTTCTTCATTTTCTAATTCCTCTTCTTTCTCAGATTCTTCTTCATCTTCTCCTTTTCCCTTGGTAATCATAAGAGGGGCACTTGCTGTTTTTAAATTTGATATCCTCCTCTTTCCCTTGTTCACTACATGTGGAAGCTTAATCTCAAGTTCTATTCTGGCTTTAGCTTTGTCATAGGTTCTAAAGAGAGGTGCCTTTGGATTTACAAGCTCATTAATGAGGGCTTAAATTATTTCTTTTGCTTGATTGATATTAACCTCATAAGGAAGAGGTTTTACCCACACTATTCTAGGCCTTACTGCTTGGATGTATACTCTGTCACTATTAACTATAAAATAGACATCATCCTTATAGTCTTCAACCAACTTTTTTGGTATTTGGAACCTGTTATTCATCTTTTCCTTGAAATCTTCAAAATAATTGTCCATGATGCTATCAAAATTTTCACCCATTTCAGCAATAAACTCATTTATCTGGTATAAGACAAGTGTATCTTTTCTCCATACCACTATGCCTTTAGAGGGGAAATACTTTTGAACATAAAAGAACAAACATGTCAATAGTGAACCAAACTTGCATGGGTTATTCTTTGAAGTCCTAATGCTTTCCATATTCTTGTTCAACTGCTTCAACATCAAATCTGCTAGGTCATATGCCAAATTCTTCTTAACAACCCTATAAGCTAGGTCAACTACTTCAAAAGACACACTATTGAGTCAACTTGAGCTATAAATCTTATGAGCAATCACATGAATGCCAAATTTGAGCTCTACATCAGATACATTGCTAATTTTCATTCCTCTTCCATCTCACTCAACAAGGGTTTTCTTCTAAAGCTCATCCCGACCTAGGGTTTTGTGACTTTAGCATTGGTAAGCATAGGAAGACCAGTAATGTGATGAATCATTTTATTTGTAATCAAAATTGGCTGCTCTAACCACAATTGACCATTATGGACTCATCTTAAGATATACCTAATCCATTTAATCTAAAAGTTTTGTGGTAGGTGAGGAATATGAGTTAAGCCTTTCTCTTGTAGATGTTTATGCTTAGGCTTAAGAATTTCATCCACACAGAGTTCACTTAGGGCACTATCCATTTCTAGGGTTCCTATCTCCTAAACTACACATTTAAAATGAGTTTGAATGTTATTGATAAAAAGTACCTTTGGTGGTATCTATGACTAAGCTCCATTCGGGTCGAGGGTTTCTACGATTGCTGGCACCAATATGAAATTTGGAGCTTTCCACTCAACACCTCGCACCAACATTTTAGATCCTTTATTTGCCTTGCTATTGTTTCTGCCAGATGCCATGATCACTTGATAAACTGAGAAAATTCTTCAAAAAACTTCTACTACAAATTATGCTCAAGATCGATGGAATGCTTTGCAAATCGCTATATTCTTAATACATTGAATTCATGGTGGAAATGAAGTTGAATTCCTACCTTCTAATAAAAATTTCCCATTAATGCTTGATGTGATGAGAGCCATAATGACATAGTGTGTTATAGCATGTCATCCACTATCTGCATAGATTGCTCGGTAGAAGCTTTTAACTTGGCAACCAAACAAAGCCTTGTTACTCCCGACTTCGCTTAGTATGACCTTACTTTACTCGGTGATTACTAATGCTAAACTTTTGTGATCCCCTTGTATCTAGAATACTGATTTGGATCTTTTCTTCCTTCCAATTGGAATTGTTTAAGATGAGTCCTTGAAAATACAGCTCCAGTTCTTCCTTAAGAACTTAATTGGAAATGGTGGAGTCACCCACTTCTTGAGTGACATGATTATCATCACTGGAACTAGCTTGCTTGGTAGGTTTAGGAATCCACTGCTGTCTCATATGCTTCTTGATGTTATCAGCTTTTACTTTCTTTTCATCTTCAACTCTACCTATATTCATGTAATTCTTAGCTATATGACCAAGTTCAGTACATGTGTAACATCTTATTGTAGTATCCTTTCTTCTCATGTGATGTCTAACACAATTTATGCCAATGTGTCCATATTCTCCAAAGTAATGACATCTACACCAAGTATTATACTCCCAACCAAATTTGCCTTTACAAATTATTTAGCTAGATTGAATGGTTTAGATCTGCATTCAGATGCCTTGTGACCTTGTTTCTTGCATTTATGACATTTGCCTTCAAACTTTGGTTTCTCCTTGCATTCATTAGCTTTATGACCATGTTGACTACAATTGTAGCATTTTCCACTGAATTTTGCCTTTCCATTACTCCAACATTTATTTTATGTATGACCTATCTTACCACAGTAATTGCAAGTAGATTTTTTATTCCTTTGAGCACCTTGTTTGGAGGAGTCACCTTCTTCTTTGTATCCAAGTCTTGCTTTTCCCTTTTTCCTATAAAGATTATATTCATTTTGCTAATTCAATTGCTCATGTCTACTTGGGATTTCATTATTCTTTCATTGAGTTTATTTTCAGAATTTAGATCAACTTTCATCCTTTCATTGATTTTCCTTTTAGTGTTTAAGTCATTCCTTAACCTTTCATTTTCAAATCACAGACTCATGATTTCTTCATTTGCATTGGAGAGCTGATTGATAAGACTTTCTTGCTGAAGGGATCGATTTTGAATTTCATTGTTCCTTACCTCCAAGTCTTCTTTTTCCTTATTTCTCTAGTCCAAAATTTTACACAATCTTATTGACTGAACTTCTTGTTCTCTTTTCAATTTTCTTACCTCTTCTTGCAGGGAACCATTCTTTTCTAAGAGTTCTTTGATTGCATCATTTGCTTCATCTGAACTACTTGGAGGAAAAAGGTCTTCAATATACTGGTGGTCATTCATCTAATTTGCAAGTTCTTTCCTTCTTTTTAGGGATTGAGAAAGATGCTCTTTTGCTTTCTTGAGTTGAGCTATGGCCATCTCTAGATCTAGCTTTTCATTGTCAATAACTTTTTCAAGTCTTAATATCTCCATTGTCCTTGATCTTTTCTCAAGCTGTCAAACTTTATCCTAAGAACCACAATGCTCTGGTACCAATTGTTGGAAATAATCAAAACTAGCCAGGTTACTGAGAGGGGAGGGGTGAATCAGTAACCTCAAAACTTTTGACAAATTCAGCACTTAATAACATAATCCAAATATCATCAATAGAACTAATCTACTACATGCATGAGAAACTGAAAGCATAAAACACTTTGAACACAATATTTGGTGACCCAGAAACCTTCCAAATAGAAATTAAAATTGGGGTGGGGATGATACCCACAAAACTTCAATATTACAGTATAAAGTTGGTCTGTTAAAGCTTACAATGATCACTTATGATGATATGCCCTATTAGGAGCAATTAGGACTACTAGGTCCACCTTGTTAGAGGTTTTATAAGCATACAATGAAGTATGCACTCGGTAAAGAGATTTAAGAAAATATTGTTAAGTCTACCATGTTAAAGGATTTGAAGTTGATTCACCTATTAGGATGAAACAATAGATCTGACTTACAACTGAATTGTTGATTAAGATCCTTGAAATTTTGATCACCTCTTTGTGATAGATGAAACTTGACTGCTCCTAATTTGACCTTGCTATACACTTTGCACTACTACTGACTCACATTCGCATGCTTATCATCATATTCACATTCTCTTACATCAAAAATATTACTCTTGGGTATGATACAATACATTACATATATATCGACCCAATTCTTATAATTACAAGGTCATCCAATACACAAGATAACACCAATATTATTGAGTCGGCCCAAATGTAGAAACTCAGGTTCTAAAAGTTGACTTGGTGAATTTTTGATACACGACATCCACTATCATTACTTGGAATTGTCATGCACTCAGTAGAAGTAGAGACTCGATCCATACTAATCACTCAACATAGTTTCAAACTTGGTATACACTAAAGACTCGATAGATACTATGTCACTCGGTAGAAACTAAATTTCATGTTTACCATGCCTGCACTCGGAAAACACTAATCATCCCATCACTTGGTTAACACTAAGTTTTGCATCACATGAACTGATGACTCGGTAGACACTACAAAGCTTGGTAATCACTGAATTGCTTGGTAAGAACTGCTAGACTTCGCACTGCTTGTATTCACTTGGTAACCACTGGAATGCTCAGTATGAATTGTGAAACTTGGTAACCACTAAATTGCTTAGCAAACACTGGAGACTGATCAAAGAGCTTAGTAACCATACAAAATCTAAATAAGTGTTGTCACTAATAAAAAACATGACTTAATGCCAACAGAGAGTATTGGAAGAAGATTTGAATTTGAGGATTACTACAATAAATAAACTATGTGAAGTTGACTCTGAGGAGGACTCAAGTAGAATTTTGAAAGACATTGAGCCCTTGCTAAGGAATAAAAGAAGAGCATTTCTTCTAATGGGAGGAAATTATGAAGATGTTAGAAAAGAGATAGAGGATGCAATTGTAAAATACCTGACCACAGTGCTAGAGGTAAGTGTCTAGTCTAAACCTATAAGCCCAATGTATGTGGAAGCACACACACCTTCTAGTGAAAAGGAAGAAGAATTGGAGACACAGCAAGCACTTTCACTATTGCACATTGTTATGGGTACTAAACCCATGCAAGTGAATAGTACGCACATAGCTGTGGACACAAAAGAAAACCCATTTGCAGCCTATAGCCAAACTATTGTTGGTAATATCACACCTTACTCCAACATAGATGATGATGGAGAAGAGGAGAAAAAGAAGAAAGAAGAAGAAGAAGGATGAAAATGAGAAGAGAAAGAAAGAAGAAAAGAAAAAGGAAGAAAAAGGAAGATTATGAAATTAAGCATAAGTGGAAGATTGTAATGCAAGAATTAACATTCTTACCCAATCTAAAACATGTAGAGTTAAAAATTGGGAAGGTAGTGTTCCAGCATGAGGTTGACTATTGGAAATACAATAGGGAAAGTAAAATATAAGGGGGGTTGAATCAATACTTCAAAACTTTGACCATTAAATCATTTACCACACATCCATCTCACAATTTTCATGTAAATTGAAATACCAAACTAAGCATGTTCATCCATAGCATTAAAAAAATAAACATTCAACACGTATATGACACAAGATATTTGGTTACTTAGAAACCCTCCAATAAGAAGGTAAAACTAGAGTGGGGATGACACCCACAAATCTTCACTACTGTAGTTGTAAAGTGTATCCATTGAAGGTTACAATGTTTGATCATAAACTATGATCTACCCTTTGAAAGGTCTACCCTCTTAAAGACTTACAAAGATTGTAAGATCTTACCTTGTTAAAGGATTTCAACACCCTATTAGAAGAGTTTCTAGTTAAAGGACTTCAACTTACAATGAAGTAAGCACCCTATTAAAGGATTTATACAAAAGTCTGCTAGAACTTGAAACCTGTTAAGGCTACTTTGTTAAGAGATTTTACTAATTCACCTTATAGAATGTCTCAACCCTGATCCTTTGGTTAGCACTTCTCTGCTAGATATCAAATTACCACTTTCCTAATGTATACTTGATCCTCTTTGATCAGATATATCACCTCTATCCTCTCTCTATTTTCCTTTATTCTCTCTAACTGATTCTGCAATTCATATCTCAATCATAACTCCTTAGTCATCATGACTACTCTATCTGCACATGAAAACTTCTCTCTTCACTCCTTAAACTCTTTAGGGTTTGTCCTCCTTAAGAAGACCTGGGTGACTTAGGGTTAGGTAGGAATCAATGATTGTGATACACCCATTTTTCCACTTAGAACATCCCTCAATCTGATTGGTTACATCATGTACTACATATGGATTCTCAATATAGATTTGTTCTTATCATTTAGAATCACAAAAAAATCCTTAAGTTGGCCCAAAAAATGTTTACATAGGAGTTTGTGCCATTACAAACAACTATGTCCAAAACTATTTACTCAGCAATTGAAGCCTCTAATGCTCTACATCCATTATATCTTTAATGTTGTAACATAGCCTCTTAATGACTCAGCATCCATTGTTCACTTGGCATCTAAATCACTCAGTATATACTAACTTTCTTCTCACTAGAGTAACTCAACACTAATTGTAAGCTTGGCACATACTACATATTTCGCTCGACATGCACTTTATGAATATGACTAAGTGTGTAGTCACTCATATGTCAAAACCAATCTAAGATTAGCAATCTCCCCTTTGAAATGAGTGATAAAAACACTTTGTCATACATATATAAGCTTAACTTAAGCATAACTCAAATAATCTATTATCTTTACTCGGCTCACATACAAAATTTTAAAAATATCAAAATTTTGCAAAACTTATGACTTGTCAATCATACCTAAAAACTCCATAACTCTCACTGAGTTGGTTGTTCTATGTTGTATCTAAATCTAATACTCCTACTGAGTAAATTTGCTTCAACTGCTACCTTTAGAGATTGATTTTGAACATCTTGCTTGATAGCAAGGTCTACTAGGCCTTCATGAGTATAAAGATGGGAATCTTTCTTCATTAATGTTTATGTAAAGGCTAGATCCTTGTGCAACACCTCCATGTGTTGGGTCAACATGGCTTGAATATTTGGTAGCCCTATTATTTAAATCTTGTGCTTGTAACGTAGCTAGCTAACCTTGAGTAGATAATAACCTTTGAAAATGAGTCTGACTATGACCAAGAGACAATTTAAGAATATTACCTATTGTTTCTAAATCTCCTTGTAGTCAATTAATAGCCCTCTATGCTTCTTGTGTAAAGAAAGTCACATCACAAAGCTTTGTGTATAGAGAAAATATATTCTCTACATCTTTTTCACATCTTCCATCTTGGTTGCTAAGTCAACCTATCTTAGTGCAATCGCACTAGAAATCTTCTCATCAACCTTGTTAGAAATATTTTCTTAGACCATTCTAAAAGTTTTGTTTTTGTGTCCAGGTTTGCGTGATTGATCTTATCTGCTAAATTTGTGAGTTTCTCAATAATAGGTTTATCCTCATTAGGTACTGGGAGGCTGAATGTTAAGAAATATGTCTTTGATGTCATATAGCATAATATTTTCCTTCTCTAACCTTAGATGTATTAGGACTAGATGTTGATAACTACAATGGTGTAGCATCTATACTCAGCCTATAAAGAGTTTGACTAGGAGTAGGAGATGAGAGATTGGTGGGATAGCCAATGTCTGAATTGCTATTTTTTCCTCTAGTTTTGTAGTCAAAATTGACTCTTTGGTCCTATCCTTCACCTTCTATATTTTTTCTTCTTCACCTTGTATCTATGAATTAGGTGTAAGACTACTTTCTTGACCTATATGGACTTGTGTCTTATCCTTCTCAATTACTAATATTGCTTGCATTAAAGAATTTGGCACAAATGTGTTGACATTTGATGTCACAGAGTCCTTTCTTTGGTATACCACAATGAGAATTAAACATGAGTGCCAGTGGTGACACCTAGAGTGCTTCTAGATCTTTTGTCTCTATAGATGAAAGGGGCATACTAGATGTGTCAGTGTTATATTTCTCCCCTGGTGGTACTTTGTCAATCTCATTTGTACCAATTAATACAGGATTAGTGTATAATTTAGCAGCTAAATTTGAATCTTGTAGTATCCTTTTCAAATCATCCTCTATTAAAGGATTGATGCTATGCATTATGTTATTAGAAACATCCTTTATCTTGATAGTTTCTTGTTAACTTCTTTGTTCCACATGAGGGGGACTAGCACTCGGCATATGTACCTCAGGTACATTCTAATCATGTTGATACTCTTCTTTAGCTGTAGCCTTTGTATTTTCTTACTTTTTTGTGCCTCCCTCATGTCCATCTTTGATAGATCCATCCTTGGTAATTTCCACTACCTCTTGGTCATCTTTATCCTCACCTACCTCCTCATGTGCTTGCTCAATTGTCTTATTTGTTTGCAACCCATAGATAACTTTCCATATTTGGATGCTCTACTTAACAACTTCCTCAATATTATTTTGCAAAATATTGAAGGCTCTATATTTGGGAGAAAATCTCCCCTTCTATTTATTTATGGCCTTAGTCATAGATGACTTGTCCAATTTTGGCATTACTCTAGCAAGAGTAGTCTCCCTTATATTTCTTTCAGTACTTAAATTGTATTGCCATCTTTGCTCAACTCTATCATATAGACTTTTGGGTAAAGAGTTGGCAAGCTAAATAGGAGTATTCTTGAATGTGTCCATTATCTTGTATATTGATTCCTCAACCTTTTCGAGTTTTTCAAAGTCAACATGTGTAAACTTACATAAATTTGCATTATTTTTTATATTATCACACAAGTAGTCTAAATCAAAATCTAAGGGACTGTGGTTTACCGCTTGAAATTGACTATTGTTATCTGATTTGGTCCTCTCCTCATTTGATTCATCTAGAGCTATATACTTCCTCCTCTTTGGTTGATCTTTCTAACTCTACTCTACAATAGCACTAGTTCTCTTTCCTTTGGATTTGTTAGCTTCATGTATTTTCTTTGTTGTAGCCCCTGTGCTAGTCCTGGTAATAAGAACTATTGGCTTTTTTTGTGTTGGCTTCACAACCTTCTTTGGTTTTCTTTTTGTTTTCTCCTTGGCCTTTCTTTTCTTCTTCTCTACAAGTTTAGGTGATTCATTGGTTTCTTCTCCCTTGGCACCTTCATCATGTTCCACTTCTTCTTCTTGGTCCTCTCCTTGACCTTTTGTTAGTGTAAGTGGGGCTTGATAAGGTTGCTCATCTTCTTCATCCTCGTCATATTCTTCTTCTTCTTTCTCTTCTCCCCCTTTACCATACCTTTCCTTTAACTTCTTCACAATTTTATTCTTGTTTCTCACTACAAAAGTTGTCTTCAAATCTATGGTAATTCTTGATTTGGCTTCCTCATAATTTCCAAATGAGGTTGCACTCTTGTCTACTTCCTTTGCTAATAGTACTTTTATGGCTATTGATGCTTCATCCACATTGATTTCATAGGGCAATGGCCTAAGCCATATGACCCTAGAAATAGCTGCCACATATGTAAAATTAGCATCAACTAGAAAAAAAACATCATCATAATATTTCTCTACTAGCGACACTGGTACCCTTAGTCGCTATTTGATAGACTTCTTAAAGTCTTCAAAATAGCTTGTCATGACTGACTTAAAGTTGTCCCCAAGTTTCTCTATGAACTCTCCAATTTGAACTGCAATAGACCTGTTGGTCTTCCAAGCAACTTTGCCAAGTGAAGGAAATGTGTTCAACATGTAAAAGAATATGCAAACCAGTAATGAACCAAATTTGCATTGTATGCTCTTTGTCTTTCTTATGGCTCCCAAGTTTTCTAATAATTGTTGGAGTTGTAACTCGACAAGGTCATAAGAGTGATCCTTCTTCACTATCTTGTAGCCTAAATCCACAACCATACAAGACACATTATTCAATCTACTAGATTGAATGAACTTGTGAGCAATTATTCTCACTATAAATGCAATTAGAGGATTTGAAATTATGTCTATTGTCATCCCTCTTGTGTTCCATACAGCCCCTATATTCTTCTCAATTACTTCCTTATCATCACTTCACATGGTCTTGGGTCTATCTA
Source organism: Cupressus sempervirens (assembly GCA_028749045.1). Taxonomy (NCBI): domain Eukaryota; kingdom Viridiplantae; phylum Streptophyta; class Pinopsida; order Cupressales; family Cupressaceae; genus Cupressus; species Cupressus sempervirens. The sequence continues at coordinate 434,021,259 of CM053793.1, read as the reverse complement.
GGGTATGGTATCCTATTACTCATTGAATTATCCTTTTAGTGATCTTGGTAGGGCCATTTTCCAACCATACAAAGTGAACATGTATTCTGCTCAACACTATCTTAATCCATTCTATTTTGAATACATTTGAAAATTCTAGGGCACGGGTTACTCTCAACAATTTTGTTTTCCTCCTTCAGTAGTCCATCAGCACATATTTTTTCGTACAAATCTATAATTTCCATGTCTCCAATACTTCAACCTTACAAGTGCAACAACATCTTACATCTTGTATCATCAAAATGTGTGGTGGTATCATCGATAATGCATGAGTTGGATCTCCCTTGTATGCAACCTTGGGAATAGCTCGAAAGGATGGTTGTTTAATCTCATTGCTTATTAATTAAACATTCAAAACCTCTTTTCCTTCCTTCCTAATAGTAGTAGAAGAACTAGATGCCATATCAAATAACTAGGGTTTGCAATAATTTAGACAACGTAACTTGGCACATGATAAATACCTTATGAATGTGATGATTGGTGACGAGTAGCAACTGAATCTAGTTCACAAATGCTTGAATCATTTTCCTTAGTATGCATTTTTCTCTTCATCCTCTCTTCAATCTTAAATGAGTGCAAATGATTCAAAAAGCAACCATATAGCCCTTAAAACTCATAATTAAATGCTCAGTGCTTACATAGTTGTATGCTCGGCTATCATAGCAATTTCAACTCACTTGGCTTACACATGATTTATTTTATACTCAGTAGCCACAACAAGCTCGACCAATACTGCCACCTTTAATAGCTCAGCATCAACTAAAATTTCATTTTCACTCAGCAACAACATGAAAACTAAAAAAACTTATAGATTTCTTCCAAGTTCTAACCAATTCATTGTATCTTAATTCATGCATATATAATCTTTTCAAAACTTAGATTCTTGGAACTGATCTAAAATATATTATTGAAATATCAGTCCTACATACCTTTTGATTACCTAGCTAGGGGTGATGTGATCACTTGATCCATTGGATGAAGTGATCTCATCTGAACTCGATGTGCTACAATATTCCTTTTTCTTCCTGTCTTGTTCATCTACACTTTGACATTCTCAACATTAATCTTCCCTTTTCCTTTGTTGAATTCACTACTTGGTGCTTTTGACCTTGTTGGACAGTTCTTGGTGATGTGACTAGTCTTCAAATGGCTAAAACATGTAGTTTGACTCAACCATCTACTATAGTCACTTCTAAAATGTGTTCTAATGCAATTCTTAGCAACATGTCCATACTCTTGACAATAGTGACAACTATACCTTATATTGTAATCCCAATTGTAGGGTTTTCCATTGTGTTTTACCTTTTTCTACTTATTTGATGTCCACTTGGCATTAGATCTACATTCATATGCTCTATGTCCATACTTCTAATAATTATGGTAATATCCTTCAAATATTTGTGTGTGTAGTCTTGGTCCTACATTCATGTGCCTAATGTCCTTTCTTGTTGCACTTATAATAGTAATCCATGAACTTTTGCTTCGGGTTATGATTTGCATTGTTGCTCTTGCAAACATTTTATGTATGACCTAACCTTCCACGATTATGACAAGTGGGTTTGTAATTCTTACCTTTGTTGCTTCTTTGTTCACCACTTTTGGATGATTCTCCTTCCTTAGTATCGGTGTATCCCAATCCAGTAGCATCATCATTAGATCTAAGAGATCTCATCAGCTTTTCAAAGTACTTGATGGCTTCACTTGGTTTGTCAAAACTTTCAGCAAATTATTTTTCTCTTCTTAGATAATTTCTCAATTTTCTATTTTGTAACTTCAAGGTTGTGATCTCAATATCCTTACCATTCAATTCATGATAGGCAATCATCACTTGATTCATTATTTGTAATTGTATGCTAGCAATCCTATGTATCTGTGATGTCTTCTCTTCTAGTTTGTTTGTCAGAATCCTTTTTTTCATATTCAATCATGACTTTTTACTTCCGTAACTTCTTTTTCTACTCAGTCACCTCACATAGAAATACTAATTGAACTTCTTGTTCTATCTTAAGATTTCTAACCTCTTCAATTAGGGCACCATTCTTTTCCATCATATCTGCAACTACTGCATCAAATTCACTTGAGTCTCTATCTGTGAATAATTTAGTAGTGTCTTCCTCTTGGTAATGTCTATCATTCTCCTCAATAGCTATATCTTTCCTTCTCTTTAATGGGTGCTTCAACTCATCTCTTGTTGCATTCAATTGAGGTAGGGCAAGCTAGATTTCAATCTTCTAGTTCTCAATGACTTTTCCCAACTCGTAGATTTCCATCTTTGGGATCTTTCCTCAAACCTACAAAGCTTTAATTTTCAGAGAACTAGGCTCTAATACCAATTGTTGGAAATACAATAGGGAAAGTAAACTCTAAGGGGAAGGGAGTTGCGGTGAATCAGTACTTCAAAAATTTAACCATTAAATCATTCACCACACATCCATCTCATAATTTTCATGTAAACTAAAATACCAAACTAAGCATGTCTATCCATAGCATGAAAAAAATAAACATTCAACACATATATGACAGAAGATATTTGGTTACCCAGAAACCATCCAATGAGAAGGTAAAACTGAGGTGTGGATGACACCCACAAATCTTTACTATTGTAGTTGTAAGGTGTATCCAATGAAGGTTACAATGTTTGATCATAAACTATGATCCACCCTATGAAAGTTCTACCCTATTAAAGGCTTACAAAGATTGTTAGATCTTACCCTATTAAAGGAATTCAACACCTTGTTAGAAGTGTGCCTAGTTAAAGGACTTCAACTTACAATGAAATAAGCACCCTATTAAATGATTTATACAATAGTTTGATAGAAATTGAAACCCATTAAAGATACTTTATTAAGAGATTTTACTGATTCACCAAATAGAATGTCTCATCCTTGATCCTTTGGTTAGCACTTCTATGCTAGATATTAGATCACCATTTTCCTGATGTATACTTGATCCTCTCTGATCAGATGTATCACTTATGTCCTCTCTCTACTTTCTTTTGTTCTCTCTAACTGATTCTGCAATCCATATCTTAATCACAACTCCTTATTCATCATGAATGATATGTTTGTGCATGCAAACTTCTCTCTTCACTCCTTAAAATATTTAGGGTTTTTCCTCCTTAAGAAGACCTAGGTGACTTAGGGTTAGGTAGGAATCAACAATTGTGATTCACCCATTTTTTTTGCTTTAAACATCCCTCAATTTGATTGGTTCCATGTAATGCATAGAGATTCTCAATATAGATTTATTCTTATCATTTAGAATTGCAAAAAAAGCCCAAAATGGTTTACATAGTAGTTTGTGCCATTGCAAACAACTATGTCCAAAACTATTTACTCAGCACTTGAAGCCTCTAATGTTTGGCATTCACTATATCTTCAATGATGTAACATGGCCTCTAAATGACTTGGCATCCATTGTTCACTTGGCATATACTAACTAGCTCATCACTAGAGTCACTTAGCACTAACTATTTGCTTGGCACATAATGGTGCTCGACACATACTACATATTTCACTTGCCATGTATTATCTGACCACTTATGCTCGTCATACACTACTTACTTGGAATGCACTTTATGAATATGACTAAGTGTGTACTCACTCATATGTCAAAACCAATCTAAGATTAATAGCTGATATACCTTATGTAGCCCCAAAAATTATATCTATTGCACTGCCAACAATTAGCCCATCAACAACAGTATTAGATGATGAATATAATAAAGGATTGATGAGCTCACTAAGCAAGTTGTTTAAGAAGAAAAAATTAGTAAAGTCTTTGGAGAAGACATTAACTAAACTCTTAGACAGAATGCAGAAGTCAGTTACTAAAACTACATTAAATCAAGGCTTGCAATTAAAGGCTGAGGAGTTGGTGAAAACCTTTAATGAGGAATTCATAACTCTAGCAAAGGTAGCTTCCGCACAAGCATAGGCTTAGCATGATGCAACACTATTTAATATAGTATGCAACAATGTGAGGAATGATCTAAAGGTACTTGATGGAATTGTCAAGAAACTATGAGAGCACATTGATGAAGGAAAACGGTTGTATGGATAGTGTGCATTGTCATACAAGTACCTCACTGATTTTGAGTGCCAAATAAAGGGTAAGTTGAGTAAACTTGAAATGCTCATTGCTAAGTTACAACTCCCAAAGACTAGTATTGAAGACCGTGCAGTAGAAGTTCATAATATACATGATGTGATCATAGTCTTAGAATCTAATAGGGAGAAGGTAGCAAAGAGATTGTCTATTCTTAGAGAAATTTTGTCAGCAATGATCAACATTTTGTATAGGCAATTGGAGGAATATCTTGCAGCTAAGACTCCTATGACAAATTTGCGTATACTAACTTGAGCACAATTGAAGTGGTATCTTATGCACTATGTGCACTAATTAGTATTTTAGATACAATGAAGGAGAAGTGGAAAGATTGAAACTTGTATATGCAAATTTCTTTTCTAGAATATCAAGTTGATCAGCAGTAGGCCACCCAGTTTTGTTGACACTGTTTTGCTTTTTTCAACACCTTTTCCATTGATGACAAAGGGGGAGTATTATGTAAAGGAAATTTGTATAGCTGTAAGTTGTATATTGTATATGTAAGGGTGAGTGTAGTTATGTATCAATGTGAATAAAATTGTTATTTTTTTAAGGCAATTTTGTGTAGTTACTTTTATTTTATTTTTACTATGTATGATATCATTCTAGGACTTAGCCAATCTTCCCAAATTTTGTTAGCAATGCCAAAGGGGGATATTATTGGCAATATGGTTAGATAGATGTACTAATGGTTGTCATTTATGGAAGCATGTATTCAAAATTTCATTTATGCATTTAGAGATAGAAAATTGTCTAAGTGTTAGACCGTTAATAGCAACACAAAGAGAAGATGTGAAGTGTACAGATGACTCATTGAGAGTTACCTCATGCACAGTTGAGGAAAGTTCTATGATAGTGTTATGATGACATATACCAATGTGTAAATGTGTATAGATAGTACAACATGAGTTATAGTTCTAATACAAGTGCGGGTATTTACCAAAGCAGAATAGAGCATAGCAAAGAATTGGATTGTATGACTTGAGAAATTATTTTGGTAACAAAATAATTACCAAGTCATGATGAGCCAACTATGTGGATATTATTCTATAAATTATTTTATATTATGTCAAGCATGTGAAGACATGAAGGCTAACTGAGCAGAGATTTATGAATATGAGAGGATAAGTAAAGATCTATTTCTAACAAATTCCTCCATTATTGCACTCCATTGTCTAGATAACAACATGCCATATTGAGGTGGGATGTCTACAACTAGTACACTCATGGTTTGTTCCTTTGTAGGATAAGAAAATAATTTGTAAGGCATTTCATTTATTGTCCCTATGATAGTAACTTCCCTTTTTTTCATAGCACAACACCTACCCTAAGGAGCATCCACTCTCAGCCCTAACTCATCCATTACCTCAAAAGGAATTACTATGTCAAATTCTTCAAAGTCAATCATATAATTCTTTAAAGTTTCTCCATTGACAACAACACTTAGGAAGAAAAGATCCACACTTCCTAGACATTGATTCATTGAATCATCTAAATACATAGGTGAAATTTGAGACACAACAACTTTAGTTTCTAATTTCTTCTTAGGTTCATCAGGGACTTGATTGGTATTACAATCATTATTAATCTTATTATCTACACCCTTGGACCATGTTATGGCTTTTCTCTTATGCTCAAGGATTCTTAACAATTCTAACAAAGGAACTTTTATTGTAATTTGTGACAACATATCAATAGGAGGAGCAGTAGAATTATCAATTAACATACCTTTTATCTCCTTTTTCTTGTTAGATGAACTTGGATAAATCTGATTTTTCTATTTCTCACTCATAGTAATGATTACTAATGATCCCTTTTCTTTCATCATTAGTCTATGTTGGTGTTTGAAAACTACTGAACAACAAAATGTTCAATACCAGAATGATAACACTCACATAACCTAAGGATCAGCTAATTCCTATTATCAGCTACATTAGTAAACCATTTGAACCCAACTTCAACAAAACCACAAGATGGTTTCTACTCTTTTGGCTCTGCTAAACCAAGGTGGGTGTACCTAGGGATAATTCTAATGCCAACTGTTGTGTAGAGATTCTTTTAGTTTCATTCTAATTCTCATCTATTTCCCACTAACACATGCACAGTTCACTTCAATTCTTTCAATATTCTCAAACTTGTAGCATCCCTTGTTTGCAGATCTGGTCATAATTCTCCTAGGATTTACAAATATTCCTAGAAATAGCAGCTACCTAAGACTCAAAGAATAGATATAAATGAGTATTGACCTGCATTTATAACCTTAAACACAATTGAATGGAAAATGATTTTGATTTTATAATTGTTATGATATGCAACAGCAAAATTAACCCTTGTTCATTTCTGACTTGTATAACCAGTGCCTTATCCATTGGGCAGAAGATTGACTATTGGTGGGAGATCTAATTCAATTAACTTGTGAATGAATTAATCAATTGTAATCACCCATTTCCATTCTTATGAAGTATCCTTTCTATAAACTCATAAACCCTACTAATTCTTTGAAGCACTTCTATAATTCCTTGAATTAAAAGCAACAATGATATCAACATACAACCCATCCAGATTGCATTCAGCCAAATTAAACCTTATTCAAAATGACTTCAAAGTAAACAAACCCATAAGAAGGCGACAGAAATTGATGACAAAAATATAGTGTTAATACCCTTTTGTATTATCCTTTTAGATGACTAATACAATGACCAATAGAATTCAAAGGACAGCCCTAAACAACTTGTTGATTATGTCATTTCAACATATCTTCAAAAAGTACAATTAGAAAATAAACTCAAAATAGCTACACACTATTGGACCGACTGTATTCTCTTAGAGACTTAAAATTCTAGAAAATTCAGACCCTCACAATGCCTTGAAAACTCATTTATATAGCATGAGTTGCAACAAGCAAAGGGCAATTGTGATTTGACAAGTGTCCAACAAAACATCATACAAAAGACAAAAATGGTCACAACAGAATGCCAGGCACATCAAATATTCTTTAGGTAGGCCCGTTCCTATTACTGCTATAAATCATCAACTTCTAATTTGTCTCTCACTATTATGGATCTTCAGAATACGTGGCTACCAAGCTAGCCAATGAAGGGTTATCTTGTGATGCCTCCAAGTCAGTTTTTTCCTGTGGGTTTTCACTACTTTCACCTTGAGAAAGTACTATTACTTTTTCACCTTCTTCTTTCTTCAATTCTGATGTTGATGTGTCAATGATTGGCACCTCACTTTCTTGTTCCTTATCATCATCTAAACTATCTTCTTCTAACTACTTGTCCGAAGGAATATCTGCCATCCAGGTGTTAAACTATATATCATCCAGCTAGCTGAACTGCAGGATATCACTTGGTTTCTTTAATATATAATCAGCCTCCTTTTCAAAACCAACAAATTCTTGCTTCAAAGAATCAAAAAATAACTAAACTTTAACCAATTCTTCTGTCGTGGTGGCCCACCAGGCATACCCCTGTTCATTTATAACTTTATTTATCCTTGTGCAGAAAAAGTCATCTAGTTCTTTACCCCATTCATCCTTATTTTTCAATTTATTCTTTCTATCCAAGGCACAAGGAAACAGATCAAAAATTTTATTCTTGTACTTATTCAAATAAGAAACAACTTTTAGTTGTAGAGCAACTCTCCTGTTATCAAAATATGACAGGTCATTAGCAATATCATATAATTTTTCAATATGGTCATTGGAAGACCTTATAACTGAATAACATAAAAGGGTAATTTCTTTTTCCCTTTTTCCCCACTTACTAACAATAGGCTTGAGGGTTTCATCATGGGTTTTCAGTTCCTTCCATGTACTTATTATTCTTGCCAACTGATCAAAGAATAAGGGCCATTCAATTTTATCTACTAAATACATTAGAGCCTTTCTAAGCTTATCCTCATACTGTGTATTTAAATCTACATGTAAGGCCCATAGTTTTCTTTTTTCTTCTTCAAAATCCTCAGTTGTGTAATATTCTGGCCTTTGAGGTGTGTCTGGTATTTCTACAAGGGGGGTGGATTTAAAAGGTTCCACTGGAGGATGAGGGTATGTTATTCTTGGCCTTATGGACTTCTCCATTACCTTGTTTTCAAGTTCAATTCTCATTTTTACCTCCTTATTATAGGCCTCAAGAATTGTTTCATATTTATTTTGTAATTTAGACCTGTTCCTCCTTCTTAGCAATGGCCAAAAGAAACTTGGAAGAATCCACATTCCAATATGATGCCTACACATGTGAGGTATTAGCAACCCTTCTTACAAGTATATTCCCCATCAACCCAGACTCATCTGGTTGCGATGATGTGGCTCTAGATCCTTTTCTCAATGACCAACTGACCAATGCAGCTTGATCTTCGATTAATGTAGTGCCTTGGAAATATTTTTTATTTGGGTCTTGCAAATCCAACTTATTAGAAACAAAATTGAAAATCAATGCATCTGCAATATCCCAATTGGGCAATAATAAAATGTTAGATGCCTTTATCATTTTCCTCCCCTCCTCAGGGCTTATATTCTACAATTCTTTCATCATTTCTTCTTTAGTTTGGTTCTGCATGGAAGTTTCATCCATTTTTGGATGCTCTACTTTCATCTTTTTACATTTCTCCTCAAAAATGTTCATGTTTGCCCTCCATGCAAACTGCTGAAAAGCCCTAGATTTCACAAAACTGTCATAAGCCAAAAATTGATGACTTGACTATTCTAATACAGGGTCCAATTCCCTACCTCTATAATCAGCTATTATTAGATCCAAACATGGGAGGGGAGGTTCTGGAGGGTTACCCTCATCTAATTTTGCTTGAGTAATAAAAATACCTCCCTGTGATCCCATATATTCAATATGTTCACCGGTGAGCTATTCTTCTCCAATCCTCAAAGGGGATTGAGTGGGTGAATATTCCTCAACTTGAGGCCTTTCTTCTGTTATTACCTTTTGCCTCTTGGGACTAGGCTGATCAGGTCTCTCCTCTTGGGCTATACTGGTGGATCCTATTATTTTCTTGCCTTTATCTACAGGAACCCTTTTATTCTGAATTATAGTATACCCGGGCCTCTTTTGTACAATTATTTTACTAGCTCCTATATTTGGAGTGAAAGCCAATCTCCTCATGACTTCTCTGGCCTTATCAGGATAGGAATCAATAAAAAATTGTTTCTTCTCATTCATGACTTCCATTATTTTAGAGAAGTTATTCATGAGCTTACTTATTTTGTCAGCCTTTGTATTAGCATTATCTAAAGGATTATATTTATGATCAAAATAATGAATGAATTCTAAGACTCAGGAATAAACTCTCCATTTTTCCTTTTTAGTTTCCTGCTCCTACAATGAGAATTCATTCCTTATAATGTCCTCTGGATAATAAGAATCATGCTTGACCTGTCCCAGCTTAATTCTATGCCTCAATGTCTGATTGAAAAATCCCTCAGAATCACAAAAATGGGGATGAGAGATAACCATCATATACTACTCCAAAATTTTATGCAAAAAGAACCAACCTCCTTTGGTAATCACAAACTAATGGGCCACTGTGCACCTAGGGAAAATTGACCCTAATTTCCTTTTCAACAAAAGCATTTCTTCTACTCCCCCTAATTGCCACAAAACTTCAGCCATGCCTACCTTCAAAGGTACTTGGTAAGGAAAGACATGAGGACTCCCTTTAAAACCATAAATTCTGAAAATAGTAGAAATAGAGTAAGGGATGATATCTCCCCAATTATGTGAAACTTTCAAATTATGGGGGTTATCCATAGGCCTGATGAGACTCATTAGTACCTTAGGGATTCTGGAATTGTCACTTAATATGAGGCATCTCAATTTAGAAGCAAAATACCTATCAAATCTGACAAAACTTGCATTACTTGCATCCCAAGTCATATCTGCACTCCATAACTGGATTGGCAGTGTTTCCCCATTCTCTTCTCTATTCAATTCCATCTCATTACCAAAATATGTCACTCCTTTGAATAAAAACATATGCATTAATAGAGAGTAATGGCCAAAAGTTTTCTCCACCTTGCCCTTCGCAATCCCAACTAAACCAATGTGAATTTCTTCAGCCAAAAAGGAAGCAAAATCAAAAATAACATCTACACCGAAGGAAGCAATCTGAACCATCATGTACATGAAACTAATGGGCATGAACTCCTGCTCATCTTCACCAAAAACTCGGCACAGGGTCCTGTATATCTCTACAGCCCAGGAAGTGAAAAGACTCTTCTTAAAAGGCTCTCTAGAGGCTGTAGTAATTACTGGACAAATTCCTATTGTACCAATATGTGCCCTCAGTGCACCTCCCCTAATTACATCCTTATTTTCTTTGTATTCATTCTCTAATTCTAGTAGATTGATTTGCACATGGTAATATGACAATGGTTCTAGGTAAAAAACCTCTCTAACTTCTTCAGCACTAATTGAGATCAGAGGCACACCATCCTTTCTTCTTACAACCCTAATGTCTTCGTAATAATTCTTGGCAATGGCTTCAAGAAAATCATAATCCATGAAAAAACTTGGGACTACTAACTTTCCCAAATCAAAATTCCAGACATTAGCATGCGGGGCAAATAACTTCCTTTCTGAAAACCACTTTTTAAACAAGATAAGACCAGTTTGAGTAGTTGTTGCATCCCTAACCTAGTTCCCCTTGTCATATAGGCCATTAGAAATCTTAAGCCTAGGGTTTAAGGAAATTAACCTTTTAACTTGTGCAGGCTCTGTAGTAGATTCTGGGAGTAGTTCTAATAAATCATCGTGGACATTCCTATCCATATAATTAATTTTCCCAGAAAATGCTTTCTTAGGAGGCATTTTGATAGTATTGAAGGAACTGGAATGCCACAGAGGTTTTAATATGAGTACTTACTTGACTTGTTGAACTCATTCTTCTTTGAACTTCTGTAATTGATCTCGAACAACAGAGGAATAGCTTCACGTCTTTACCAAGCTTGACACAATACAATCAATAGGCTCTTGTGCTCAGAAAACTTGCAATCTTTGTTTGCATGGGACTAGAATTAATGAAAATCTCCTATGATATACTCTATTTTTTCCACACACAAAGCTTTCATTCATCATAAATGCACAGAATAGAAGAACAGAGTAGCATTGTACTTTCTTTTAAATTTGCACCGTTGATCCTCAAAAAAATATTACGATCCAGGAATGAAAACTGAGCTGACTCAATGTTCTTCTTAGCATGCTAGCAGTCAAACCAATAAAATGCCTCCATCTATACCTTTTCTTCAAGGCTGGCATTTCCAATTAGGCCCACGAATGACCAAGGACATGTGTCATCAACTCGCTATACATAACTCTCGAGCACCTTTCCATAATGAGCTAGCAATAACCACTGGTTTGGCATTGATTGCATGGTAGATATTTGAAATGTCCTTTGAAGGAAACAATGGTGGGCCCCTCACTCATTAACTCACTATACTTATTCATCACACATCTCTTCATAGCAAGTTAATGAGCATCGTCGATCCATACTTGATCTTGTGGACAGCAATTTATTGCAATTTCAATAGCGATGGGCCATCGCTCGCTAACTCACTATACTTAACTTCCAAGGATTTTTCCATGCAAGTTAATGATGGCCTTTGATCTTGGTTTGATCTCACAATAAAAAATCTTTGTACTTTATACATGGGGAGTGGGTCCAGGATACTGTTGTCACTGAGTTGGCTCAACACGATGACACACATATATATTTTATAATCTCTTAATGACATCACATATCTTTTTCCTTGTTGCATTCATGACTTTTAGGCAGGTCGCTGCGTCGCTACCAGCAAAAATACCAACAATCCGGCTAGCGATATGGCAAGCTCCGACGAATCAAAAAATTTTGGCTCAAAGATGCTCAGTAGGATACCACCATGTAATTTGATCTACACAACTCAGCTCTATCATGTCACTGATTTGGGGCCCACCTCTGAGAACTTTATGTTACATCACCATTTTTTGACCAGTCGCTACATCGCTACCAATGAAAATACCAACTATCTGGTTAGCGATATGGCGAGTTTTGATAACCATTAAAAACAACGCCCTCGAAAAAAAAACTACGACTGACATATCCTGCAGAGAAATAAAAGTGAAGCCTACACCATATCTTCCTTGGGATCCTCAAAATCACTTCTTACTTTAAAAGAACATTGTCTTTTGCAGAACTCGGGCATTCGCTATATCACCACCGGCAAGCCGCATGGATCTTCTGGTAGCGAACTGGCGAGTTGCTAGATTTAGTTGGACTCTGGTGACACCACTTGCAAGTTTTTTCCATGTGCATCTCTTCTTGAAGGTAACAGGCCTGAGACATAGCACATGGTCATAATGTCTTCACGTTAACACATTTCATGGCACCGGATTCCACTTTTCAATATCACACATAATTCTTTGATGATCACTACCTCGCTATGCGGTACATGTGAGCATCTTGCCATAGCGAATATGTGACAACCGTGGATTCAAATTAGATTTGATGGTAGGATTAAAACTCCTTTTTCAAAAAGACTTAACAATGACATCCAAGCAAGCGAGAAAAGAATATTCGCTCCTCGCCCCCCTTTTTTTTAAAAAAAAAATGCGCCAGGATAACTTAAAAAGCCAAACCTAGGGTTTTTCACAGATTTTCAAAGTTATCAAAATATACTAAACCAAAACCTAAAACCCTATGAGTTAACAGAAAAACTCTCATCTGATTTTTTTTTACCCTAATTCTAAGAAAATTTGATACATAAAAATCAAACCAACAATCTAAACTTCAAGACCTTTTGCAATATCTCCTTTCTTGGTTTCTTATTTTTTATTAGTAGTTTTAACCTTGATATTGCCATTTTCCTTTGGCTCTCTAATCTCTATTTTCTTTAGATTAGTGAACCGCCTCACAATAGGTGTTCCATAGTCATGCGCTAGGCTTGGCTTAGGAATAATCTATTCAAGCTACGAACTACTTTTCCCCTACCATGAGGTGCATTTAGATTGTCAACCCAAGGACGTATACTTGAAATGGTCGGCACAGTATGTGCACTAGGTACCTTGATGAGTCATTATGCTTGTGCTACAGGAAAGTAAAAATGCAAAGGAAGGAAACTACACTACTACTGTGAAAAGGAAAATATTGAATCTATGAATGTTGAAAACACAATGACAAGATAATAGAGATTCCATCTTGACTCATCCACTAGTCTTTTCTCGCAGATGCTACAGGAACGTTTATGAAGTGTGATGCTACAGGAAGGAATTAACTAGCTACGTCTTACTTAAAATACTGCTAATGCTAGTAAAATGAATCTATTCTATCCTAATCTAATCCACCTTCCAAGTGGGCCCCCTTGGTTGGCTTCTCTAATCTACCAATGCAGGATAGAAGCTAAAGAGAACTAATTCATTTCATTAATCAGTCATTACATGATTCAGAATTGTAAAACACAACTACAACAAACTGTGAATCAGTGTTCTCTCTTACTTGATAAAACTTATCAAAAACAAAAAAACTTCACACACAGGAGTCGATCCCAACATATATAGGGAATCTACTCTTTATTACATAACAGAAAAGTAACTATCCTAAGTTAAGTCTGCAGGAGAGAATATAGGAGAACAACTGAAAGCGGAAAGGAAGGATAACAGAATTGAGGAGGGAGCAATGAAGTCTCAGCATCCGCTTGTTACAATGTAAATGCAAAGAAGGCAATGGCTCGTAAAAGCTCCTCCTTATTCGCTGCCATGATTCCTGGAGTGGTTATAACTTCCTTTTCATGGTTGTTCCTTGATGCTCGTTTCTCCTTGAATGTTGTCGGCAACCAACTTCTAGATTCTTTCACTCATCCTTTAATCCTTATCATCAGGTTAGTTATGATATAAGACATATTTGCAAATAAACATCCATCAAACTAAATTCAAGCATAAGAACCCACATTTGGATATTTATATGAAATACTGCATATTAGATATAATTTAGGCAAAAGATGACATAATTTTTCTACCCAATAAATCATCAAAGATTTATCAAACATAGGCTTATAAGTGTTAAAACGAGGATAAACGGGGTATCACAAAGTATCTTAAACATAACAAAATAAAGGCATTTTTTAGACTCATCATCTGCCCCCTGCTAAACTAATGCTTGTCCTCAAGCATTACACTTCTTTGTCAAAGATCTGAGCTCCCCAACTTCTGTCTTTCCCTTTTTGCTACTCTTGAAGGTGTAATAGAATCCTCTAGTCCTTTCCCATACTTCTCACCTGTGGTCTTCCTGCAACTTATCAAGTTTGTTAGCATCAATATCATACAGGGGCCATAAAAGCATTGGAGGTTGCATGGTCAAAGGACACCATAGCTCTGGCCTTAGTTGCTTTCCCAGTTCTAAATATTTTGGAACTCTATATAGTGTTGCTTCCAAATTAATAGGACTGTGCGGCTCTGATTTCTTGAGAGAATCAGGTAACCATGCCCATCTACTTCTTACTCCGATCATAGCTCTCTGGAATGCAAAGTAGGGCAAGTTTTTATATTCGGCATACACTTTGGCTCTAGCAACAAATACCTTCTTTTTAACTTTTGGATTACTCTTCCCATAGGTTAATGTAAACCAGTCTCGAAGCATTTCTTCTGGTTGTTTACTTTCTGCCCTCAAGGGTAAAGGTTTTGTTCTCTCCTCATCTCTGTAATTAACCAGTTGTCTATCATAATTCGCCTCATTAGACATCCATGACATTAAAGCTTTCAAATGCACATCTCCTATATAGAGAAAAGGATTCCACTCAGTTTCTGCAGGAATGACAAAATTATGAATATACAACTCACACAATAGATTTTACTGCCATGGTGGTAAGGTTTGATACAACCCATAAAACTCTTGTGCGGTTTTGAATTCTGCATTTACATTTCTGAGGGTTAACATCAACTGAAACAAAAGATATTTTTCTTCCAAAAAAAAAGCATATACTCGAGGAGGTGGTCTGCAAGCAAGAGCTTGATCAACTAATTTAAGTGCATGTTCCATGCGTTGTTTCTATCTTTCTAGTTGTTCTTTCAATTCTTCAATCTCCTCATTTTGTGATGTTATGATCTTGCTCATTCTTTTCTTCTCCTCTTTCCATAGTGCTTTAGAAAATAAATTATGTCCATATAATTGGAAAAGGAGTTTTTGCAAGGTGACGGCACTGTTATCCTCTTCATAATCCTTTTTCTTTTTCTGTTCCTGCCATAGATGTTCCGCCAAACTATTGATCCATGTTGACTTATATGGGACTAAGGCAGTATTCGAATCATGACATTCAGGAACTACTTCATTCTCATGGCTTGAAACACCTAGTAAATCCATTAAGATTTTGTTAATTTCTTGCTCACATGCTGCAGGAGGATTACCAGAAGCTTCTATCATCTCAGTGTGAAGGGGAGAATGGTTAGAAATTATCTGCATAGGATACTCTGGAGCAAGTGCTTTAGACAATATAGGATCTTTAAAAATCTGCCCTCTCATTCTAGGGCTTCTCCGCAAAGGAGTCTCTTCTTGTACTACTGTCTTTTGCCTACTTTTCTATTTCGGTGTCATTGTTGTAGGATTAGTTGCTGCAAGAACCTTCTTTGATTTCTTTTGTTGCTTAATTGTAGGACTAGGTTTTTGTTGAGCAGCGATTTCTTCTGGTGACTTTCATTTTCTTTTAGCTTTACTAGTAGTGGGTTTAGGGATGTCCTGTTTAGGTGGAGGCACATTCTTTTGAATGGAAGCAAATTCTGGTTCAATCCCTTGTGTGTTTTCTATTTCAGCTTCCTCAATATTTTGTTCTGCAGGCTCACTACTGGGAACTACATTTTCCTCACCCTGTCGTTCACTAGGGTCAACTTGGGGTTGTAGGGTTTTAAATTTTACAAAGTCATCCCATGTCAAAGGGGATACATCCCTAAGAGACCTTTCTATTAACAACTTAATCAAGGCATGGTGAGTGAAAAAATTATCTTTCCCTTTTTGAGTCTCTTCCGCACTAATATAGAGCATATTATATAGAAAATTTGGAAGATTCACAGCAATATTGTGCCTTATACAACTAAGCAACTTAAAATGGTGTGCATGTAAGTGAGAAAATCTGCCTTCACAAGTAAAATACCTAATGACATGCATTGCTAGCTCAGGGTATGGAGGCGGCAAAGACAAACTCTTGCACCCCTATTTTGTAACATCCAATGGAGGGTCATGTAGAGTAGTGAACTAGGCCGTTGCTGACCTAGCGTCATGCGAGCTTGGATAATGCTCTCCAACAGAAGGTAACCCTATTACTTCTACAATTCGTTCTTCTGTTGCAATTACTGTCAAACCCCACACAGAAGCTTCACCTTCATCAAATGTCCTGGTGAATTCTACAACTGCTTCTTCATCATATGTTGTTAAATTCAAACAATAACCTAACCACCCGCATGCATTGAATCTTCTTACTGCTTCTACGTCAGAGAGCAACAAAATGTGCTCAACCGGCTCTCTTCTCTATAAACCTCCTCCCATTTCTTGATACTTCTTCTACTACTCTGTTTCTCTGTCCCTTTTTGAATGCAAACTTCAAGACTCTACGTTATTTCTCAGACGCTTCACCACTTCTTTTTGGGACCATTAATTGCCATAACCAATTGTTATATGCCATAATTAAACTTTAGGTAAAAGTAAATCATGAATTTGCATGGAAATCATCTAGAAACATGGTTCAAATGCCAAAATTTTAAAAAGGGGTCACATCATAGCTTAGCACAAAAATTTAAAAAAAATTCATTCAGAAAGTGGGAGTACAACACTTGACATGGCATACTTATGGCAAAAAGTTCTCATTAATAAAGGGTAATGCCAAGATTTTAGAAAATCATCACAGTTAATTAGGCATTTCATTGGATAGTACGACACTCCCCTACCCCCTACTAATTTTATGACAAGTGTCCTCACTTGTCAGACTAGTATGGGTGAGGGACTGGAATACGCCGTAATTATAGAGACTATGCAGTATTATATATAATCAACAAAATCTGCAAACTTATAAATGAATAATAGTTTGAAAATGTTTATACCTGCCAAGTGGATTATCACATGCTCCAAAAAAAAGGTGGTGGAATTAATGTAAACGGCAGAATCCATCAGCATGTGCAGATTTGATTGAAAACACAAAAACTTAATTATGTAGAAAGTGAGTGGATGGAAGATTAAGAAATGGAGTGGGGTGGGTGGATGGAAGATTAAGATATGAATAGAAAGAAATATCATCAAAAGAAAATGGACTTTATGCGAACATAAAGTTATTATTATGGACATGCAAATTAGAATTAATGTTGAAGAGGAGCAGGCAGAAGGTTTTCACCTTCTGCTGCAGGAAGAGATACTTGAGTTGTTGTTGGATCTGGTTGTTCAAACTGTTGGATGAATTCGGCTTTTGTTTGAGGCTGTTTGTAAATTTTAAGTCGATGACCATTGATCAGCATTTTGAAAGGTACATCATCAATTATGGTTAGTTGAACTATTCCATTGTCAAAGACATGGATGATTTGATATGGTCCTAACCATCGCGTCTGTAGCTTCCTTGACATATCCTTAAAACGGGAATCATACAATAATGCCCAGTCACCAGCTTTGAACTATTTGTTGAGGATATGAGAATCATGCCAGTGTTTTCTTTATTTTTGCACCAGTTCAGTGTGTTCTAAAGCAGTCTTGCACATTTCATCCAAAGAATTAAGATGCAGGAGGCGTTCTCTTTGTGCTGCAGGAAGATCAATATCTAAGGTCAAGGTTGTTCTTAAAGTCTTGTGTTCAAATTCAATTGGAAGCATTGCCACTTTCCCATACAAAAGCTCAAATGGTGTGAATCCAGTAGTAGTTTTCCAAGTTGTTCTATAAGCCCAAACAGCTTCTTGTAACTGATTGGTCCAATCCTGACGATGCAAATGGACTGTTTTAGTTAAAATATTTTCCAGCTCACGGTTGGTAACTTCTGCTTGTCCATTGGCTCGTGGATGATAAGGACTGGATCTGCGATGCCTAATGTTATACTGTTTCATCAACTCTGAGATCAGGTTGGAAGTAAACTGTGTGCCTTGATTAGTAACCAATTCTTTAGGAACTCCATAGTGTGTAAAAATCTCTTCATACAAGAATTTGGCAACTTTTTCATCACGGGCATGCTTTATAGCATTAACCTCAACCCATTTGGTTAGGTAGTCAGTACAAACCAGAATATAAGACTTCCCATTGGATGGAGGATCAATAGGACTGATGAAGTCCATTCCCCATTTGTCAAATGGTGTTAACACCACTTGAGGATTCAGAGGCATTTCATCTGTTTTGGTTGGACGACCCATTCTTTGGCATTGGTCACACTTTCTTGTATAATCGATTGCATCTTTATGAAGGGTACGCCAATAGTAACTAGTGGCTAAGATTTTGAAAGCTGTTCTTTTGGCTGCAAAATGTCCTCGGCAAGGCTCATTATGACATGCATGCAAAATATCATATGTCTAATCTTCTCTTACACATCTGCGCATAACTTGATCAGGTCCAGTATAGAATAGAAAATTTTCTATCCATGAGAAATGGAAGCTTTTCTATATGAGCAACTTTCTCTCCTTATAAGAAAAACATGTTGGTGTCTTATTAGTTGCAATGTAGTTAGCAATATCTGCATACCATGGAACTTTAACAGCAATATGAAACAAATATTCATCTGGAAATGCATCATCTACCAGAGTAGTATCAGTATCATGATGATTGATTATTGACAAATAATCAGCTACGATATTTATTTTTCCAGGCTTATCCACTATGGTTATGTCAAATTCTTGTAGCAATAGTAACCATCTTGCTAACCTACCAGTTATAGCAGGTTTGTTCATGAGATATTTGATTGTTGCATGATTAGTATGAACATAGATAGGATAACCTTTGATGTAATGCCAAAATTTATTTAGAGCATAGACTACTGCTAACAATTCTTTTTCAGTCACTGTGTAATTCAGTTTTGGGCCATGAAGACTCTTACTGATATAATAAATGGCATTCTCAAGATTTGAGCATTTCTGTGCTAAAACTGCACCTATGGCATAATCAGAAGCATCTATATATATGTGAAAAGGTAGGTTCCAATCAAGGCCTTGTAAAATTGGGGCTGTGGTCAAAAGTTGCTTAAGCTGCAGGAAAGCTTTATCACACTCAGATGTCCAATCGAATTCAACTTCTTTGGTGAGCAATTTGTCCAAGGGACTGGCTATTTTACTGAAGTCTTTTATAAAATGCCTGTAATATCCAACATGTCTAAGAAAAGATCTGATATCTTTTAATTTAGTGGGTATGGGTAATGTTTGGATTACCTCAATTTTAGTCGGGTCTACTTGTATACCTGCAGTAGATATGAAATGACTGAGTACCACACCCTCTTGCATGAGCATGAAACACTTTTCACTATTTAGTGCCAAATTATGTTCTTGACATCTTACCAAAACTTTTTCAAGATTTATCATTGCTTCTTCAAAAGTAACTCCAAATGTTGTAAAGTCATCCATATAGATTTCCATACAATCATGTGATATATCAGCAAAAATACTAATTACAGCCTGTTGAAACGTTGCAGGAGCGTTACAAAGACCAAATGGTAAAATAGAGTATGCAAAAGTACCCCATGGATAGGTAAATGTAGTTTTGTCTTGGTCTTCAAGAGTAATACTGATTTGATTATAGCCATTGTATCCATCTAAAAAGGAGAAGTGCTTCTTTCCAGCTAGTGTATCCAAAACTTGATCTATGAAGGGTAAAGGAAAATGATCCCTTTTAGTAGCCTTATTCAACTCCCTATAATCTACACAAATTCTCCATTTTCCTCCTTTCTTAGGTACTATAACCAGCGGTGATACCCATTTACTATCAGATATAGGATAGATAAAGCCAGCATCAAGCAATTTCTGCAATTCTGTTTTGACTATTTCTCTGAGGCTTGGATTTATCCTCTGAGGTTGATGAAGTGGTAGACAACCTTCATTAATGTATATCCTATGGGTATACAGTGTAGGGCTTAATCCTTTCATATCACCAAAATCCCAAGCAAAAGTCTTCTCATGCTTCTGAAGCAATTCTTTTAATTGTTCCATCTGTACAAATGTCAATTTGGGGTTAACATGCAGTTTATGACCTGTACTCAATTCAACAGGAATAGTGGATTCTACCATAGCAATTTCAGAGATTGGACTTCCTTCTAATTCATAGGGAAGTAGTGAACAAAGATTTTCAGGTTCCTTAAATAAAGTACAACTTGTATCATACTCCTCATATGTAATCAATTCTAATACAGAGCTTTCAGACACATCTTTTCCTACCACACAAGTGTTGGTAAGGATGCTCTGGATTACTGAATCTTCTTCTTGCAACTTTAGAAAAGATTGCCTATGTAACATCATAAGTTGTACTATGGAATTTATCTCTTCTTCATCTCCTAAATCTGGCCAAAAAGATGTACTCAAATCTAGTAATGGTTGTGCAGGAGGATATAGATCAAATTGCTTGGTTGCTTGGCCATTTGATATGGTCATATTCCCTAATCTGCAATTTATGTTTGCATTAGCTATGGCCAACCATGGTCTACCTAGAATGATAGGATAGTCGGATAGGTTTACTTTAGGGGACAAAATCATGAAGTTCACAGGATATTCTAGGGAATCTAAGGTCACAACAATATTTTCTATCATTCCATCAAGAATGACAGTGGAACTATCTGCAAGCTGCAGAATAGTTGGTGTGGGCCTTAATCCTTCTATTTGTAACTTCTTCATGGTTTCTTTGGTCATCACATTTATAGCAGCTCCCAAATCTATTAAGGCATTTTTTAAAAATTGACCATTTATGCTGACACTTACTACTGGACTCCCTGGGTTAGAATATTTTGGTGAAATCACTCTTCCTAACATGATATTAGCTAAGTGTCCAATAACATGAACTGTGGTAGGATCCTTCTTCTTCCTTCCAGGTTTCTTTAGACAAGCTTCCCTTATAGCTTTTTCATAAGCAGGAATGTCCTTAATAGATTGAAACAAAGGTATTTGGACATGCATATTCTTTAACTGATTAACAATGTCAAAGGGTTGTTCCTTGCTTTGTTCAGTTTTTTTTGTATTAGTTGGTCTGGAAAAGGAGGCTCTACTGCTGGTTGAACTGGTATTGGTATGGTAACATCAGTTGGGTCAACAGGTTCATCAACCAAAGGTGCTGATGCTGTAGGAGAGTCTGATACTTCAGTTATAAGAGGTGGCTTTGGTGCTAGTAAGGTCATTCCAGATCTCAAATGTATATCTGCGACATCTAGGGCATAAGCAGGGTACTGCTGGGTATCAGCACTATACATGGGTTGTTGTGGTTGGCTATTTGGATTTGGCTGAGGCTGTGCAGGTAGTTGTGTTTGCTTTTGAGGTCCACTATTTGTAGGTGGTGGCATTAAAGCAGGTTGTTGAGCTGGAGGGGGTAATTGTGGAGCACCAGTATTTTGGTTAGGCCATTGTTGAGATCCCTTCCATTGGTTTGGAGATTGCCAATTCCCTT
Organism: Cupressus sempervirens; assembly: GCA_028749045.1. Classification (NCBI taxonomy): domain Eukaryota; kingdom Viridiplantae; phylum Streptophyta; class Pinopsida; order Cupressales; family Cupressaceae; genus Cupressus; species Cupressus sempervirens. The sequence continues at coordinate 433,999,539 of CM053793.1, read as the reverse complement.
GGGGTGGTTTCCATTGGTTCTGTTGGTTCTGGAGCCATTGGTTATTTTGCTAGTTAGGCCAAGGTTTTTGAAAATTTTGAGACCATCGAGACTTTTGTGGGTTATTTTGCCCAGCATTATTCCAATTGGGTTGGTTTTGTGGAGGACCTTGGGTATTGCTGTTTTGCCATTGATTACCATATGAATTTAAATTTTGCAAGGGGTCTTGAGGCATACCTTGATGTTGAGCCCATGGTCAATCGACGTTGAGCAACAAAGAATACTTGCTCATCATCCCCATCTATCTTTACATATTCAGTTGGAAGATGCTGGTTCTCCATGCTTGCAACCAATTTACAGTGGCAATCTTTCTTTTGCTTCCGGCAATGAGGACAGTACTCAGCTAATTGTAACTCAGCCTCTGCTTGCTTCTTCTTTGCAGTCATTGTATCCAACTGTGTAGTGACATCATTAATAATGTCTTGTTTGAAATCTGACAACAAATTGGATATTTCAAGTTTTGAAATGCCTTGACTAATTCTTTTTATAACCGTAGAACGGGGTCCTCGACCTTTCTTCATAGTTGACCTTGAGTAGTTCTGACATATCTTTTTGAGGTCATCCCATTGAGCTTGATATACATCTCCACTGGCCATCAGGTCCAATGCTTCCAAACAGTCTTCATTCACTCCTCTTAGAAAGACTAGTTTTTGGGAATCTTCAAACAATGTGTGGTGAGGATTCTTTTGTAGTGTATATAAAAATCGAGAAACATAGTCTTCTAATGTCTCTTCCTCCTTCTGTGATATCCTAAAGATATCATCTCCTCTTGTGCCAGATTCTTTGCAATATTCTTTATATTTTTCCAAAAACAAGGCTTGCATTTCATCCCAATTCGTAGCTGCATTGGCTCCTAATCCGATGAACCATCGTAAAGCTGATTCTTTCAATGTGGTTGGAAATAATTTAAGCTTATGGGCATCAGTGTTGTAGTCAAAACTACGACAAAGGATGTCGAACTCAAATAAGAAGGTATCAGGGTCTTCAGTTGCAAGGCCATAGAACTTTGGAAGAGCAATGGGAGGTATATTCTTGAGATTGGCATTGGTTATGAGACTCGGAAGTGGAAATGGAAAAGTGGGTTGTGCCATGACTGGTGGGACTGGATTATGAGGTTGCTGCTGAAAAGGAATGTTAGGCACTGGATGATTAACAATTGGTGGATTCAAGGTAGTGTTATCAAGAAGACTGGTCACTATTTCAGTGAAAGGTTAGAGACCAGATATATCTAGGGATTCAACTCTTGATGATGATACTGTGGGGAAAACAGGACTTGCGTCTTCAAAGGACAACTCAACTTCTTCTTCAACTTCTTCATTCAAATTAACAGATCCTTGTGGAAGGAATCTACCATATTCATCTCATCGTCTTCCTCTTCGATGCATGCAACTAAAATTTTCACACTAGTAAAAAGAACTTAATCTAAAAACTATGACTCAAAAAAATGCTCCTAGCTTGACACCATCCCCGGCAACGGTGCCAAAAATGAACTGCTTCACAATAGGTGTTCCATAGTCATGTGCTAGGCCTGGCTTAGGAATAATCTATTCAAGCTAAGGACTACTTTTCCCCTACCATGAGGTGCATTTAGATTGTCAACCCAAGGACGTATACTTGAAATGGCTGCACTAGGTACCTTGATGAGTCATTATGCTTGTGCTACATGAAAGTAAAAATGCAAACGAAGGAAACTACACTACTACTGTGAAAAGGAAAATATTGAATCTATGAATGTTGAAAACACAATGACAAGATAATAGAGATTCCATCTTGACTCATCCATTAGTCTGTTCTCGCAGATGCTGTAGGAATGTTTATGAAGTGTGATGCTACAGGAAGGAATTAACTAGCTATGTCTTACTCAAAATATTGCTAATGCTAGTAAAATGAATCTATTCTATCCTAATCTAATCCACCTTCCAAGTGGGCCCCCTTGGTTGGCTTCTCTAATCTACCAACGCAGGATAGAAGCTAAAGAGAACTAATTCATTTCATTAATTAGTCATTACATGATTTAGAATTGTAAAACAAAACTACAACAAACTGTGAATCAGTGTTCTCTCTTACTCAATAAAACTTATCAAAAACAAAAAAACTTCACACATAGGAGTCGATCCCGACATATATAGGGAATCTACTCTTTATTACATAACAGAAAAGTAACTGTCCTAAGTTAAGTCTGCACGAGAGAATATAGGAGAAAATTGAAAGCGGAAAGGAAGGATAACAGAATTGAGGAGGGAGCAATGAAGTCTCAGCATCCACTTGTTACAACGTAAATGCAGAGAAGGCAATGGCTCGTAAAAGCTCCTCCTTATTCACTATCATTTTTCCTGGAGTGGTTATAACTTCCTTTTCGTGGTTGTTCCTTGATGCTCGTTTCTCCTTGAATGCTGTCGGCAACCAACTTCTGGATTCTTCCGCTCATCCTTTTAATCCTTATCATCAGGTTAGTTATGATATAAGACATATTTGAAAATAAACATCCATCAAACTAAATTCAAGCATAAGAACGCACATTTGGATATTTATATGAAATACTGCATATTAGATATAATTTAGGCAAAAGATGACATAGTTTTTCTACCCCATAAATCATCAAAGATTTATCAAACATAGGCTTATAAGTGTTATAACAAGGATAAACGGGGTATCACAAAGTATCTTAAACATAACAAAATAAAGGCATTTTTTAGACTCATCGGGATTAGTTTTTTTGATAAAAACACTAGACACCTTGTTTGCTTCATTTTTTTGTAACATACCTCTAGTCTGAACTTGAGCAACCATGTTTGCAGTGATCTAATCAATTTCATATTTAGTATGCATTCTTAGGGTCACTTTATTCTTTGATGACACCATATTACAAGTAGTGTCATCTTTTTCATCTTCATATGAGAAGATATATTGATGTATTGTATTATGGAACTATCTTTTGTCATGAACAACACTATCATTATCATCATATTCAGAAACATGATCCAACCATGTTACACCCAACATCTTCAACACCACCATCACAGTTAGGATGCTCTTCATTTTTTCTTGTCTAGCAAAAAATGACTATGCAACAACACAATATTATGGTACATGAGGTAATTGACAAATCATACACCACTATGGTTCATCAACCATGTTGATAGATGTTTTTTGTAAGGGGTCAATTATACTCTTTTCACCAGTATTTTTAGCAGGAGGTACAATAGATTTCCCATCCTTCCATTGTATGGTATAAGGATAAATTTGCATTCTATTATGTCTATCATAATTATAGTTGAATGGGTTTTTCTCACCATAATGTCTTATTTGCATTATGTGCTGGTGGATTCATATTCTTGAGAAGTTTCAAGACTTGACCTATTGTATCCTCTTTTGGTTCCTTTCCTACAACACATGTATCACCTTCTTTCTTATTATCATGAGGATTAAAAAGCTTTGGGTCATCCCTTCTTCCCAACTTACCAGAAGGTTTTCTATTACTTTCTATATTGATAGCCATCTTATAAGCATCCCTCAAAGTTCTAAGATCCTTATCTCTTAATATATATGCCATCTTGTTGTCAAAGGTATTGAAGTAAGTTGTGAGACACACATCTTCACCAAGCCTCATCACTTGGAAGTATTTATACATCCCTTTTTGAAATATCATATTGAAGTCAAAGGTAGACTTATTTGGGTTCTTTTTTATGTTGTTGAATTCATTCAACATAAAACTAGTGTTTGTGTTGTCACCATACTGCTCTTTGAAAAGCTTCTCCAAATCATTCCATGAGCTGACATTGTCATCAGGAAGTCTCCTAAACAATCCCTGGCATCCTTTGTTAATGAGTGTATAAAAAAATTTATTACTACATCCTCATGCTCTACCACATAATCATTAAGCGTGTCAATGAACTTTATAAGGTGCTCTTCACCAGTTATGGCATTGTTGCCTAAAAATTTTATGACCTTATCTCTCAGATCATTTGAAATAGCATGGGGGAAACTAGGAATGCTTACAAATGACATTTTCTTATATTTTTTCATATAAATGGGTCTTGCTTGAAAACCAGCAACATTTGATGTGCTTGGGCCAGCCCCTTGAGTTTGTATAGGGATTTGAGGCTATTGGACTTGATGAGTAATAGGTATCTAACTACTTATAGTAGAAGATATGCTAGGGGCTAACTAAGATATGTTTTGGCTAGTCATTGTTGGTCATCAAGTAGGGATAAAGGGCATGTCTTGTGAAGATAGGTTTGGCCAAGATGTTAAGCCAGAGTTGAATTTGATAAACTATATTTTCCTTCTGGTCTCTGCAACTTGGACTTCATTCTCAACCTTCTCAAGTTCTTTGGCAAGATCTTCTCTCTCTTTCTTAGGCTTTTCTAAATCTATGTCAAGCTTAGACATGACAAGACTTGTAGATTTGCTAGGAAGAACTTGGGCCCATTTATCTGTATCCCTAAAACCTTTTTCTTTCCTTTATCAAGGTGTTTTACAGTTAAGTCTATGACTTAAGGTCCAATAGGCTTATAAGGTTGGAGTTGTGAGATGATAAGTCCACGCATAGGTTTGGAGGAGCAAATTTTGGCAAGGGTTTCGGAAGACAAGAATTTGTGCATTCTTTGAATATTATGTTGGTATTTTAAAACTACCAAGTTGCAAAATACCCAATACCAAGATGCAAAAGACAAAAATCAGTCTAAGGATTAGCTAATTCCTATATTCAACTAAATACATCTTAGATCTGGACCAACTTCAATAGAGTACAAGGGCTCTCTACACTTTAGGCTCTATAAGGCCAAGACAAGTGCACCTTAGGTATGGAAATGATTGGTAATTTGATATTATTTCTTTAAAATTCATTCACTCGCACTCTTCTATTCAAATATATCCCCTATAGCAGAAAAGGTTGACAATCTTCTAGATTTGTAACAAACTCCTTGGTTACAGTAGCCAACTTTTACTCATAGGAAAGCTATTAAGTAATGACCAGCAATTTGATTCTTCACTACAGAAAGTAAATATTGATTTGATTTAAATGTGCTTTGTGTAACCACATGAACTTGCCAATTTGCATCTAAATTTATGATCAGTGCCTTATTCATTGTTATGTAGAGTCAAACCAATAAAAATTTGACCTATTTAATTTACTTGCAATTAAAATTATTGGTTGTTACCTCTAAACCCCATTCTTATAATATCTCTCCCAAAATGCCTAGAAACCCTATCAATTTATGGAAGCATTTACTTAATTTCTTGAATTAAAAGAAACAATAAATTGAGATACAACCTATCCAAGTTTCATTAAATTGTATGTACTTTTCTTATTTGATCCCAAATAACAAGCATATGAAAATAGAAACAAAATTTAGAAACACGGATATTCAAAACTCCCTCTTTCTATTAATATTCTTTGAAAATAATACATCACTTGTGTAAACTCAAGAATAACTCAAGCATGACAAAAAAAATTCATTCAAGATTCATTTTTATTCTCAAATTTTTAAAATTGAATACAACACATAATGGACACAAAAATTGGGTTGGATGCTAATAGCATAAACACTAAAAAATACACAGACTTCGGACCCTCACTCCACATCTTAGAAATCCTTTTATAAGAAGGATTGCAACAAGCTTTAGATGGAAGGATACATGTCAAAATTCTATTGGAAAGAAAATACAAAGATATTTCTATGTTGTTACATTATAGACATTCTTTGTACTTTGATCAGAATTAGGATGCAATTATAAAATTGCAAGGTGGCACTTTCTATAGGTGTCTTCAGCATATTTTTGTTTCTCTTCAACTACCTAGTCACTTTTAGTGGATAGTATGGCCTTTATATCTACTATAACTTCCCAAATAGCAATATCAATATCCACATCATGTCTGTTGGCATCTCGGATGGTGTTTAACTCATCTAGGCATTTGATCCATTTAGTATCAATGATTGCTTTTACTTCTCCAATAACTTTGCTCATATTCAATTTGATCCTAAATGGAAAATCAATCATATCATAAACAATTGTTACATTTGTTTCATTATTATAGTAAGAAACTAACTATGGATGCCTCAAAATATCCTCAAAAGAGGAAAACCATTCCTACCAATCTTTTATGACTCCATTAATATCTAAGATACTAGGAATAAAATTGGGAATACCTATGGAATTTGTCATCATTTTACTGTAGATCAATTGCATTTTTCCTGGAAAAAAAAACCCATTCAATTCCTTTACCCTATTTATCATCTTCTTGATAGGGATAATTACCCCCCTTGGTCAATTATTTCTTTTGAGTCAGTAGAGGGACCAAGCTATCAAAAAATTGTGTATAGGGCCCCCATGTTGTAAATAAAGGGGGCAACAAAGCTAATTCCTCTGAGCATTGAAACTCATCTCCTTGCATAGAGATATAGTTATTGTATACATTTTGTGAAATAATTTACAATGCACCTATCTTGTGCATCATCAGGCTCCAATTATCTTGATTTCTACCTCTATTGCACCATCCCACTGATCAATATCCATTTCTTGGCTTTCTCCCACATTTGTTGTATCAACTTCTGTTTGGACTTCTTGATCTTTTACCTATATAATGGGCCTGGCTAGGTTTCTTAGGCTTCTTACCTCTTCATCCAAGGTAACTAATCTTTGCTCCAAGACATAAGTCCTTTTTAACTCCTCTTCATACTTCTTTCTAACATCAATGGATAGGTTGTATATTTGATACAGTTGTTCTTCCAGCATATCCATTTTGCTCTTCCCCATGAGTGATTTTGTATTCATCATATTATGTATTTGGTCACTAGACATAGTAGTGTCATTCCAAAATATAATGTTTCCTTGGGGAGATTCTTTTATCTCCTTAAGGGTTGGCTTGTTTCCCTCAAGAGCCATGCTTCATACTACCATTATCTTACTGTCAATATTGAAACTAGACCCCTACAACTCACCAACAATGTTTGTCTCTTCAAAAGAGAGTGATTTAACTTGTCTTCTTATTTGATCAAGCATAAAGGATGAACTGAGTTCCAAACTTGGGAAAAGAAGCATCCCACTTCTCTTCATCAATTCTCTAGCTTCTTCCACAATGAGGATCTCACTATTTGGTTCATACTCTTACAACCTTTGTAATAATTTAGCAGTATTCTCTAGGGAGTCTCTTGGTTGCAACTGCAAGATAATCTCATTTTGCTTGATCTTGTATAAGAATTATTTGAATTCATCTAAATTTATGAATTCATCATCTTTCATAAATTCCTAAGCTTGAATTATTTTCTCATCCAACTATTAGGATTAACCTCAGACAAAAATAATAGTTACATGAAAATATAACCAATATCATAAAATAATAGATTGCACATAAGAGAACACAAGACACCAAGATTTAACATGGTTCACCCAATTCCTAAGCTACATCCACCAACAGTAAGTCCAATATTATTATGATCCAATGATTACAACCTGATTACAATCTATAATCCCTTACAACTCAATAATGTTGTAAGAACCAATTTTTGCATCACACCTTATGAAAATCCCTACACCTGAGCCTTTTTATACAAGCTTTTTGTCACTTAAAAAATTAAGGCTAGAATAATATAACAATAGTAGTCGACAACTTTTACAATATAAGGTCATTTTTGGCTTCAGGGGTGCTACCCCCAAGAAACCCCGTGGGGGTGTTGCCCCTCAACCCCACCTTTTACTATGACAAGGAGTGCACTTAGGGTGTTACACCTCATAGACCCTATGATGGGGTGTTGCCTCATAGAAATAATCTGGAGGGAAACCACGTTGAATAAACCTCTGAGTCTAATTAGCCTCCACATCACAACAATCTTCCAGTTGGTGACTTATTAGACTCCACAATAATAACCTCCCACTTGGAGACTAATCATAGCACTGCTAAACATGTAGCTCCCACTGAAATATCAAACCACCTAGACTATGTTGTTCTTTTATTTTGTTCAGAATAGAAGACCAACTAAAGCTGAAGAGGAGTTAATCTTCTCCCTTGTTACTATCTTGGTAAACATATCTATTGGATTATCATATGTATGTATATTCTCTAACTTTAACTATCCATCATCCAAAACTGACAAAATGAAATGGTACCACAATTGTATTTGTTTTGTCTTTGAATGTAGAGCTGAATTCTTTGCAAGATGACTAGCACTCTAGCTATTTGTAAACAAATAAATATCCTTCTAAGTGTGTCCCAATTCTTCCATGAAGAACTGAAGCCATATCATCTCCTTGGTGGCCTCTATAGCAGCAACATACTCTGCATCTATAGTGGATAAAGCATTAACCTTCTGCAACCTAGAAACCTAGCTCAATGTTGACCCACCAATAATAAATACATAACCTATAGTACTCTACGTAGTATTAATATCCCTACCAAATATAAGTCAACATAGCCCTGTAAATTAGTAGTAGAGCCCCAAAAATGTAGACACTTACTGGTTGTTCCTCTCAAATATCTAAGAATCCATTTAACTACATTCCAATGCTCAAGCCCTGGATGACTCATATACTTGCTGATGACTCCCACTATATGTGCAATATCCAGCCTTGTACATACCATAACATACATCAAGCTTCCTATAGCTAAATCATAAGGTACCTTAGACATCTTATCCTCCTCTTCTTGTATCTTGGGACACATCTCCTTAGTCAACTTCAAATGAAAAGGGTAAAGGTGTGCTGACAGCTTTAGCATTTTCCATAGAGAAACATTGCAACACCTTCTCAATATAACCAGCCTAAGATAAAGTTAATTTCCTATTCATCCTATCTCTACAAATCTTCATACCAAGGATTTTTTTTGCTGCCCCCAAATCCTTCATAGCAAATGCATGTACTAACTGACATTTCAGCCCCTTAATGTGATCCATGTTAGACCCAGCTAAAAGCATATCATCAACATATAAACATAAAATAATGTACCTATCATCATCCAACCTCTTAAATTAAACACAATGATTAGAATGACACCTATTGTATCAATTCTCATACATAAACCTATCAAATTTTAGATACCATTCCTGAGGTGCTTGCTTTAAGCCATATAAACTTTTCTTCAATCTGCACACTAAGTTCTCCTTACCTTTGACCTCAAATCCCTGTGGTTGTGCCATATATATCTCTTCATCCAAATTACCATTAAGGAAGGTTGCTTTAACATCAAGCTATTCTAAATGCAAATCTTCAGTAGCCACAATACTTAAAACAATGTGAATAGAAGTCATTTTAACAATAGGAGAAAGTATCTCATTAAAATCAATGTCCTTTTTCTATGAAAATCCTTTTACCACTAACCTAAATTTAAATTTTTTCTTACCTCCATCCTCTTCTTTTAACTTGTAAACCCATTTATTCTATAAAGCCTTTTTACCTACAGAAAACTTGCATAAATCCCATGTCTTAATTTTCAGCAAAGAGTCCATTTCTTCTTTCATTGCAGACTCCCATTGAATCTTTGTATCCACCTACACAACTTCATCATAACATTCAAGTTCACTAGCATCAATAAGTAAAATAGAATACAAGGAAGGAGAAAATATTTTTGGAGGTCTACTTAGCCTTGTTGACCATCTAACATTCACTGGGGTGTGTGGTATTTGTTGTTGTGGTTATTGCAGATCATGAGGAATTGCTAGAACATCATCTTTTGGAGTATCATCCAGCACTACATAATCATTTTCTTTCTTCTCATGTTGTTGCAATAGATCTTTGCACAAACTTTCTCATTGAATATGACATCCTTGCTTCTTACAATTTTATGATTTTCAAAATCCCAAAGCCTATAACCAAATTCATTAATGCCATATCCAAAAAATACACATTTCTTTGAATTATCTTCCAACTTGTTTCTATTTTCAGAATCTATATCACCAAATGCTTTACAGCCAAAGGTTTTGAGAAAAGAATAACTCACCTTCTTACTATTCCATGCTTCCTTTAGAATACCATAGACCAAAGAAGTAAAAGGGCCTCTATTAATCAAATATGTAGTAGTATTAATAGCCTTCACTTACATGTTTAAGGGAAACCCTGCATGCAACCTCATGCTTCTTGCACACTTTGTTATAGTCTTGTTCATGCATCTAGCCACTCCATTTTCCTATGGAGTCCTTAGAACAGCTTTTTATCTATGAATACCATCAATGGAGAAATAAACTTCAAATTCATGACTACAATACTCACCACCATTATCAAATCTAAGATATTTTAATTTTTTTCTAGTTTCATTTTCAACCAAGCATTTCCATTTCTTAAAAGTTTGAAATACATCGGATTTCTTTCAAAAGAAATAAACCCATACTTTTCTAGTTGTATCAGCAATAAATGTAACATAATAATGAGAGCCACCAAGGGAAGATACTTGAGCTAGTCCCTATACATCTGTATGTACAAGCTCTAATTTTTCACTTTTATTTTCCTTCCTAATCTTCACAAACTCACTCTCTTTTGTTTTCCATGCACACAACTTTCATAGAAATCCATATTGACACATTTCAAACCTGGTAGAACTTTCTTTGAATGAAGTACTTTTATACCTTTCTCACTCATGTGCCCAAGTCTGTTATACCACAACATTGTATCAAAATCTACAGCAGCTATTGTTCTCCCTGCTTAACTACAGTAATTGTTCCTAAACATTCATTTTTCTTTGAAACAATCAAAGTAGAAGGAATAATATGACCTATAAAAATATATAAGGTGCCTAATTTCACACCTTTCATTACTACAAGGGAACCTTTTGAAACTTTCCAATTTTTATCATTAAAAGTAACTACACAACCCTCATCACTGAGTTGCCCTACTGAAATTAAATTCCTACTCAACCTTGGAACATGTCTTACCTCATGTAGTAGCCAATGATTCCCATTCTATAACTTAATCTTAACTTTTCCCTTTCCAATAATCTAACAGGGCTCATTATCCCCCAAATAAACAAGCCCAAAATCCCCTTGGATATCAATGAAATAACCTCTATGAGGTGTAGCATGAAATGAAACACTAGAACCTAAAACCCATGAATCATCAACACTTTCTAAAGAAAGAAGCAAAGTATCCTTTTCAGATTTGTTACTTACCAAATTTGTCTCCGTGTTCCCTTCTAGTTTGTCTCCTTCATTATTCTTTCAAGTCCAACAATCTTTCTTCTTATGTCCTATTTTACCACGGTACCAACAATCTCTTGGTCCTCTGCATTGATACCTCTTCCCCTTTGACTTTCCTCTTGATTTTCCATGATTTCTGGAATTATTTCCTCTGCCAGTCATTTTGCCTATGCTTTGTGCATTCAAATCACTTCCTGATGTAAATCCACTTGAGGTTTTCCTACGAGTTTCCTCACTCAAAATGACACTAATTACATCATCATATTTTAGGGTATTAGATTCAGAAATAGAATTACTCATAGCCATTGCAGCTTTCAGCCAAAGAACACAAAATCAAGAGAGCCCTAATTTCTTCATCAAAATTAATAGCCATAGAAGATAACTAACTAGTAATAGTATTAAACTCATTTAAATGATCTACAATAGATCCATCTTCTATCATCTCCATATTAAATAAACGCTTCATGAGAAATACCTTATTTGAAGTGGAGGGCTTTTCATACAATTTTGCTAGGGTTTCCATCAACTCTTCTGTCGTCTTCACTTTTGTAATGTTAAATGTCACTAATGGTGCCAAGCATTATTAAATGCTTCCAAGTGCCTTTCTATCTAAAATCTCCTATTCCTCATTTATCATAGTTCCTTGGTTTTTAGTTTTTCCTTCCAACGACTTCCATAAATCCTTCTAATAGAGATAGTCCTCCATTTGCATCTTCCATAACTAAAAGTTCTACCCATTAAACTTGTCAACCCTCAACTTACCCTTGTCTACCATCATTCCCACTCAACCATGAGACTCCCACTTAATTATGAGACCTTCCTGCAGAGCATCGCCAAAAACAATTACGATGGTCATGCTAAAAAAAAATGACAACCGTTTGGCTTTGATACCACTTGTTAGGATTAACCTTAGATAGAAATAACAATTACATACAAATATAACCAATGTCAGAAAATAATAGATTGCACATAAGAGAACACAAGACACCAAGATTTAACATGGTCCACCCAATCCTAGGCTACATCCACCAAGAGCAAGTCCAATATTATTATGATCTAGTAATTACAACCTGATTACAATTTGTAATCCCTTACAGCTCAATACCACCACAAGAACCATTTTTTGCATCACACCTTATGAAAATCCCTAACCCTAAGCCTTTTTATACAAAATTTTTGTTGCTTACAAAATTAGGGCTAGAATAATATGAAAATAGTAGCTAATACCTTTTACAATATAAGGTCATTTTTGGTGAAAACCCCTTGTGGGGGCGTTGCCCCTCAACCCCACCTTGTGCCCTAGGACCCCACAAGGGTACTACCCAAAAACCCCTGTAAAAATAATATGAAGGGAAACCACACTCAATAAACCTCTAAGTCTGATTAGGCTCCACATCACAACACCAACATTTGGATCTACAGCTCAATCTTATTAGGGATTTTTTCATTTTCCCTGGCCTGCTTCAATAGAAAATTATGCCTAATTATATCAAAAAATTTGGATCCTCTAGGAAAAATTTGCAGTGCCTTCCCTCTAACCTTATCAAGGATCTCAATCATCTTTTATATGTTTCTCCCTTGAGCCCATGAAGAGCTCTCTAGCTGATCATCATCTACTTCTATAGCTATGACATCCTCCTACTAAGGGGATGGAGGCTTTGCTATGTCCCTAAACTTGTGTCATTATTTGATCAAAATTATCCAAGCACTTATTATATCTATCTAAGTACCTTGTCTCATGGTAAAAACCCTAGAAAGATGGATCTGCTACCTTCATGGCTTCTTCTATCCTCATTATCTCTCTCTATTTTTAGGTTTTATCCCTACAGATCTCTATGTCTAAACAATTCATTATACAATATTTCTCCCAATTTGGCTTGTTTTTAGGAAGAGTATATTTCTCATCTACTTAACAACATGCCTCACCAAATCATTTGGATCATAGGTCCTGGAAGGGGTTGCAAGAAGCATTAATTCAACAATGCACTTGTCTATTTCTTCTAAGCATCTTTTCCTATCACAAAATCCCATATTTTTCTATTCCTGGCTACAAAAGAGCCTTTCTTGATAGCAGGACCTAAAAATTCCTTGTTCATCATAAGTAGTAGCCAGAAAAACCTAATTGACCTAATCTTTCTAGAACATACTTGGGTAACACATGAGGGGGCTAAGGACACCCAAAACCCCTTATTAAAGAGAAATTTCCAAAAAGAAATAGACTACCCCAATCATGGCTCATTACTCTATCCCCATTCAGGCAAGAAGATGGTCTTATCAACATTCTTACTCCCTTAGGTACTCTTTCAGTTATATCTACTAACATGTTTGAATTTTGAAGAATAAAATCAGTATAAAAAGTAATAGCACTAGCATAAGGATAAAACCTTTGCCAGAAATGATAGTTGCACAGGTAAGTTCTCTCCATTCTCCTTAGTGGCTTCAATGAAATCTAGACTAATATGCCCTATATTCTCAAAAAGAATAATGTGCATTAGCAATGAGTAATGGCAAAACCTAAAGTTTCCCAATTCTCCCTTCTAAGTTGTCACAATCTAATGAAGGATGCTTCCCTTAATACCATAAACTCATAATAGAAACAAAGAAACAACAACAAATGTGAGATCAAAATATGGACTTCTTATTTGCACTACAAATGTGATATTATAGAATTCACAAGTGCAATATGCTAACCCACATGGGTGCCTTCATTACAATAATCTACAAGACAAGCTGCCAACTATCACTCAAAGTTGTCCTAGAAAATGTTTGAGCCTTTCTTAAATAGGCAATTTTATGCCACTCAAGAAGGTTATAGACAATGAAACTTAATACCTAGGATCGACAAATCCTAACAATACATTTAGAGTCTGCCAAATACATCTTTGACATTTATATTAGGAATTTTGGGTAGCCCAACTTTGAAAGGTCATAACTATGAAACCGTTGCTCCAATTGGCTATTATGACCACTTTTCAGAAATGCCAACTCTTGATCTACAGACTAAAAATGATGCTATTGCTCTTTTCTTGAGTTTTTAGACCTCATCTAAGCACTCTAAGGCCTCCAACAGTGAGCCTAAAGATTTTTTTTACAAATTTTTCCACCAAAAATCTATAATAACTTCTTCGATACTTATGCTTGAGCCGTGAGATTTTATGGTAGGCTTACAACTCTAAAATGAACCTTCCTGTAGAAAATAAGAACATTCTGAGCTCATATGACAAACTTACTAAAAATAGCAAGTTCCCATAAATAGTAACCACCCTGTCTACTAGTCCTTATTAAAAATAGAAAAGACTTGAAAATAAAATATTTTTGGGTGATGCAAGATTGCTCTTACACCTAAGATGCTCCTGCATCACAATCTCATCATGCATCCTATCAATAATACACTCCACAAGGTCATATCCAACATTATGACTTGGGTCCTGGATGTCTAGAGCCATGATGTATATGTACCCAGGGGCATTCATGGTGCCATCTACTCCCACCACTTTGTTAATCCCAAATATAGTATATCTGAAATGCTTGTAGAAGAATTCAAGTGGCATAAGATCTCATACCTTCTTTGGGCATTCACCCTTTTCTTTCTTTTCTTTGGGAATGTGCCTTCTCATGACCCTTTCGGTAAAGAAACTCTTCTGGCTCTTGAAAGTTTCATTCATTTTCTCTTTTTCAATTGGTCTTGTCAAAGGTCCCTCTAGCAAAGACTTCAATAAAATTCTCCATGTCCATCTTACACAAGATACTCATGTCCTTCTTATGAAATCCTTTAGTTGTAGGATTGTATGATTTAATCAATGCCTTCATTAAATCAACATCTATTATTACTTCTGGCATTATCAATTTCACCATGTTCTTGATCCAAGTGTTGTAGATTGGTGATTTCTCAAACCTATTATTATAAAAATACCAAAAAAGTTCATTCCCATTGGTATTAGGCACAATGGCATCTCTGCAGAAAGAGTATGCATCCCTGAATATATGGGAATTCATGATTTGAGCATGGAAGATCCTGGAAGGAAGTATACCCATTCCTTTGCATATAAAGTCACCAATTTTGGTTTGGCTTGTTCAATAGCTTGTGAAGATTTCCTTAAGTCAACCTGGGCTATGATTTTTCCTTCTTCTTGTGCCATGATTTTTGCAATCAATTCTTCAAACAAATTGCTATCAATATCAACTCTGGAATCTCTAAATGTCTCTGCAAACTCTAAAAATTTCTTAGCACTCAAACTTCTATCTTGGATTGTGCAAAATATTGTAACCCAAAAAATTATTATGTCAACTTATAAAATAAAGAATGAGTAGTAGAGAAGCATTTATGTCCTTTATGTCAACGTATATGATAATTCCCAAATCATGATGACACTCTTAATAGTCACTTTCTTGCCTAAAACTCATGCCTGTTTCCCAGCAACTACTCTTAATTATCATTTCACAGTCAATTTCTGCCTTAGCATTTAAAACCAACAACCAAGCGATCATGGCTCCACATCTTCATCGTTGCTTCGCAGTCTAGCTAATGTTTTGGACAATTAACTATGTGAATGGGTGCCTTAAGGAATTCAACCCTTTTATAGTTTCAATCATGTGGTGGCTCCATCTTATTAATATTAGTACTTACTATTTGTAACCATGTGATTTCCTTTAACAATCACAAAGTCATAGTTTCACATGCACTTTTGTCTCTAACATTTTCTTGCTGCGACCATGCAATCATTCTTTTCTGATCAAGACTTTGTAGGGTCACAACTCCTCTTACTTTATAACATTTTTACCTCATTACTATGTGAGAAAATGATTCTTCATACATTCTTAGCTCAATCATTGCTTCATGACTTATACTGATCAATTTTTACTTAACATTGCGACTGCATGATTAGACTTGTTTTTCTCTTAATCTGACTGTATTGCCTAGTTGCAGTCTAAATACTTAATATTCATTTTAACCATGAAACCAGCTGAATGGGCACCCTTTTACACTTCATAACTATCTTCGCCAAATTAGAGCTTATCAAAATTCCCTTGGCTTAACTTTGACAACCATGTGACTAAAGATTATCTTGGATACCTTTAACCGTATCGTTGTTTTGCAATCAGATTTCCTAACTACCTACTTACCCTTGTGACCATGTGAACAAAGGTTTTATATGTGCCCTTACCATTTTTTCCCATTCATGGTCATCTTAGATTCTTAATCTTTTGAGGCCCCAGCCCTGACCATGCAAACATAATAGTTTGCCCAATCGTTGTCAAGAATTGTTATACCTTTTTATTTATGCAACTAAGCAACTAAAGCTTGATATGATTGTTCCCTCATTCATGGTATAAAAATCATATAAGCACTTAACTACCATGATCTAGTGATTAAAGGAATCCTCACCACTTTGCATACCTTAAAATGCTACAATCTGATGATAAGCCTCGATCGTGTGATCGACCTGGTCGCATGGTCACACACTTTAAAATTGTAAGAGCTCACATTAAAACAAGATAGAACCAATTGATTTTTTTGAATTTTCAAAAATTCAAAAAGGGTAGAAATTAAAACCAAGGGGTTGTTAGGGAAAAATAATTTGATGAAATTCAAGGGAAACCTAACTACTAAGAATAGGAAAATTAATCAGGTTATGGTTTTCACCAAAGGCTAATAATAGAAAATAACAAACCCCATGGTGCAGGAGCATACTCTAAAAAATCTCCATCCAAGGAATAGGACATATCAAACTCCCCTTTTAATTTATGTAATAAGCCAAATTTGTGAGACCAAGGGACACAAGGTGCAAATATAAACCTTGTCATCCACCTTGGTTAAAAAGGGCATTTTCTTGCATTTTCATCCTAGGAATAGGAGAATAGATGTTAGGAGACCTTAATAAGGTTTTAAATATGTTTTAACATCCTAGAATCAATTCTTGATCAGCATTTTTCTCTTGATAGATTTTTGGAAAAAGTTGTCAAAAAGTTATCAAGTTGCAAATTTGCAAGTTTTAGTGAGAAATTGATCAAAACCACTTTTTGGTTGTGGAAACTACTAGAATCTATCATATGGTGATGGAAATGAAGTCCCAATATAGATTGGAGGATAGGTTGTATGGAGAAAACATTGTTGCAATAAAGAAAACTAAATTTTTGAAGCAATTTGACTAGTTTTTGGTGTTATACAAATTTTTACTATCTGGAAGTTGTAAAATATTGACATGGTTGGATAGAGGGTATTTATCAAACATAATGAGTCTTTAATACTTTAATGGACCTTTTGGTTTCATACTATGGCAATACAGGTCGTGGGGGTAATCCACAAAACCCTAGGATAGGCATCTCTATGTGACTATCCTAAAGTGTGTATTTGAGTGCAAGGAATGAGTTAGGGGTGGAGTCTGGTGTTGAAAATATAGACTTAAGACTTTTTCATTAGCCTTGAAATTTTCCAAGTTTTGATGGTTTCTAGTAGGTTGTTGGTTGGGTACTTCCTTTGTTAATCATCCCTAATTAGGCCTAGTTCCTAATTGACAATCTTGAGGAAAAGTAGAGTTGGAAAATTGGTCTATTGTTCTCCCTTTGGGTATACTTAAGGGTAGTGGTTAGGGTCCTATTGAGCCTATATTTGGGTTTGGTCAAGCCCTTGGAAGCCCTGGAGATCAACTTGCTAATAATTTCCCTTGTAGCCCTCCTACTAGGACATAATTGTCACTTGTGCCATAAACTTGGGGAAAGGATTGTGAAGTGGCAGTATTTGATTTTTTGAATTATTTTTAGTGAGTGGGGATTGGATTCCACCCTAAAAGTTCCATTAAAACCTTAAAGACTCATGTTCCTAATTTGGTCCTTGTAACCAAATACAAAGGGAAGTTATGGGAATGGTCAACCTTATAGAGCCCAATCTTGTATAAGATAGCATTGTGATTTTTTTAACCATTCTAAGTCTAAGAAGGGTGTTTTGAACTAGATAACTTGGGGCTCTCCACCACCCTAGATACACAACACAATTCAAGGAATTTTAACATTTAAATTTTTATAATTTTGGCATAGTTAAAATGAGGGCTATCACATTCGTCAGGTTTAGCATCCGATGGAGGTAGGAATTCTATTGAGATTATCATAGTGAATCCTTTCAAATTTCCTCTGTCTTCTTTGTGCTTGTTTATGGATCTTGTTTTTGAAATCATATTTTATATTGAAACCCTTACTTTCTTTTGAAGACCATTATTCTTCGTCATTGAAACGTCTGTAAACGAAAAACTAATTGAAAACCCTCGTGATAAGAATTTGATTTTAAAAAACATAGTTAAGGTTTTCTTTTTTGAAATTACATATGTATTAAATTGATAATTTGATTTGAGAAAATCATTGTTATCTTTTTCTTTTAAAGGACTTGTTGAAAAAGTTGTATTCCATCCTAACTAGAAAGAAGATATATATATAATATTACATTTCATAAATTTAATAAAAATTATGGGGAGGCAGGCCATTACCCCCACCCCCCATACCTTTTTCTTCAAACGTTACCATGCAACACGTCACTGTTGTAAGCAAGCCGTAGCTACCAAAGCAACATGCAACTGCTTACAAGCAGTGCATGACTGCTTGAGCAATCATCTCCCTTTTGGGAGAGGGGTTGCGTGAGCCCAAGCACCATGATCATGAGCCCCACCAAAAGGTTAGTGTTTTTTTTAATTATTATTATTTTTAATTATGATTTTATAATAAAATAAACATTGTTTTACTAATATATTTAATTATTATTATTAAATTATAATAATAATTAATTAAAAATATTGTTATATAGTTTAAAATTAGTTTATATTAAAAATTGAAAATTGTAATTGTAATTTTAATTAAGAGTAATTTAATGAAATTCTAATTATTGTTTAATAGTATTTCATTTTATTTTATTGGAAATTGTAGTATGTATTAAGGTGATTTTTATTGGATTGTCAAATCATTTAGAATATTAGTCAATGGGTTGTATGGGTAGAGTTGAAATGAAGGAAGTTTTATGTATAGATTATCATTGAATTGAAATAAATACATAGTTTATTTGGGAAGACGTAGTTCATTAAATTAAATAAATTAAATCTATATATTATGATTAGTCCAAATTGGAACCCTCATTCAATTGGGATACTTTCGAAAATGAAAACTTGAAAACCTTATTGTGAATCAAACTTTTATGATATTATTGACAAACCAAATTAACTATGTAACTACACTTATTTTAATTAATTGATGAGATGTTATGTTTCATGTTGGGGTTTGGGTAAACCAAGTTTTGACCGATTAGGTATGTTTACCAAAGGTTTGGGAAGTGATTGAGTTATGATGTTGTTATGTATTTTATTTGGTCAAGATCTTATTTATTCTCAACCATTGTGATGCATTTATGTATTTGGGTATGTGCACAAAGATGGGGGACCGAAAATTTGCCACTTTTTGTTTCCCCCAATCTAAGATATCGTGTGTACACACTATTTTGCATATGCACTATGCTTTGTATTGCACGAACCATAGGCTCGGACAAGGAAAAACATAATGTGTACATGTTATTTAAAAACATAAAAAAGCCAAAATTTTCAAATGTATGCACTATTTAAAAATAGAAACAAAATACCTATTAATGTGATCAAGTTTCCACAATCCATCATAGTTTTGTGCATCAGTTTCTGGATTAGATTGTGTGACAATTTTTACAAATTTAAATAGTGTGTACCTATTTTTCAAATTTAAATAGTGTGTACACGCTATAGTGCATATGCACTATGGTCTTCATTGAAGATTTCAAATCCTAAAGTTTGGATTTAGCTTGGATATTCAACCCAAAGGCATAGACATCTAAAATGGGCCTTAGACATGATTTCTAGCAAGTTTACACACAAAAAATGTAGATTTGGTTATGTGGCATCCATCAGATTTTCTTGTGGTTATATAACAAGAGAATTGAGTTACACAGGATTATTTATCTCCTTGTTAGCTATCTAACTATATACTATTTTTTGAATTTGGATTATATTAAGCCTTTCATCACTAATTTGTTTTCAATGTATGTCCATTTTTTTGTCAAAAACCAAGTCTCGCTCTTTCATCATTTCTTGAAACAAGTTATATTTTTAGAAACTAGACTCCATTCTACACACTTTTTTTAAAAAGTTTTATTTTTTATTAGTCTTCAATGATTTATAAGTGTGCTACAACAAAATTTCATGTTTTTGAAATGACTCCACTTTAAAAATTCATAATAAATCAAATATAGAGTAAAAAATTACCAAAAAAGGGATAAACTACAAAGTGTCAATTATCTCCTTGCCAAAGTGATTAAAAAAATAAAAATAAAAAAATTTAAGATTTTAGGGGGAGCACACTTAACACTATCTTATAAATTTACTCAAAAAATAAGACCACTTTGTGGGCTTCCCCTTTTTTAGGGTCTTAAACTCCACCATTTAACAAAACCATTAGTAGTTCAGAAACTAGATTCAAAGGGCTACAACTTTTATTTTTATCATATCTTTAAATATTGAGTCCAAGTATCTTCAATTTATTGCCGTAGTTCAAATTTGTCTAATTTTAGAAAAAAGTGGCAACTTGTACCCCCTTTTTGGCCCCCCATCTTTGTGCACTTACCCATTTCTTTGATGGGGTTTTTGAATAGTTATTTATTAGTGCTTTCCAATTGCTTGTAGAGGACTGAGGTGAATATTGTGATTTTCTTGGTGTAACCTATAGTTTTTGATTAGTTATCTATTGGTGCTTTCTAGTTGCTTGTATAGGGTTGAGGTGAATATTGTGATTTTATGAGTTATATTTTTTATGAGCTTAGGGTAGGTTATCTATGTGTATGCTAGGAAGTGGCTTGCAATGGAGGTCAAAGCCCTAAAGAGGTTGCCTAGGTAACCCATTGTAAGTTGTATTAATAAGTGATAACATTTCATTAAATGGATTAAAATGAGATAACAAGAGTAAGTGTTTTACCTCATCCATGCCTCAAGTGCTAGTACAGGCTAGGATGGGAGTAAAGAGGATGCTCGATTACGACCTGGCCTTATTAGTATGCCTTGTCTATAATAAAGGATATTGATGCCGCATAGAGTCACTAGGGAGCTGGAGTCCAAAGAGGCTACCAGGGAAACCTTAGAGTTGGCTCATGCAATGACACTTGGCCACTTACATAGTAGGTTTTCTATGTGTCTTTTTTGCCTTTGGAATTAGATGTTACTTGTGTACTCGGTACCTTTGAGATAGATTTCTATCATGATTTCGTTGACCTAGATTCTTGTTATGACTTTTGGATTATTATCCATTT